>OY974084.1:38952516-39328323 GCA_963854165.1 Sylvicola cinctus
GTATTGGTAAATTAATAGTCACAATTACTTTATTGCCAAAAAAAAAAGCTTCCTCTCTTCCAAAGCTTTTTAATTGAATTATGTAAAACTGACTTATACAAATACAATCACAAAATGCGACGTGTGTTTAAATACTTAGGAATGAAAGCACAAGCACTGAGCATAACCGATTAGTGTGCCACACACATAAAACAATTTCACTTTCATTTTGTGTGTTTAACTAGCAATGTGTACGAGACACCATCTACAAGTAGTACACATAATATTCCGCATTTAGTGTTGGGCCACCACCATCCCCACCCCACATTTTGCAGGCTCACCACACCAGTTAACATACTTAGATAAAATTTACACAGTTTTCCCCGTTCATTCATGAAAATGTTGTACAACTCTTCGTATTATTTTTTTTATTTTTCATTTTTTTTTGCACAAAAAGCACACCAAGGTTAAATGAATTTTCTTGTTTGTACGTTATAACGGTATAAAATTTGCAGGGCGACGCGCAAAATACGAGCAAAGTGGTGAGGGTGCGGGTGGTGCAACGTGGCTCATGTTGATAAGGGTGAAATGAGTAGGAGAACAAGAAGAAGAAGAAGAAGAAGAAGAAGAAGAAGCGAGTCATTATATGCTTCACAACGTTATACATTTAAACACATTGCCGCATACATAACTAACTGTACACGATGTGCTTAAATGTTATATACCCGGCGATGTACACTTATAAAATGTGGGACGACAAGGAGAGAATGAGTCGAGAAATAAGGCGGCGACAGAGACAGTGAGGCGCCTTGAATGTAAATGAATTTGTCGTCGCTTCCGTTTTTGAGCTTTGCCACATTATTTTTGAGGCGAGAATTTAGCGGAGGGGGAGGGAGGGGATGGAAGAGAGGGGAGAGACAAATTATTTTAAAGCATAATTAATAGCAATTATGTTGAGGATGGTTATGGTTTGCATTTATTTAAAGGTACATTCGGGGTGTGTGTGTCTCATCAGCCATATTGTGTCTTATGAAAACGTGGGGATGAGTGTTTTTGTGTATTTACAAGCATGGAAGTAACGGTAAAATAACCGACTGTTGGTTGTGCACACGTGTGTAATGAAAATACAATATTAATGAGGTGGGTTGTGCAGAATATTTGTAATTCTATAATAGTTTACTTTTTAGCGAAATGTCAATCAAACAATTATTTGTGGATCTTCGTGATAGGTCAAATATGTAATTTAAAATACTGCACACAATTTAGTAGCGCGGCCACATAATACTTAAATACTTAAAACAATTTAATGCAACGAGTGAATTGTTATAATCCTTTTATGCAATGCGCTTCATTGCATTGGATTAATTGCAATGCGATATTCATGCTGACAGTTGCAATTTAAACATATTGATTTCATTGACGCTCACGATTCAATGAAATTAAAACCGCATAAATAGACTTTACATTGTATTTACAATGCAGGGAGGGTCACTTTAAACCTTTACAAGTTTTAACTTGAAAATGACTTACTAATTTTGGGTAAATAAAAGGAATTAATCAAAAATGTAAATTAAATTTATTCAATTAATTCCAAAACAATGCGGATTTTCAGACAAATTTCAAAAAATAACAAAATGTTGGCCTTAAAAAAATTGTTAACCTTAAAATATCAGCTTTTTGACCTTGAAATGTCTTAAGCATTTATTTCAGATTTTAAATTTAATTTAAAAAATGTGTGGTTTTAAAACATAATTTCAAAGAAAAACTATATTTTGACCTTGAAATGTTTTTTTTGACTACTAAATATCTTTTTTTGCCCTTGAAATGTTGTAAAAAAAGTTTTTGATTTTTAAAACCGTTCAATTAATTTATTTAAACGTTTATTAGGTTTTGATATTTAAATAAGTTCCTGCACATTGTACAATGACCTTGAAAATAAAATGCTTTTGAACTAAAAACCATAATTAAACGACCTTGAATACATTTTTTTTTATCTTAAGTGCGTTTAACCAAATTTATTGTCTAGTTGAGTATTTAATCCATTTGTGAAGTTTTAATATTAATTTTACCAGGAAACTAAATTTAAAAACAATGACCTTGAATTTTAAGACTTTTTTATTTTAATTTCGAAATAATTACTTTTGCCATTACATTTTAGATTAAAAAAGTATATTTCTGAGTTACTTAAAATAATAAAATAAACACTATGAAGCTTTCCAATTTTAAAATACTTAAGCAATGGCCTTGAAATAATAAATTTCTTAAATTTTAATTAATGTAAATAATTCTTAAATCAGTTTGAATGTTTTAAAACTTAATTGAAAATAAAATTTGCTAACATTTTTTGTAAATTTTTGCAAGATGTTTTAAAAACGACCTTGAAAATTTTGCATTTTGGCCTTTAATTTAAAAAAATTCACAAGGACCTTAAAGAAAATTATAAAACCATTCAAAAGAATTTAAAAAAAAATTGAACATCGTATCCCTTTACAAAATAGGGACCTTAAGTGAAACAATACACTTAATTTACATTTAATCTATGTTTTTACCGTTTTTAAATCAAGAGAACCGAAGCTTAAGTGTCTTCTATTTATAAAATGGGGGTAGCGTCGAGAAACAAAACAAAATTATAGACATTTATTAAAAGTGTATCGTTTTATTTTTGTTGTATGTTTAACTGTTAAAAACTATTTACAATATGCTTCAAATTATCATTGTCACACTGCAACTCACAATGCATGTCACACGGTTTAAAATTTATGTGTAATAACATATTATTCATGTGCATACACCGAAATCACCGCACAATGCACACACACATCGCATAAAACGCAGCCGCATCCGCATTCGTCTCATATCGCACACACTTTATCTTAAATAAGAAGAAAATAATGAAAATAATGGCAAACACAGATAAATCGCATCGGGATCTATGCCCCGAAGTGCATAGGTAAATTGCGTTAAATCGTCCGGAAAGTTTTGCATATAATTTCTGCCGACAATATATTTATTTATCGCTTGCTTGTTGTGTGTTTGTCGAATCTGTTTGCACAGACTGGCAGTGTGTGTTGTGTGTGCACACAAATAGTTAAAGTACTCGTGTCTATTTCCACACAAAGGTATTATACCCGCGGAATATTATTTACCAATGCGCCGCAGAGTGTTTGTGAAAGGGTTGCGATTTGCACACAATCGATGCGATGTAGAATGGCAATCAAAAAATACGAGCAACCCCCCCCTTGTTCAATATTTATGCCTTTTTATAGATCACATAAATTACAAAATTGATGTCAATGATATATGAAATTGCGTATAAGTGCTATTGCGGGACACATGTAACAAAATGTGCGACGAGTCCTTTTCATGATTACATGCACTGATTTTTGGGCATTGACAATTTTTTGTTGTGATTGTTTTGAATATTGAACGCTGGTCGCCACGCTGCCATAACAGTTTGTGAATGCATTTATAGTTTAAGTGGTTTGATGTCCTTGTTGTGTAAAATAAAAACAAAACAAAAAATGGGTGGGAAAAAAAGTAACTCGAAACGAGCAACTTTTCTGCGGCAAGCATCTCTTAAGGACATTTTCATGACTGGTGCTGCACCAGCAAACAACTGTCGTACATAAAGATACCCCGGGTAAAGTTGCTCGTTAGGGGGTTGTTGCTGTGCTGCTGTTTGCTCTTTTATTATGATAGTCCTTAAATGGCTGTGATGTCAAGATGTTACGACGGAACATTTTGTGTTGTGTAATATTTTTTAAAAAGGGCGCTATTAATAACTAATTTTAACCCTTCGTCAATTTAATAGTCTTTATGCATTTTTTTTTCTGGGGGGTTTTACGATACTGATCAGTGATCAGTGATCACTAAAAAAAATTAAGGAGTCCGCACTTTATTTGAAATGAGTCAGCTGTTTATTAAAATGAGACTTAAAAAGGACATGTGTTGTTCTGAGACATCAAGGATGAGTCTTTGAATTTAAATTATGCAGAATCATGCAACGTACTTATAGTTATTAAATGTAATATCATTTTCTTAATGTTATGGCTTAAGAAAATGTTAAACCGAAAAAAATATTAAATTTCGAAAAATAAAAATTAATTTCAAAAAAATTTAAAATTAATTGCAAAAAAATTTAAACTTTGCATAACTTTTTATTAAAAACAAAATCACAGGATCCATTTTTGATTGGCTTGGGTTTTAAAAGAAAATTATTATTAATTTAATTTCGAAAAAAAAATTTAATTTCGAAAAAACTAAAATTTAATAGAAAAAGGAATAAAAACTTTGCATAACTATTAAAAACGAAAGGGTTTAAAAAGGAAACTATAAAAACCAGTTCCTGCCATTACAATAACAATGATTAACCAAGCAGGAAGAGAGTACAAATAAAAAATTGTCCCCTTACTACGTCTAAGAAAAGGAAAGGGTTTTAAATGTCTTTTAGGTAACACATATTAAATCACAACAATGTCATCAAAAGACCGATTGAAATAAAAATTGGTACACAAAGGGTCCCCCCACAATAATGTACACGAGCAGCAGCAAGGAATTCCCGATCACGCATTCACTTTCCCAAAAGACGTTTCGCTGTCTTTCATTGAATGCAGCGCATATTATTTAAAAAGTGTTTTCCTCAACAACTGCCTGCTAGTTATGCGCTCTTTAACATATCAAGGGCGCATTAAAACATATGAATTGTATGCACAAAAGGGTTCAACAACATAACATTCTGATTTATGCATATTATTTTAGACATCTGGTGCGGTTGTTGTTGCGAGCGCTTTGGATCACATGTGAACCTTTTTATCTTTAACGCGGAGTCCCTCTTCATTCAATTTTTATTTGAATATGGTTCATTGCGGAAAGGTATAAGGTAACATGCAGAAGAAATATTAATAAAATATTGCGAGCTCATCAACCCTTTTTTCCGTTTTGTTTTATTTTGAAAAGGCAGCATCCCCTTTTGTCTGCGTTGCGATATTCTGCATATTATTCGTGTTTTAGCAAGAGGTGAATTATTGTCTATAATATTATGTTGTGAAGTTACCGAGTTGTGTTGTATTTTTGTAATGGGGATGCTTTTGCAAATTTGAAATATCTTTTCCGGCTTATAAAAGGCGTTTCCCATAGATGGTGTTTTTCACGCAGTTTTGCTGTCAAGGATACATTTTCGGATCAAGGGAGGCTTACTGTGACGGTTATAAATTGTCCAAATGGCTAATCCCGTTTGAATGTTAAATTTATGAATATTTAAAATAAAATAAAATCCTTTCTTTTATTTTAAACATATTGAAAAATTTATTTAGAAAAAATTAGCCTACTTGGATTCAAATTTAAAAACATTGAACCGCCTAAAAATTTATAGTATCCAGTACCTGAACCCTTAATCATTTAAATTGAATGTGCAATCCTGTGATGCCATTCAACTTTGCACATTTTTTACCCCCGGCAGTGAAATGTTAATTTATTCTAATTTGAATCCTGCTGCCTGCTAACCCTTTTCACTCTCACCGTATATTATGGATGGGCCTACCTTTAATTTAAAGCGTGCGCTTGTTACACAACAAATTTGGATGGGTCGATTTGTGTTGCATCCCATTGATCAGTCGTCTGTCAGAGTGGAAAGAACTCAACATCCAAATATATTAGAGGCCCTTGTGCATAGCAAAAGTCAAAATAAAATAAAAAACCAGCTATTAAAACATTTACAGTGTTCCAATGAAATGTTTTTGTTTACTCATTTAGTAAAGTGTCGATTTAATCTAATTAAAAAGTGTACAATTTAAAAAGTGTCTCAATTAAAACTGTAAAATATTTTGAATACCCAACGGCATATCGATTTGAACAATATAAGTAATCCAAAACGATTCAATTGCCTGGCTGATATAACGGCATAATTATTATGAAACAATGTACTGTGTTATTGTACAATATAAAAAGTGAATGGATTGAGTGCCACTATAATAGCGGGACACATAAATATTTAAACATGAAAACTTGTTTAATTAAAATAATGCATTGTCATACACACGCAAATAACTCGCTCGCCCCATTCAAAAAACGGCACAATATTCGAACATATTATGCACGTTGTACCATTTTTCATGTAACTTGCAATTAGTGTATCGAGTTTTAAATAAATAATTATCCCACAAAAGTAAAATGTGCGCAAAAACTTGATTTAATTGCTGCAGTCAACGTAAAATATCTTTATAATAGCTCTTAATGCATAATACAGCTACTATGTGTTTATGAGAAGGTCAAAACATATAATTTATTCATCACAACTGATTTTCTGCGTTTTATATAAAAAAGGTGCACCACCAAAGTGTACAACAAAACGACCACAGCGCAGCAGCAGCGTCCAGTCCGCGCTCACAAAACTGCACAAGAGCAAAGCCTATCAATCAATGTCAATATCTTAATTAATATGCAAATACATCGCGTTAGAATTTGCATTTTGCCACAAGTGGATGGCCAAGAATGCCACTTCACTTTTATTTTGCAATCAATGTGCTGAAGACAAAATTATATAACGCAATTGTAATTAACTGTAAATTGTGTTCATACTTGAATGTTCGATTAATCAATGTGTCTGCATTTGCCTGTTTTTGAATCAATCATTGTGTGCAGCAATTGTGCTGTTAAATTAGCTGCATATTAATGAATGCCGTTAAGTTGGAGTGCTTAATTTGTAAATCATTTTATTATATTGGAAAAATTATTTTTATTACATTTTTAATTTCGTGTTTTGAGTTGAAAACAAAATTTTTAACAGTTTTTTAAATTATGGAGGACAAAACATTAGTTTATTTATTTTTAAAATAACTAGATATTAATTTCTTTATTTTCAAAAATTAACTGTAAATAAATAATAAATAGTAAATACTAACTCGAAAAGAAATTTTGATAAAATTTCGAAAACAATTTTTTAAACAAAATTTAAATTAATTTTTAAATTTCGAAAAATAACATTTTAATATATTTATTAACTGCATTGATAAATTTAAATTAATTCATTAGCTTTATTATTTTATTAACCTAATAACATTTGATTAGAATTAACATCCATCAAGTGAAAAATACCCGACGGCATGGCAGTTACATTAACGGTTAAAGTTGATAGATTTACGACATTACACCGATGATTATAATTGATCATTGTGTTTTCTATCTATAACAGCAAACACTAATTGCATTACAAAAATTTCGAAACAATTTCGAATAAAACTGCTTTCATTAAATAATTTAAAATTTCAACAATCATCACATTAACACATTAAGATAAATAAGAAAAATCAACAAAACTATTTTAATGCAAATTAACTTACACGAATTAATGCAGTTTATGATGTACATTGTTCACATACGACTCACACAATGGGTCACCACACACAACTAATTTAACCAACTTCTGTTTTCGGGTTTCATCGTATTTGGGAAATAATAATTTTCAACTGTTTTTATGAACGCACTCAGCACGAATGAAAGCCGCATCGACTTGTACATTTCCAAATTTTGTAGAAAGTGTCTCTACACACAATTCTTTTTCGGGTGAAAATATTTTCCACCCGCGCATTTTCACAAATACTTAGGCAGCACGCATGTACTCTATGTGTGGCATCATCTTTCTCTGTCGAGGGGATTTTTCGCCTTTTCCCTTGTGATTCATTTTCAAGATACCAACTTCTTTTTTTTTTACACATTTTCTTCCTTTATTTTTTATTTTTTGCAAACTCTTTACACACAAACAAATATGGCAGTGTTTTTTTTTTGTTGCTTCACCCCGAATGCAGACTGTATACATTATGTTGTGTTGGTGTGTGTGCAATTTTATATATAATATCAATTTGAACATCACCCCCTAACGGTACGCCTGCTGATATTGTGCAATATGTATTTATTTTGCAACTGTGAGGGTAAAAGTACAGCGCTTTTTCCGCGTACACTCACACATTGACGTTTGATTTTACATGGAATGTAATGCAAAATGGAGAAAGCGTCGCTCTTTATCTATTATACCGTTATGTAGGTAGCGTGTATTTTGCTCCGGCCACATTGATGAGATGACATTGTATTTGATAATTGTTTTTGGAAATTGACCTTTAAAGTGACATTTTAAAGATTAATAATACAATTATTAATCCTTTCGAATGTGCACTAAAAAAAATTCAAAGGTCCTTTAATTTACTTGTTAAATCCTACTGCAAAAATTCCCAATTTATGAGATTAAAATTGTTACATCCTTTATTTAAATAAAAGAACCGTTGTGTTTTCAATCCTTACACTAATAATTGTCTAATTGTCACAATATAACTGACATAATTAAATTGATCCTGACCTTATTAAACACATACTGACTTTGAAACCAGAGCGGGACATTCTATTTTACTCATCCCAATGCCGCATTACACTCAAGGACACACAAAGTGCGCTTTATATTTACACACCAAAAGGTCACATTTTGCTGAGCGAATTGAGGGGCAATTAAAAGCGATGGTGTTGAAATTTTCCATTTTCCATTGCGGCCTCTCTATTTCAAGGGGTAATTATGTACAATACAGAGACTATAAGGTGCATCAACGCCATAGTGTGTTTATGAGTGCAGTCGCAAAAGTGTGCACACAAGTGAAAGGGAAAATTAATGGGCGAAGAAAAGTGAAATGAAATTGCAGCGTTCTTTTAGTTGAAGCTCACTTCCCATAATAATTTCACTTTTAAATCAATTCTGGAAATTGTACTAATGGGAAAACAGTTTGATAGCATTTAAATAAAAGGATTGTAAGGACGTCAATGTTGATTTCCTTTTTAAATTTAAATTCTTTAAATGTTGAATTTAATTTTCGAACATTCGCGTGTTTTAAATTTGGCAAAAGAATCAAAACCCCTTTTTTTTAAACAAATATCATTATGGGGGGAGGGCTTTTTATCCTTTTTTTTGTAAGTGTGCGTTTGACAATTTCTATTATACTTTATGTATTATGTTTCAATGCTTTACATTGAACATAATGTTATGTACAATCTGGAATGGGTTATCATACGGAATATATTCAAATATCCTTGTACCTAAGGAGCATTACTTCTTTTTTATGTAAAAAATGTCTCACACTCAATATTCTTCAAGTATTCATCCCCTTAGTGATTTTTGACAAGAAAAAGCAACAAAATACAAAAAAAAATAAAAAAGTCCTTTTTTGAGTATATGTGCCTCAAAACGACAAAATAACAAGTCCTTTATATACAAAATAATATATTATATGTACGCCAACTCCTTTTCACGCTCCTTTTCGCGTGCATACGCACACGCACACAAAACCCAATTTGTTCCCACCAAATTAAAACAGACCATTATTTGTCTCCACGCTTCTGCCGCGTCGATAAGGATTTAATTTCAACCCCAATTACTTATTATTGTCCCAGATCAGTTACATTAGGCAATATGCAAATTGTTTGTGTAACACTTAATAATATACGAAAAAAGCATCGCGACACAATATCCGTGTAAAACAATGTCTGCAATGTAAATTCTTTTAAAGGATAAGGACTAAAACTTGTGTAATAAAATCGACATGTTTTCTAATCTCATTATGCACAAGATGTGTAAGGGAGTTGGGAAAACTCCTTTTTTCTTACCACATTTTTGACGTACTGTACAAAAGGATTGACATGCCAAACATAATAAGGATCCTTAAATTTATATGCGAAATATTTCTGTGTTTAACAAGGACGAATTGCGCGAAATATTCACATACAATTATATTTGAAGTTGAATGAGTGATGGAAAATGTTAAAAAGAAAAAGAAAAAGGAGAAGAAGAAGAAGAAGGATAAAAATATGACACCAATCTCGTAAGAGGGTTCACCACCCCTATCCCGTGCACACACCAGAGAACACAATCAGCCATTTATATCAAAAATTCTAATTCTGTATATCGCAAGAGTACGCGACATTTTTGCCAATCTATACAATTTCGTCCTTTTTCACATATTATTATTTTTCTTCGATTTTTGATGTGCCTCTTCAGTTTCTTTTCTTTACACAAACACACACACACACACACACACACACACATCACGAACATTGTGAACCTTCTTCACCCCAAACCCACACACTTTAAAAAGGATGAGGATTGAGGGCCACAATATCCAAACGTATAGTTCACAATTTTCTTCACGGTGTTGCTGTTTTCCTTTGTAGTTATATAAAATTTGCATGCGAATGTGTGGTGCGGTATAGAAATTACAGCAAAAGAGCTAGCTTGCGGCAAAGCTCCGCGACCCCTTCAATAAATTTCACAAGCTGCTCGTGTGTGTGTGTGTGTGTGTGTCAGTTTTGCTTTTTTAAACGAACACACACACAACTACACTCACCCGATTTGATTTCACAAAAATTTGCATACACTCCGGTCTCCGACACAGTGGAATTCAGATCGCGCATGCTTCAAAATGGCTGACTATCGTTGGTCGTTTCACTCGAATGGTTGTCACTGGCACAACGGCGACGTCTCTATTCGCACCCCTGTTGCCCATTAATGATAATGATGATGACGACGCTTCTATTTAGCCCACAAAAACGGGCTAAAACTTAGTGTTAATTGGGAACAGAGAGAATGTAACCTGCTCAATTCATTTGGCAGTGAGTCGACCAAAGTGTTGGCTGCATTATTTTTAGCATTGGGATTGTTAACAACAAAAAAAGTGATTTTCAAACCACAGATTAAGTATTAAAAATGTGAAATCAATTAAGGTTTTAGTTTGAAAACATTAATTAGAATGAGTGAGTGTTTTAATTGTCATTTCGGTGGACATTTTGTGTTTGTTAAGTGGTTTGCAGTAAATTTAATGGTTCAAAATAAATTTTATGATTCAAAAGTAACGGTTTAAAGTAATTCTGTCATTACGGACTATTGTAATTGCTAAATAATTACATGAAAACTGTTAAATTTGAAGTATTGTTCAAGTTGTTCTATTTTATTAAAACTTCTAACCCGTTTTTTCCTAATTTTGTAGCTGTGATGAGTTTTTTTTTTGTTGCACATAAAAATGTCTTTGTGTAAGAATGAATAAAGTTCGTCTACCCCTCAGATATTCGCGTTTCTATTTCGTAAAATGCGCCACACAAAATACATGCCATCGGAAAATGTTGCAAAATTGAAAAGGACTTCTCTGCAATGTATTTTCTGCAAGCTCGCAAGCGCACACACAAACACAATTGGTGCTCACACGTATGCACGATACGGTACAAGTACATTTATTCGCGCAATACCCAATTTCAATATACGCATTTACATATAATGGAGGACTCTCTGCAAACATCAACAAGGATAATATCGCATCAGAATTCAGAAGTGGAGGAAAACTCACGGATCAATAATAGATGATTGATACAAAATTTGTTGCGAATAACATTTTGTCTGTGTTCATCATAATTCGCATGAATTTGTAAACGGGAAAAAAAGCTATTGTACGGTATACTTATATACACCCTTCTCCCGTTAGTATAGTTTCTTTTTTCTGTTGTAAATATTATATTAAATTTATGTATATTTTTTTTATCGTAGGTTTATCTTTATAATAAAAATTGGTATGTGGTAAAATTGCACTCGTACTTCAAACGAGCCAATGAAGATTGAACTAACTGTACTATATAGCTGGGTACTGCCAATCTTTGAAATTATTTTTGCTGTCATCCATCTTTATATTAAGGAGATGCAATTGATGTATGTCGCTCGACTTTGCAATATACAATATTACCAGAAACAATGCAATTTAATGTTGTTGATGGAATGTGTGTATGAGATAAACAATGTAATATCATCATAATGATGATGCACAAGTAAGCTTTACTGCATCATCAATTATTCTGTTTATTGCTTCCACTTTATACCGTTAGATCAAATTTGTATTACTGTTAGCTTTTATACAGTACAAATATACGGTATTTTCATTAATTGCGTTTTTTTTTTGTTCGATAAATGTCTTTGGGGTTATGTGAAGAATTTTGGGGTTATGTAAAGAATTTTGAGGTTATGTAAAAAAATTTGAGGATTTTTTTTTTTTTATGATTAAACTATTTTTTTTACGTTTCTATACATTTTTTTGAGGTTTTATAATTTTTTTCCGGTTTTATTAATTTTTTTGCGGTTTTATATCATAGTTTGCGGTTTAAAAAAGTTGTTTGCGGCTTAAAAATGGTTAACCCATTATCTTTTCACGACTTAAAATAAAATTACAGATTATAATTATTTTTATTTTACTGTTTTAAAAACTTTTTTACGGGTTCATTAGTTTTTTTGCGGTTTTAAAAAATGGTTCGCGGCTTTAAAAATATTATTTGCGACTTTAAAATAGTTAATATATTCTTTTTTATGGCTTATAATAATAATTATGGATATTTACAGAAATTACAAAGTTTGTGGTATTCACCCGGTTCAAATTATATTGCGGTTTAAATTTATTTTAAAACATATTCTTAAATATGATTGGAAATCATTAAAAATTTCTTTATTTCGTTATTAATTCCTTTTGTACGCACAAATTGGATGAACTTTGAAATTTTGTGGCGTTATTTTTGGTTATTTGTAGCTTTTACCGCTTGAAACTTTATTTCCGGTTCAAAATTGAATTATTATTGAAATTGGGTAGGGCTTATTCTGAAGTAAATATTACATGAAATACTTAATCAATAGGGTAGTTAATTAATTATGACTTTAATTTACCTATCAAAATTTAAAGAATAAAAACAGTGCCAACAATATATTTATTACAAACTTTTACTCATTCCGCAGTCCACAGCTTTACACCAGTCATCACAATTCACAACATCACATGCTCACAACAAACAATCAAAAGAAGTAAAAATACTGAAGCAGTTAGCAGATGGACAAACTAGTCGGCCACAATAAAAAGAAAGCAAAATACTGCAAGTCACATTAAAAAGCCTTACAATAAATAAACGATCCTACAACAGCCCGCGCGGACCGCGTGCACCATCCATGATGCGGTTTGAAACCATCATACCGAGAAAACAATGCAACTTACTGCTTAGTTAAACAATTACCTTTCGATTATCGCGATAGCTGCAGCAATGCCAGGAATTGCACTGGCACAAAACCACAATTGCAGCAACACACACACACACACACGCACCACAAAACTGCATGGAATAATATTTATGTGTTTACGTGCACATTTAACGGCAGTGTCAAGCATAAATTGCACGCCATTCACTTTGCCGCACAAATGTTTTGTAATTGTTTTCTTGATTTCCACATAGTGATGGCAGCAATGCGAGCGCGAATATAAATATTATATGTTGCGAATTGTTGCATTGTACGACTCAAGAATGATAAGCGAAGACAATATTATAACAGCATAATACTATGCGGTACTTGTATGTTATGCTGGCTGGATCATGATGCGATACATCTGTTCCCGCCTCTTCAAACTGTGGCGAAACATCAAAACCGTTTTGCCGCTAATCAAATTCATCACAACAATAAATTTAATTATAAAATGCGCATGATCACACAGAAATCGGTGATTTAATTGCATTAGCCGCTCAATGCGAATGCGTTGCACTCGATCTGCACGGTGTTGTTTGCCCCCATGCAGAGTTATAGGCCACAAGAGTCAACTTTTTATTTTTGTATTTTGTACATTTTCGCATGTAGGCGACTATTTTTTGTCATGGTTTTAATAAAGGTAGGTAATTTCGAGAGGTTTTATATTTTATTAAATATGTGCTGCGTATAAAAAAGTTATTTCTGATAATTAATTTTAAATAAAAAATACAAACCATTTCTAATTAATCATATTAAGTCGAAAAGCAACAATTTAAAATAATTACTCTAATAAATTATTGTTTTTTTGGTCACATTAAAGTGTTGTTTAATTTCTATTTAAATTTTAGAGGAACTTCCACAGGTTTCACTTAAAAAATTTCGCTTGAATTCCACTTTGAAAAAATTTCAATTGAAATTCACGCGGAATATAAAACAAAAATCAAATAAATTGGATGTGCAATTTCTATTATTTTTGTTTAATAAATTCGAATATTTTGAGTGAAATTCATCCGGAATTTTAGTGTGAAATTCATGCCGAAAATGTTTTTCACAAATAAAAATTTCACATAAAATTCACATGAACTTTTATACTTTAAAATATTTGTTTTTTGTTGTATTTTTTTAAAGAAAATTTAAAAATTTCACGTCAAAATTTCGGGTGGATTTCACCCGAAATATTTTAAATTCATGTAAAACGTGTATGCCCTTCAAAGTTAGATTTAAATTACTTGAATGGACTATCAATTACATTGATTAAACGCTTTTTACACGCGAAATCCGCTCGAAATTTATGACAGTTTCATTTTATTTTATTTCTTTTTCATTTTTAGGAGACAGCTTTTCCTACTCAGTCAATTATTTTGTTATCATTTAAGTCTATTTTAAGGGAACAGAGATATTATAGGAATATCATGATTTCTATGCATTAAATTAAGGAAAAAGGATTAAGCAGGACTTAAGTTAATTAATAACTTCATTTTACAGTAAGTCAAATGATTTAATTGAAATGATTAAGATGAGATGATTTAAGATTAAAAAAGAGCTATTGTTTTAACTTCGATTAACACATTTTATTTTTCAACAAAAAATTATTAATGACTTAAGTTTAATGAGGTAAAATGCTTTAAAAAGCTTTAACTGTAATCCATCCAGATACAACACTTCATGTGAAATTGCACAAGGCTTCAATCCTCAATTAAGCTAAACACCGCGTCAATTATTATGATGATGTTCGAATTAAGTACATAACTTGTAATGATAGAGCTTTTTCTTTACATGCGGTCTCAATTATTTGCCATAACAAACTTAAAAGTGAATGCGAAAGAGTGCATTAAAAAACAATACACAAATTTAATTGCAAAATTAAATGCAGCGGCATGAGCCACATCATCTTTCGATTAGTTTAGTTACAATGCATGCAAGTTGAATTAATAATATTTAATACGGAAAATAACCGCACTTGTATCAGCTACTGGTATTTCATTTTACCTGCATTTTACCTAGTGAATTAAAGGCTTACTTACTCGCATTTTAATTATTTATAAGGCGGAAATTTTCACTTGCAATTTTCAATTACGAATATTTCAACGATGTAAAATGTGGAAAGGGTCTAGCGGAGTCGTGTATTTATATAGAAAGGTACTCTTACACATTATGAGAGACAAATTGGAGGGAGGGTCTTCTGTTTTTTTTTTTGCTTTTTAATGAAGTTGAGGTATGCGAATTTTGCTACAATGTAATACGTTTTAAAATTTATGTGCATTTAGGTGCTGCAATATGTGAAGAATGGCGTAGGCAGTCGTTTGGAACAGCTTTGACCACCACAGTTGAGTGGTTTTAATTATAAAGCGATGAAGGTTTTCTATATTATTGAGAATTTTAAAGGAGGGACGTTGTGTTGTGGGTTAAGTCAATAATATTTCTAATTCGCTCAACCTATGAGTGTGTTGTTGCAGTTGGAATTATTATCTAAAATAAAGAAATTAAAATGTAAAAAATATAAAACAAAAAATTTTTTAAAATAAATTTTTAAACATTTTTAAATTACTTTCTTTAAATAAATTTAGAAATATTAAAATTAGAATTAAAAATATTGCATATTACAATACCTTTAAGGACCCTAATATTTTAATTTAATGAACAAATCCTTTTTAATAAATATTTCAAAAAATATTCAAAACCACTCAAGTTTTCACTCAAAATAAAGTCACATTTTAAAAACTGCACTTAAAATTTTTAATTCAATTTTCTCTGTAGGTAAAAAAGTCTCATCTCTTGAAAAATTCTAAATTTCACACGGATTGCATTCATTGAGAGCAATTGTAACAAGAGTCCTGTGCCCATTAATCAAGGGGACACAATTTCGAACGCAAAGCAACAACCCTTTGCGTTCACCTTTTCAAATTCAATCAAGGCTTATTCAAATTTTATGCATAATAAATTATATGCAAAATAACCGTTCATTCCAATTCGTATTACTGTATCCCAAATCCCATAATACCAATCCAAAGTGTCCCTCTTTATTTTGTTATTATTATTATTAATGCCTTTTTGTATAATTTCTCATTTTTCAAAAAAGGCATTTACATTTTCAAATCGAAGCCTGTAGCAAGTCGCAAACCCATTCACATTCAACATATTGTAACAAAAAAAAAAAAGTGAAAGAATAAGAATTGGGCCAAGAGTCGATGAGATGAAAAAAGGGAAACGCTTTGAGGCACACATGCGGGTTATTGACTTTCTTGTACATTTTGTTTTTTTTTTTTTTTGTTACCAAAATGCTTGTTGCCTGCATTCTTATGTTGTGTTCCTCTGCTGTGCAGAATGATGCATGACCAGTGAACTTTGTGAGTTTAATTGAAAGATTGCATCAATGCATCTTCGACGCATGTACGTACAAGAATAATAAAAAGGGTCGGGACCCCGTGCAGGTAAGTAAAACATCACAGGAATTTAGTGAACAATAAAAAATAAAGGTAAAGACTAACAAGGATGAACTCAATTGAGCAAGGATGCTTAAGATATTCTTCCCCTTTTTTTTGTTTAATTCAGAGGTAACAGTCTCACAGGTGTTTAACCATTTTTTGAGCAATATAGAAAGGACAATGATGTAGGTTTTTTTATCATGACAAATTCAATTTCTAATAATTTTTGAATAAATAAAATTTTAAAATTAAAAAATTTAATTTAATTTAAGTAGCTTGAATATTAATAGTACATTTTAAACTGAATTTTATTCTATGCTAATTGTAAATTTAGGAACTTAATTCTCTGGAAAAAGTAAATTAAATTAACTGAGACAGCTTCCATTTAATAAAATTAAAGAGTATTTTGTTTATGCAAATTTAAATTTGAAACGAAATCTTAAAAGCTATTGGTCAATCCATTTCTAAGATTTTTCAATTTTTTTTTTTTGATTCTGTGGCACTTAAAAATTATATTTTATTCAATTAAATTTTTCTTAAAGAAAAATAGTTTTTTCACCAATAATTCAAAGGAAAGGAACAACTCCCAAACCAACAATCAACACCATCTACATTCGAAGGGTGAAAAATGCGTGTGACTGAGTAAAACTCTTGCCACAAACAACCCCAACTAATGCGTTGCGTGTAGTTGCGTCGCGTCAACGCACACACAAAATCCCCTACGTGAATGCGTCCACACTTACAGTTACTGCAGTTTCTATCGTTATTAGTTGCAGAGAAATTTTTACTTTATTTTTAAATTCAATTAAATACAGTAATTCTCTTGCATTTACAAATAATTCCATTTCCCTCACCTTAATACGTATGCTTTTAAATATTTATTACAAAAAAGGACCTCAAGGCATTTGCTAATCTCGCTTAATAAAATTGATTATCGCTGAAATGAAAGTGGTTGCGAATCAATAACAAACGCAACGGCTGCGGCAACATTATGACACCTGTCTGGAGTGGGAAAGTACATGAATTAAAATGCAACGCCCAAACAAGCACTCAGCCTCGGGGACGGTATGTGCCATTGCAGTTTGCGTTTGCAAGCAATTTCTGTTCGCGGATAGTCGCCGCAACTCGCACTGTGCATAGGCTAATATGCAAACGATTAAATGCGCGTGACAATTACGGCTATACGATGTGGCAGTTTAATAAGTAACTATCAAACAGATAAACCTGATTGTGCAATAAGAAAATTGCTAAATTGATTGCCAAGAGCCATATTTTTATGTTGCACGCGTAACTAGCTGGATATTTTATTTTAAATAGTAACGAGGATGTGAATATAAACCCAAGCTGGGTAGTATTAATATGTAAAATGATATTGCTAATTGATGTAAAAATGGGAAGTATAATTAAAACACCTTAAGACGAATATTTTAGCATTCATTTTAAAAGTAATAGTATTCAGAGAATAATTTTATTTAAGTGACTTTAATAATTAAAGTAAAGCCCATTTAAAATTTGGCGTGTGATAGCAGAGCCTTATTAAGCTATTTAAAAGGAAGTAAGCCTTTTTGAGTATTATTTTAAATGGAAAAAATTATTTTCAATGAAAACAGTAAAAGTCTTTTAAAATACACTTTTGGCTTTAGTTTAAACGGTCTTTAAGTTTAAGTGCATTTACAAAATAAAGCAAATAGATTTTTGAAGTGACTTATCTTGAAAATTTCAGACTCTCAAGAAATTGCAATTTTACCAAAATATAAAGAAATTATTTATCTTAATCCGAATTAAATTTCAGAAAATGAAGTACATGGTTTTTTAGATAAAATATAAAAGTTTAACTTGCCAAAAGATGGTATAAGTAAGATTAAAACTGTAACTGTTAACATCAAAATATCGAGGGAGAGAAAAAAAATTCATTTTTTTAAATGTTTTCAATTTGACCTGTATTAAAACAAGAATAATTTGCTACTCTGATTTTTTTCTCAAAAACTAAAAACAGTGTCTTTTAGACAAATGAATGAACTTTAATTTAAGATTAAAGAAAAAAATTGGGGTTAAATATTTTCTGGTAAATCGTGAAATTGCGTAACCTGATTAAATAAAATTTGAAAGGAGACTCATAAGAATTAAAATGCAATAACTCAATAAAAGCTTTTTTTGCTTCAAAATTTATTTAATTTAATTCAAATACAGTCGAACTTCAATAATCGAGCGTCTTCATTGTAAATATTTTATGACTTAAGCTAAATCGAGAGCATAGTGTAGCATTTACGCTCATGATTAGACTTAAAAGTCAAACAAAAATTAAGTTGCAACAATTCTGATTCCATAAGCCGAAGTCTTACTTTTCAGTGCGTGACAGTGATTCGAATTATAGAAGTTCGACTGTATTTCTGATTTCTATATTTCCTAAGGTAACAAATCTATTAAAAAATAATGTTATAAGTTATAACGTTGCATTCAAATTTAAGAATTTACTAAATTGCATAAAAAAACGCTTTAGGGCATGTCGAGTAAAATAAAAAATTATTTACACACAGGTTCATTGAAATTTGTGCCCATAACATCAACATCATGAATCAAGTTATACACCATCACTGCACTGCATGTCTTCGGATTGTGATATGATGCATAAGGTCATCAATGATGCACTCATGTTTGTTGCAATCTTGCAAGGAATATAAGAAATGCCTTCCGGGCTAGCATAAATTGACTTGACCGAATAAATGGCACACATAACCGAGCAAAAATATGTGCACTCGTGAGTATGCAAAAGGTGCAATTGACAACGGGGAAAATGCAGCTCATTTCGCTTGTAATCGACTTCTGCAGAAAAACATTTTTGTGCGAATTTTTTTTTTTTGCAACACAACTCTCCGCAAAGCGCACATCAATTGCTTGTCTTTTAACATTTTATAGGCTACAACTCTTTTCATTTGTCAGTGCAGTTTTATGGCATCGTTATTATGCCCTTTGGCGCGGCAGTGTATGCGAGACCCCGCCAAAAGCACAACTTGAAGGCGAACTCAACTGTTGTTGCTGTTGTTGTTGTTCATCTCAATACAAGATGCAAAATACCATTCATAATTTAACGGTAACGGCATTTCAACTGTACATGCAGTTTTTGTATTTACTGCATTAATAAAATAATGCATTTTGCATCTGAACGCAAGGTGCACATCTTTTTCTCTTATTTGCGTTTGCATTCAAAAAGTGCATTGCAAAATGAGATAATTTGAATTTTTTACAAGTCGTGACTAATTTATAAGTGGCTAGGTGCAGGTTGAAATAACAATGTCAGTTGTCACGTAATGCATCTTTAGCCGCACTTAAATGGCATGCAATATTAATTAGTAACGAGAATATGCATACAAGTTAAAAAGCTTCAGGTTGGACAACTGGGAAGGAGGTGACCTTTAGGCATTTTTAAATTGTATTTTAATTTTTTTTTTGTTTTTTTGTTTCAATTTAAATTATCCCAATTCTAGATTTTAATCAACCATTGGCGCCTGGCGGAGACAATTTTAATAAATACTGCAAACTTGCAGACACTTTTATTAAAAATAAAGTATGTTTGCAAAACTCTTGGGAATACAACAAATAAAAGCAAACCAAAGTTTTTATTACAAAAAGGAAGTTTAAGCCAAAGCCAGAACAATTAATAACTGAAAAATTTTAAGTAAATAGATGTTTTTCAGTTAATTGCATTTTATTACTATTTTCAACTTAAAAGCTCAAAGATTGTATTGATAAAAATACAAAACTTTATTTATTATAGAAAAATACTCAATAAGCTGTAATTTAATCCAATTTTTTTAAATGCTTTTAAATTTTATGTGACCGGAGGGCTTAAAATTCATTCATCAACATTAATCCACACTGCTTAAAAGTCCCACATATTTTAAACGCCGCAAATCGGAATTTAATTAAGGAAGAGGAAAAGTGAGTCAAAAGCTTTACAGCTTAATCCATAACGGAGTTTATAGAGAACTACAGTTAATTTAATTTATACAGGTTTAGTACTTATTCCTTGTATTTTAAATTGAGAAAATTAAGAAACTTAAGCCACTTATGTTGTCCTAATTACTGACTAAACGACTTAAGCCAACAATATTTAAGGAATTTTGAAAAATTATAAGTCTTGTTTAAAATTCCTTGAATGTAAAATGCGCATAAGTCATTTCATCAGTAATCTAAGAAATCTGTAATGGCTTAAGTATCATATTTAATAAATCAAAAACATTAACAACAAAGATAAACAAAATTCAATGTTCTTGAGACAGAATTGAAAACAATTAAGCGATATGACTTATGAGTTTGATCCGCAGATCAAAACACCAACATGCAAATTGCAAACATCCTGCATCTGCAATCAAAGACTGCCACTCAAACATGTTGCCTGCACAAACTACAAATTGCACATTATTTTATCGGACATATTTCACAGCGACACTTTATATGCATCCAATCAATACACATTACATGCGGCTGCAGCATTCCCCCGATATAATGGTAAACGATGGCAATAAATAAATGACACACGTGTGTAATGTGAAAATAAATTTAAATTTCATAATCGCAATAACAAATGGTCACTCATGTGTGCAACATTTGCCATCCCACGTTGCGCGCTTTTGCCACAACTTGCATTGATTAAATTGCTTTATGTATATATAAAGCACAAAAGCGTAAATTTTTGTGGTGCTGCTTTTTTGCCAATGCATCAGGTGCACCAGCTGCGGTAAAAAATTGTGACGCGCAACAAGCATCTCAAATCTGTGTGCAAAGTTGCAGCACAATTGCACAAAGTGCGCGCAAAATACATTGAGGAATATATATTATTAACATAAAACTTGAATGACAGCAATAAATATGTGCAGCAGCAGCAGCACGGTGCACCACACACAACTTACATGCAAGACGCGAATTTCAGCATTACAAGTAACACAATTCGCGAGGCCTTCAAATTAAAGAATATAAACTTTCAAATTGCTGCAGTCTTAAGACTCTTGATTGGTGTTTTATTGTGCGCACCTTTTCGAGTACTTTTTGTTAAGTTGCAGTTTGTGTGTGGGTTAATATTTATTGTGATAGAATTTTAAAATTGGCACACATTTGTGTGAATGAATGGCTTAAGTGCACTTTACAAAAAAAATTGTCGGTTTTATTTTTTTGCGGTTCATAATTTAAATTATTTTTAAAGTTTAAAATGATTAAAATTTAACAATCAGCTTCGCTTTCGTATTAAATAATCAATTTCCGGATTAAAAGTTACAAAACTACACTTGAAAAAAATATTTCCGGTTTAATTTTTGTGCGGTTCATAATTTGAATTGATTTTTTAAGCCTTAATGAACTTTAAACATTACGATCCGCTTTATTTTGCATGAGAATTTAACTTTTAAATAAGTACAGGAAAATAAAAAATGCTTTTTGGGCAAAGTTAACAATATTTAAAGTCTTTTCTGAGCATAATAATTTTTTTTAGCGGTTCAAAAGCTTTCATAATCTGCACTTTAAAAGTGTTCTTAAGTTAAATACTACAGCGGTTCAAAAGCTTTCATAATCTGCACTTTAAAAGTGTTCTTAAGTCAAATACTACAATTTAATTCACTTTCAAAACGAACATTTAAAAAAATCAGACTTAACTGCAGTGTTCAGGTGCCTCTACTCGCCCAAAGCAAAAATTACAAGACAATTCAATTTATTAAACATTTATCCACCACTTACCTCATAATAACTTTAATCCCCAATTAGTGCAGCAATGAGTGCACACTCCCAAAAACGTAATCCAAATAAATAGGACACTTAACACATGCAATGCAGTTTCATAGCACTTTCCGTAATCACTTTAACATTCAACTTTAAATTACTGCTAATAACATTGGGAATGGCCACATTAACCGCACTCGAAGGATAAATTCAAAACTACAAATGAGTGCAATTAAGCCACTCGCACAGCCCCCATTTCGCATTATCCGGATAATTTATAGTAACATGATAATATGCGGCCGCCCCACATCAGCTGGATAGTTGTTATAAAACGATGCAGCTACTGCACAATGCAGCGCACCCTTTTTGCAGTGCAACGATCATCATGCATATTGGCGAAATTAAAACGAATGAAATTGATTAAGCGCGGCGCAGCAAAAATAAACGTTTACCAAAAATGATTGCAACAACGGAGTTAAGATGCAGTTTTTCAATACAATGCGGAGTACAGCAAAGAGGATGGAACAAAATAATTGCCACAAATTTGCTGTTTGTAAAAATGAAGATTGCACAATTCAAAAAATTAAAGGAAGCGCCAAAGGAAAATTCACTTAATAAAGACCACAAGAGTTTATAATTAAATTTTAAACTTTAACTAATTGCGGTTTATTGCAACTCAACATTCAATCAACTTTAACAATTATTAGCACTGTCGTCATAGTCATCAGCGAGCTGCTTGCACATTGTACAATGATGAGGACGACAAAATGGTCCACCACACAAAATGCAATTAAATAAAAAAGGGGCTTCTCCTTTTTTTCGTTTATTATAAAAACCACGTTACTTCCAACAAGTGATTACATTGCCAATGATGCAATAGGCACTTAATCCCTTTTCAAAGTGTGTGCATTCTAATAAGAAGCACAACCCCAGTTGCGTTAATTCCCAACACAAGATGTCACTGGCAGCGCGTAAATGTCTTTTGATTTATTCCATTCAACCCCCTTCCTTTTTTAATGCCGCTTCAGTCCTCACGTGCTGCAGCAAACACCACTATCCTGTATTGAATTATATTTTTATCCCCGCGTTCTCATTTCTCAACGAATATTTTCAATTATTATTTTGTGGGCACGCACGCACGACAATAAAATTGCAGGAACCCTAGTGCTGCACACGGCACAACAACAACAACAACGGTATGGAGTGTCGCATGTGCTTTTAACGATTCAGATGCATAATGTGCAAAGAACAAAGATTCACTACTCACATCCACCATGTTGGTCGTTCATAGCCAGGCAATGGGACAACAACAGCAACAACAACAACAGCAGACTAACCGATTTATTGGCCACGCCCATGTGTACATTTGTGCAACGTCATATGAGGAGTGCATTTTTCAAGGATTCAAGGATGTTTGTTCAACTGGAAAATGTTTTGCTTTTTTTTTGTATTTAATTTTTAATTTTTAACTAAAAGGAGGGATTTAATGGCAGTTTTAATTGCTTTAAATTTTACTTACATTGATTAGAGACTTTCCTTATGTTCCAATTTAAAAAAAGGACGAAACCAGGACGATCAAAATCTGAAAATTTAAAATAATCGATAAGATAGATGTTTTTTTGAGTTAATTGCATTTTGTTACTATTTTTAACCTTAAAACTGCTAAAGATATTGTTTGAAACTGAGTTGATTATGGAAAAACTAATCAATAAACTGTAATTTAGTCAAATTTTTTAAATGCTTTTTAATTCACTGTAATCAGAGGGCTTTAAATTGATTCATCAACATTAATCCCCACTGATCAAAGTCACATATATTTTAAACGCCACAAATCGGAATTTAATTAAGGAAGAGGAAAAATGAGTCAAAAGTTTTAAAGCTTAATCCATAACGGAGTTTGCAGAGAACTACAGTTAATTTAATTTATTGAGGTTGAGTACATATTCCTTAATGTGTTTTAAATTGAGAAAATTTAGATACTTAAGATACTTATGTTGTTCTAATTACTGATTTAACGACTTAAGCCAACAATATTTAAGGAATTTTGAAGAATCATAAGTCTTGTTTAAAATTCCTTAAGTGTAAAATGCGCTTAAGTCATTTGATCAGAGATTGATCGGAGAAAAATATAGTGGCTTAAGTAAGAAATTTATAAAATAAAAAGCAGAATAATTTCTTAGCGACCTTAAATCCTTTTATTATAATTGTTTTATTGATTTAATAAAATATTCATTATTAAAAAATGAGTACATAAAATCACTCAAATTTCATTAAAGTTGTCACTTAAATTGCTTCTTAAATATTACTTAAGTAAGATTTTTTTGAGTATCAATTATGCAGTAAGTGCTGCATTAATTACTGTTGCAAACACATAAGTACACCTTAAGTACAGCAAATTAAGCCATGTTACAATTACCGATTATTTAAGTAAAGCCAAATATATTTTACATGAAAAAAATGTTTGCTACCAAGCTTAAGTGTTTAAATTAATTATTCTATTCTAAAATATAAATTAAATGTGGGCCTTAAATGTTTATAATTGCTTATATTGCAAAATGTTTATTTTCGGATTTGAATATCAACCATTAATTTATGCCCTCGCAATCCTCATACTATTTTCTGCAATGGGAAAGTGGTCCGTAATTTCATTTCATTTCCCAACTTTGATAACGTTGTCAAAGTCGTTGATTTCTTAGAAATTTGTGTGAAGGAAATATTTCACATCGAAGAAACTAAATAAACCGCGAATGTTTATATAAAAAGAAATGCAAAATTATTCATTCAGTGCGCGTCGGCAGAATAATACACTGATCGTGTACCTAAATATAGTAAGGGTTTGCCGTCTATGAAATCGCAGCTATAACCTAATATTTTATTTTAT
This sequence comes from Sylvicola cinctus, assembly GCA_963854165.1. Lineage (NCBI taxonomy): Eukaryota > Metazoa > Arthropoda > Insecta > Diptera > Anisopodidae > Sylvicola > Sylvicola cinctus. The sequence goes on from OY974084.1 coordinate 38,977,580, forward strand.
GTAAATATCAAAAATAAAGGTACCTTTAGCTATAATACATTGTACGTAAAATGAAGTTGATGAAATTGGTAGCAAAATGTAAATGGTGGAAATAAAAATATAAAGCGATGAAGGGAAAAAAACGTAGAAATAAACGCAAAGAAGGAGGACTCCATAATTATTGTGGAACGCGCTACAAAATTAAATTGTCTTCGTGAAGCTACTTCCTCTGCGTATTATATTTGCTATGTAATTTTTGATTTATCGCAAATCGTTCAACATGCAATTGAACCAAGTAAATGCGGCAGTTTTTTTTTGGGAATTATGGAATTGGAATTACTATACAGGGTTCCACGCTTCTATAATTGATTGTCAGTTCAATAACTCTACAAATAATTGAATAATTAAGTACATTTTGTTAAATGCGATACATGGAAACAATATAAGAATAATAAAATGGAGACAAACACATTTTCTTGATGACAAACAAATATTGTAGCAGAAAAATTGGGCCTCATTTTGCTGCACACCAAAATGTTACACAAACATTCCTAGAAAATAATCCACCCATATACAAATTCGATGTGTGCGATGTTATGTAAATTCACAGCACTCTCACGCACACACCAACTGCGTTACAACAATGGCCGGAAGTAAGGAAGGAAAAATGAAAGAAAATATAATCACCCACCCTTGTTATAACTAGGCGCGCGGGAATATGTGGCGATGATGTGCGGTGACTGGGAGGGTAAAAGATTTGCGTGTGTCGCATTGGTGTGGTACTTTTGGTCGCCATAGCCTGCCGTGAACTGTTGTTGTTGTACCAAACTCACAACGTGTACAGAAACTAGGAAGAGGAAGGAGCAGCTAAAAAACGTTGTGAGGAAAAAAAATGAGAATCTGGAAATGGTTTATGCTGCGTACAAAATATCGACCCGTTTAGGTTATTGAAATTAATTTTTGGTTGCAGGTATTTTTATTTGGTGTAGTTTTTGATATTTTAGAAGTTTCTGGCTGCCATTTTTTTTTAAAAGACGTCAAATTTAATTAAATAACTTCAATTCAATGCAATTATTATTTTCCCACTAAAATTGGGTTTTTATGTAGCCATTTTAAACTCAAAACAATTACTTTACTTCATTTTTCAAAAACCTTATATAATTCACAAAGTTCCCCCAACATTTAAACTCCCAATGGCACATGAGCCATGCCATTGCACTGACATTGTTCTAACTAAATGGCAGCAAGACATGCAAATGAACTTGCAACAAAATGCACTCACAGTGTGACTAACAAAGTTAAATAGGAAGGAAGAACTGCACCGCATTGTATAATTAATAATTTTTTTATGTGAACTGGCTTAAAATGCATTTTAATATTGAAAGTAACAAACAAAAAAAAAAAGAACCCTTTTATATGAAATAAAAATTGTGGTTGGCTCGTTTCTACCTTGCGGCAATCAGCCCCAACAATCTTTTGGGATCACCAGGCATAAACATCGCAGACAGTTTTTCAGTGGCCAATGGCCAATGCGGTTGACTTCCATGCATAACGTTCAACATGACAAAGTAACGCAATAATGCAAAATAGTGCAACATAAAGGGCGCGAATTTTTGCATCATAAAGCATATTTTAAAAATGGGTAAAAAAAAATGTTTGCTTATTATTTTATTAAGTGTACGAGCAACGATAAAAAGTCGATGTTTTTGAGACCGTTGTTAATCTCCCATGCACTCTAAAATGCATTTTGATGCATGCTGCATTGTAGGTATTATGGGTGTCCCGCGTCTGTCTCATTTTGGCACGTAATTTTTTAATTTTTAATTTCATGCATATTTAATGGTATGTGAAGAGATGTCCGCCAGTGCATGTACGTTGTAATTTATTTAATAACTAAATATGTTTAATTTATATTATATATGGCCTGATGCGGTGGTGAGCATTATAAAGAATAATTAATTATTTAATTAATTGACAGAAGCGCATGGTGCAGTGCAGGTTGAATTTAAATTATTTTAATTTAAATGTATTCTCAAATTTGAATGCATCAAGTTTTTTTCGGTTTAAAGCTTTTTTTATATTTTATTTTGCCTTTATGACTTAGAAGAGTAGTTTAAGACATTTTATTTGACTTAATTTAAGAAGAAAAAAATTTGAACCGGTAAAATGGACCGCAAATTGTTTAAATTTTCATAAAATCATCAAATTCCCTCATTACCGGTTCTTTTTGTGGATTATTTTTTAGATATTCTTTTCATATTGACATATAAACTTGCTTTGAATAAAATGCTTGAAATATTTTGTAATTAATTCTTTCTTAAATGGTAATTCAATTGATGTACAACAAACATTGACAAAAACATTAATTGACTTAAAAAACAAAGCTTTATGCGGTATTTTTTACAAGTTGAAAATAAAAGCTAAGCCAAATTTTATGGTGATGACTGATGTACATTTTCTGATCCTTCATAATTTCATTCAACATTGAATAAATACTCTGAGGAATAAACAGCCTTTTTTTCAATTTTACCGGCACTTGAAAATGTGTCTGAGCTTTTTAACCGGTTCATAAAAATAAATGGTGGGCTTTCTGAACCGGGAATTTTAAGCGGAAAAAGTGTTGTTTTTCCGTATTTTATTTCTTAATTTTTAAATGCTAATCCTGAAAAATTCAAAATTTAAAATTAGCTTCCTTCTTAAGAGTGGAATAATGTTTATGGTTAATTTAAATTGCGGTTTCCCCAACTTTTAAGCGGTTTAAAAATGGGATATTCAACTTCTTGTCGGATTTAATTAATTATTTTGATTAGTTTGATGGAAAAACATAAAATTAAATTAGAATTTTTCTAATTAACGTTTTAAGGTGGTTTAAAAATATTTTTAATTCATTCCCAGACAATTAAAAGCTTTAAAAATTACCGCAACTTTACGAAAAAGTTAGTATAATCAAATTCTATGCAAATTACATGTTTTTTTATTATTATTTGGTCCTAAAAACCATTTTTTGTTCATACAAATAATTTCATCCTTTAAAAAAAAAAATATTCAATCTTGAAATGACCTTTAAATAATTCGTATGACAACAATAAAACATTTTATATATTTACATGCATGTAATTTTCAACCTTGCAAGACTCGTACATATTTTAGGGGTTGTTTTTCTGGCAAAATGCACGAGTTTAGGTACAACATATTGCTTTATATTAATAACGCAAATTATTATTATTATGTGTGTACGTTGAACAAAATGATAAGAATGTCTATAAAACTTAACGTTAATAAATACAAGTAAATAAGGCAACTGCGTGGAATGAGATTTACAGACAGAAATGTCAGGATTTATTTGATGAGGGAAACAAGAATTGAACGCAGATTGCAAAAGACTTTTATAACAGTGCGAGGGCCAACGTTTTTAAACATATATACACCAAAGCTTCCATTGGGCCGTGAACGTGCGTGGGGGGTGGTAGGCGGATTTGGCGCAAGGGTACATTTTGTGCTGAGTAAATCCATTTCAAATTATACTTAACGAATAAGAATTTGGAAATAAATGTGCTCCGTCTCTCCCCGTACACAATTTAATGTATAGAAACATGCAAAATGTACAGTCATCCGCATATATCCTTGCTTATAACATTGTGAACACCGTCGCTTCCTCCTGACATGCTATTGGCATTGTATCTTTGGTGTTCCCCGTTCCCGCGTGCACATTTTCATCATGTTAAAGTTCGTCTCTATGTGTGTATGGAGTCTTTTTTTTTTTTATTCATTTTGCGCTGACGGATTTCACTTCATCTCTCAATTTATAACTGTGGAAATAGCATTCTCATTCTCGCGTTTGTATACAATTTTTAGCCGTCTATCTGCTGTGCATATTTTGCACACCCGAATAAAAACCCTCTGCCTGTCACACACCGTTTTTCCAATCCGCATGCTGTAGTCGTAATCTATTTCGCATATACACAAAGCTCAAACTAAAATATATTTGTTTGCTCCTTCACCTCGCGCGCACCACCCACCCTCTTCCCACCCCAACCGATGGGCGAGAATGCCCGCATTCACGACGCATATAAAACCCACCCGAAAAAATGCCTCCCCCAATCACCATTTTGATTCAATAAAGCATTACTCGAAAAACGAATCTACAGAATTTCCATCGCTTTTTCCAATAAATGTGAATGTACTTATACTTCATTTTTATAGCTATGTAGGTAGTTCGCTTCGTCGTTCGCCAGGGTTGTACAAAATGTTGATGTACATTGTACGATATGAACACACACACCAAAATGTACGTACATGGATTTTCCTTCTTTCTTCCCTTTATTTTTTTTCTATATTTTATACACGTTGTTCCCTTATCTTCTGCAGTATTTTTGCCGCAATTTTTTTTTATCTGCAACAGCAGCAGGAGCAGGGCCTCCTCTCCACACCACAGCACCGTTGTGTCGAATGTTTTCCCTCCACCCCTACTCCTCCTCTTAACGGTACAAATGCGAGTACATCGCACAGAGTCCTTTGTGTCACCCGCTTACACCCTCTTTACTATGCCACAACATCACAAAATGTATGAATACAGAAAAGAAGCCTTCACATTTTCCGCAATATCAACGTGCAGACACACACACACACACGTGTATGGCTCCTGTTTGAATCCACTAACAGTTCGCCTCCCTTTCTACAAAAAAAAAAAAAAAAACAAAACGGGAAAAAAAAAATACATCTAATGTATAAAATAATGTATGTTCGTTTTATGCGGAGAGCTGAGGCAGGATCGACTTTTAACGTTTTCCTATTTTTCAATTCTTTATCCTTGATTCAGTTTGTGAGCTCTGTATTATACGTTAGGTGGTAGCAGGCGTAAGGGGCGCGTGTGTCAACACAAAAATCGAAATCGAATACAATTCCATGATGGCCGATTGTCGCACACATTTTCATGAACGTCAAATATTTTCTTTCGATACGTCCCTAAATTTAAATAATGCACACACATTTTTATAAATACGTAGAGTGTTAATACTCCCAAATTTTTCCAACTAATCTCAAATCAAATCGAATATCCGCTAATGTTTGTGTCAATACTTAGGTTGTAGCACAACGATGCCTCTGCATGGTGTCTCATATTTATTTAACAGGAACTTAGCTCATCAAGGCCGCCTTCAAATGTACATAATCATTATGAAATGCAGGGATTTGTATTCACCAGGATTAAGTGGGTGTATAATGCCGTACAAATACACACACACACCATTCATTTGGGCTTATCTTTAATTAATTCTTCGTTCAGATTATTTAAAGATGTGTTTTATTGCTTAAGACATTGTTCATTAAAGATGGAATGACGTGATTAATGCTGAGAATATGTTATAAATTCAGCCAAGACATTGAAATGTTTAATTGTTGTTTAATTGAGAAATGTTTAATTTTCTTCGTTAAGTCGGATTTTTAAAGTATTTTTTTTTTTTTAAACTATAATATTTTAGTATTTAAATCACTTAATTGTTTTGGTTTTATAGTAAAGATGAATAATAATAGTACTTAAGGGCATTTTGACAAATTAAAAAAACTTAACGACATTTTTTGGAAGGGGAAATTTTGTATTTTGTTAAAAAACTAAAAAGGTTTTCTCAAAAATTTAATGAAGTTTGAGTAAATTGTTTATTTAAATTAATTATTGAAAATCTAGGAAATTGGTTTGGGAAAAAAATTATAATGCAAAAAAAATTTAACGAAAAAATTATTTTTTTAACGAAATTAAAAGGGGAAGTTCATTAATTTAATGCAAACATTTATTTTCTGTATAACTTTTAGAGTTTTATGGAATTTAAAATAAATTGAAAAGTTTGAAAAACTGTTTTATATAAAATGAAATTAAAAAGCCTAACGAAAAAGGGGAAATAAGTTTTGAACGAAATTTAAAAGGGTAAAGTTTCATAAAATAATAAATTTTACTTAAATTGTGAATAGTCTTAAAAACTGCGTATTTATTTTGGATTGTAAAATTTATTTTAAAAATGTATCAAGAAGTAAATTGTTAAATTTTAAAAATTGGTGAGGCACTGTCGTGCAATTCACACAGATCAGCAAGTCGATTACCACTTCTTCAGAAATGGTGTGCCTTTTCTGTTTAATTTTGCAATTAACAACGATTAGAGTGGGAATGATATAAAAGGAATCATTGATAAATGTTCTGTAAGGTTGCAAAGTGGATTATTTGGGAAGATGAGGGGAAGTCTTCGTTAATAAAAATTATGTTACTTGATGTTAAAGTTTGTGATTACCTTTTATAGTTATTGACTTTTAAATGTAATTTGTAATTCTTTGTTATGCAGATGATGAAGATTGTCCCACAAGACAAAATCCCTTAGCAGTAGGAAGACGTCTTCAATTTAATCACAATAATTACAATGTCTTTGCATTTATTCAATGATGATTAAATTTTACATTTTTAATGCACCATAAAATGACGATCCCGAACACACATTACAAAAATGTGCAATCTGCAAGTTGCAACACAAATTTTTTTTTTTCGGTTTCAGCATTTCGTCGACATGCATGACATCGGTTCCGTGCATCTGCATCATTTATCAAATATAATGTAAAGTTGTTATTTAGTACAAACAAATACAAAATGTACGCGTACACATTTTAATAAGAAACATAAACGACATCAATATCAGCAGCAATTAGCAAGCGTTTATCATTTTGACAAGATCATGAAATGGGGCGACTCCTCGACATAATTATCTAACAACAACGCGTTGTACATAATTCACAAGCGCGCAAGATTGTTATCCACCTAATTGCCCTATGCGTTGTTGCAGTGTGTAGGTACGCATACTTTCTTTTGTGTCCGCAGTCTGCAGAGTCTGCCCTATTTTATACATTCTGATTGGTTATAATTAGATTGTGGTGTAGAAAATATGTGTATCATTTGAAAATTGTAGACCCTAATTATCAATATATTTGTATTTATGACAACATGCCATGTCCTAGACAAGTGCCGGGGTACAGTTAGCAATGTTCTTAAGTACGGCGCGTAATTGAGTTGAAATAATTTGATGAGGGGTAAATTTACGATATTATACATTAAAACCTGGAAAGAATGTTCTAATTATCTGGGAGTACGATGGTTTTCTCATGAAATTAATTTAGTAAAAATTACAGTATTGTTTTATTAAATTGTTGATACAAATTTGTTAATAAGGTTTAATTAATGAAATTATGAAAAAATTGTTTTTTCAATTCATTGTTGTAATGTATTAATTAATTAAATTTTAACTTTATGTCAATATTGTTTTTGGATTAATTTAACTACTTAAAGTTTGCCGGTCTTTTTTCGCATAAAATTAAAAAAAAACGTTTGTGTCCTTTTGCCTAAATGAAAATAAATTGATTCAAAATTACATTTCTAAGCTTAATAACCAGCTTAATGAAAATTCCATTCACTTTTAAAAAGAAACTAAATGTTGCGGTTATAGAAAAGCTTCTTTTTTACCGGATCCTTTTTGGCTTATTAAAACAAATTGGATTTAAATAAAATTTCTGTAACTAAACTAATGAACATTTCATTGCATTTAATAAAAATTAGTTTTTAAGCAGTTTAAAAACATTTTATGAACAAGAGCTTTCTTTTTACCGGGTGGTTTCTTTTGACTTATAAAATTGACTTAAAACCATATTTCTATGCTTAAACAAGTTAAAGCTATTGATAATTTCATTCCATCCAATAAAATTACTACTTTACGGTAATTTTAAGCCTGTTTTAATTTTTTTTTTGAAGAAAAGCTGCTTTTTTACCGGTTAATTTATTTTGCGGTTGAAACAATAATTAAATTTTAAACATACATAAATCATAAAATTGTATTATGTTCAACTCACATAAACAAATTTCCGGTTTTAATTTATTACTCCAAGTTTTAACCGGTTTAAAATTTAAAATCACTTGGAAACGCTCCTTTCCGGTTTAAACCCCTCGTTTTCTTCTTGAATAATTTCACAAATTTACCTTTTTAATTATTGAAAGATGGAATAACAAAATAAATTAATGTGTTTTGCATCTTGCAATAATTAAAATCACACGTTTAGATAAATTCATCTCCCATCTACTCATTACTTTAAATCATCACCTTTTTTATCACACAGAAAATAAGTTTTAAAAAAGCAAACACTTAAACATCACTTTATTTATATGCAGTCTAGACGTTGACAATTAATGTAGTGTTAATTGGATTTCCACCTCAGCATATTCTACTCCAATGCACAGTGTACACACCCATTCATGGATGACGATCCCCACCACACATAAACACTTTGTATTATAGGCTCCTTACTAAAATATTCCAGGCGAATGAAGAAGCAAAAAAATCCACACAAATTAAAAATGCATGGTGCAAGTAATTTCGGTGGCATTGCCTGAAATAACCGCACATCCCATAACGATGATCATCATTCATTATGAAAGAAACATCAAACATTTTTTATATTTTTTATGTTGCACACAATATTCGCAAAATGTGTGCACTCAGTGCACTTGTCGAGTAACCGATGCATATTTGTTTTAATTATGCACGTTTCATAAAAGTGAACACCATCAAATTCACCGCAGTCTCGGCAGCGATTGCGCCCCAACCGAAAATGTTTTTGCATCAATTTTTGAATGTGGAAAAAAAATTACATGCCAGTGGAGTTTGTTACCGTGCACCAGCATAACTTTTTGTGTTTTGTTTTCTTTTGTGACGATGCTGTGAACGTTGAGGTAATCAAAACTTAAATCTGCATTTAAAAATTATTGAGAAGTGAGTACGAATATTCTGATGAAGGAAATTGAATTCAATTCAGCAGTTTAATTTAAAAGAAATGGATTGCTGCAATAAACTAATCATGATAGGATTTTTATTATCATTCAAATACTCGTACTTATAGTTATAGTTACATATTATAAAGGAAATCAAAAATGCAAAAGACATTTGATGAATTTGTGGTATGAACAGCCCAAAAATCTCATCATCAAAGTACGTAGAAAAATTGTGAACGAAGTTGATGAACAATTCTAGAATGGTGGCGTATTACAGTTAGAAATGTGTGGTGTGCAGGAAAAATCAAGCGCAAAGTCCCATAATATGGAAAAGTGAAAAATACGCAAAAAAAAAAAAAGAGTATGAAAAATCCAATTCTGATTTTCTTTTCTTGACGTTGCTATTCCTGCAGAGCTTATACTATTCGTTTATTGTCGACAACTCCTGATTGCAACCACGGATAAGGTACATAAGACGATTACGTTTTTTTTTCCTACAATTTCACCGTAATATTCTTCCACAAAAAAATAACAACATCAATTTTAAATTCATCATAATTTTTATCTACTTATTCTTGTCACTGGCATTTTCAACATCCCATCACCATCGTCCTGTACAGTTACTTTTTTAAGGATACACATTAACATAAAATGTACGTAATGTTGCATAACACACTAGAAAAATGTTGGAAGGGTAGTTTCTTATTTTTAAATCCCCCAATTTTCAATTTATTGATTTTTAATAATGAATTTGAAAAAAAAAATCATCTTTTTCACAATTATTTTGATATCTGTGATCATTAAATTACGTATTTTGGATTAACCTCTGATGTGGCCTGTGGCTTATAGCATCTTACAAAACAATGTATTTTTATTTTACCCATAAGGGAGCACAACTACAACACAGAACATCCCTGCGCTATCTTCCACCCACCCCGAAAACAAATTACAAAAAGAATACACCGACATGCAGAGAAAAAATATAATAATGATTTAATAATATATATCTTAGGCAACATTAGGACATTGTTGGTGGATGCTTCCGAATAAGCGCGCGCCCACCCACCCCTAAATTTCCACCAAATTGTGCGGTTCTGATTTAATTTCTGTTTTTGAGATATTTCTTTTATTATTTTCCATCCCTTACACATATACCCAACTTTATATATTCATGCAGGGGATCAACGTGAAACGAAAACGTCAAAGAATTTCTTCATCTTGAAGATAAAAATAAATGTTATACGCATACACACTCTCGTATATATTGTATAATATATTATATATTACACATCTTTTGAATGGGCTTGTAAAAGCCGTAAGGAGGAGCAGCAAAAATAAAATTAATTCGTATTGAAATGTGTTCTTGACAGACCTCGAGTTATATTTAAGTATAAAGGAATATGTACAAGCCATGATTGTTGGATACCAACCAATCCCCATCCCTTAGTACAATGTACTTTGTGTTTCCACGCGGCGTACAAAACGTCCTTTTCCTTTCAGTACCCACGAAATTAATTTAAATCACTCTACTAGAAATTATGCTTTTGCAATTTGTCTTAAAGAAGCAATCCAATTTATCTTTTAAAGTTGTGTTTTGGAAAGATAATTTGTTTAGATGCATTCGTTTATAACAAAGAAAAAGGACATGATACTATTTTAATAGTTGCGACCCTTTTTAATTCAATAAACAACACTTTACTTAATCTCCAATGGTATAAAGTACAGTGAGGAATAAGGAAATGAAATAATATCAAAATTTGAATTGTAAAACAGAGAATTTAATTGTAAAAAAATATCCATAATTCTTTAAATGCTTAAAGGCATAACAAAATATTTTATTAAGAAATGAGGATAACTTGTTTTTTTTTGGTTTTACAAAATAATTATCGTCAATCTCTTGAGGTTATTGTTCTAGTTATATAAAGGTAATTGTTTTCATTTAATTAAAGTGAGTTACTTAATTTGAATCTTCAAGACATCTGTAATTGTTTTCATACGTCCTTGTACATTCGGAATCATAAACAGAACAATTTAAATTAATTGTAATGCGTCCTGTAATACAAATTATTTTAATTTTGTTTTTCTATTGTTTCTTACTCCTTGTGACAAGTATTATTTTAAAATATACAAGCTTAAGCACATAAAATCCTTTTTGATTCGTTGGGGACTTTCAAATTGTGGCCTAAATATTTCTAAATATAGTAATTTGTACGTAAAAAGTGCTGCATTTACGATTTTTAACATTTAAGTACATCTTAAGTACACAAAGTGCGGCTAATTTAATAACAATTACTTAAGTAATATTTCCTAACAATTAAGTACAGATTAAGAACGTAAAGTAGAGCCATTTTAATAATGATTACTTAAGTAATATTTCCACCCAATTTTTATGTAAGAATTTTTAACTTTTGAACACATTACCAAGCGTTAGTCCTTTACAACATAATTTTTAAAGAAATCACGAGAATTGTCCTGCAATACGATGAGAATTAAACAAATATCGCATTATTTTTACTTTATCATTCAATTAAAAGTAAAATCCATGACGAATTTATCCCCATTGACTGATTTTCTATTTGAAATTATCATCAAAAGTCAATATGCAACAACAAAACACACACACAACATTAAAATCACGGTCTGGTAAGAATTCTATGATACTTTGTATAATATAAGAGCACACTGCAGAGTTTAAAAAGCGAACCGAAAAAAGGTTGAGGTTTGCGTTTGGGTGGGGGGAGGGAGAAGGCTTCAGTCATATTGTACCAACCATATTCATTAAATGTACGAGCACATTCGTTTTCATTTCGTTGCTGTTTTTATTAAAAAATACTTCGTCTTTGATCAATATTAAAATAAGTCTGTTTTTGGGATGTTTCCATCTACACATCATTTAGAATGCATTACGTTTGTACATAAAGAAGATATTCGGGTGTGAAGGGCTTTCAATTTGATTGTTGGTAGAATGTGAGTGCTTACTGCCAAACAATGTTATTACTTTTCACATGAGAAGGCAGCCTTTTCGGCTTCCTGCACCCACCAATCGTTTTGTGCTGAAGGAATTTTTATTGTTTTTCTGTTTTTTAGTATTTTATACTGTAAAGGAAAATGTAATCTACTTTGATTTAACTTCAATTTAAGTAATTTTAAGCATTTTCGTAAATTGAATTAAATGATTAAGTAATAAAATAAAAACAATTTAAATTTAATGCGGTTTTGTTTAACTTACTTACCAATAACATTGATTTAACATCCCTTAAATGCTGTTTTAATCACTTAAATTATTTATTAAATATTAAATACAATTTAATTGAAAGTTTTATTTTAAAAAAAATACAAAATTAAAATAGAAAACTAATTTTCAATTAACAAAAAAATTAAAAAAATTGTTTTTTCTAAATTTTATTATGTAAAAACCACAATTGCAGGTTTAAGTAATTAAAAACAATAATTGTTGATTAATTAAAGCTTTGAATAAACTCCCTCTATTGTTAATTTAAAGTAAAAAAATATTTTTAAACTTTAATCCATTCCAATTTACACTCTCCAAAAATATTTGAATTTTTTTTTTGTATTTCTTGATTTGTTTCACATTCATGATTCAATACAACAATAATTTCACTTTCCACATTACACACATTTTGCTCCACAACACACAAAGTAATTGCCAATCAATAAAATATTGATTGCAAAAATAATTTGAATTCAGCGTGCCTCCCAATTGATTCACATTTGGCCAAATTTGCTTTTAAAATAAAATTGTATTCAGCTCAATGCATTTCAATAAGCATGCAGCGAATAAATTAAAATTGTATGTTTTTTTTTTGTTTGAAAATTAAATAAAACAAACACTGCACAGTAGCATGCGGGTCGCGGATCAATAAAAGTAAAAAAACGTAACGTAAAAACGCTAAGCGCAATGAAATCACGATCAAGACTAACACGATCATCCGAATGATATGAATTAACTACACGAGGGAACAAAAAAAAAATCAGGCACCACATTTAAGGGGCCCAGAGACCGGTTGCAGACATCCAATTTTCATGATTCGGTTTATATTGGTGAGTGTATTTTAATTTCGTTGCTTTTTTTTTTTTTTTGTTGACAAGATTCGTGTGAGAAGATATTCATTGATGTGGGTAACCGGCATTATTTTATAAAAGACGATAAAATGACATTTTAGGGAAACGTAGAAATGAGTTCCGTTGATAAATAATTAAAATAATTGAGATTATTTTAAACTGTTCTTGAAAATTTAATGAAAATAATTAATCAAGCAAGCTCCTTCCACTATTAAAATATCAATCAACTGGAATTTTTATATCGTTTCTTTACTTAAATTTATTATTTGACAAACCAAATTAATTTTTTAGTTTCGTTTTCTGTTCTTTTGGGAACGATGAAGCAATTAATTTATCAACATTCCAATATAAAGCGACATTTAAAATTATAATTAAGTGTATAGTAGATATTTATGTTTTGAAATTTAAACACAATGTTTTTACTAATCTTCATTTATTAAATTAAACAACTTTTTTCAGACCTTTACTTTAAATTCGACCTTGAAATAATATTCTAAACCTGTTTAATTTGTGCAAGCCCCATAAATTCGTTTGTTAAAAAATATTTTGGCTTATAAAATCTATGAAAAAAAAACATATTTGACCTTGAAATTTAATTTTAAATTATTTTCAAAATTAAAATTGTGTTAAAAACCTTACAAAAAGCCCTTAAAAAGTTTTTTTAAATGAAAAAAATTAATTGTTTAATCTTGATCCGATTTTAATACTTTTCAGAAAATATTTTTGGGTTTTTAAAAATAAATTCACGAATTGTTAGGCTGATTCTACTTAACTTAAGCCACTTTTCCATTTTTCAGTCTTAAGGAATTAAGTGTTTTTAATTTATTTGAGTGGTAATTTGCTTAAGTGGTTTTATTTATTTTTCCAAAAAAAAAAATAAAATGATTAGAGATGCAAAAAAAATTTAAAATTATTTTTAAAAGTATTTAAAAGCAATATAAATTAAGTACAAATTAGTAATTTTAAAATATACCCCGTTAAACTGAAATCACTGCATTTGCAATTAAGTCCTACACACCAATTTTAATTAATTGCAATTAATTGTTTAATAGCACGGTGCCAGGAAGCAGCCAACGATTACTATTTTTACAAAAATATAATTTAATCATAGAAAGCAGAATTTTGCACAATACAATTCCGTTCAAAGCATTGCCGTACCGTTCATCGTTGTGTGGAATTATTTCTTATTCCTAAACAAATAAGGTGTTTCCTATTCTTACACATTGTATGCAACACAGCTACTTCTTTCAATTGATTGATATGCAAATTTTATCATTCTTTTGCATGCATGCGGAGTTAAGCCTCGTGATGCCTTTTTCCTGAAACTGTATGCAAATATTTATTAAGAAACGAACGCATGTTGTTACTTGCAGTTAACGTATTACAGCTTGGTTAACAAATTTTTATTGTGTTTCATTTAATTATAAAGAAAATGGATGAGAAATGTGTGCAGCGTATAGTTTTTTTTTTTTAAACTCACAAGGAAGTTTCTGAATTCAAAGCATTGCGATTTGCGTCGTTCCCCAGTCACTGTAAGCAAGAGCGTATACAAATTGTTGACTTGAAAGTGTAAATGAATTTATAACATTTTGCACCTCACCAATTTACACACCTTGAATTTCTGCGCGTTTTTATTGCCCATGATTTGTTTTTTTTTTTTTTGTTTTTTTTTTTTGCTCGTTTTGCGAGTGGCGTTTCAATTTTATTTTATTTGTTATTGGGTTGTGCGCGCTTGCAAACTGCGCGCAACTTGTTAATGCCAATAAACATATTTGAGGCGAACCTTTTAAGTGGACAAAATATGCAAATAAATGCGGTCTTTTAATTTGTTTTTCTGCACCATTCGCCGTGTTAATGTGTTGAGTACTTTAAGGAAGTTGTACAATGACGACTATAACTAACATGCAGCTTGTTTAAAACGTTAAAGCTGCTAAGACCGAACAAATTTTAGGTGTTTTTTTAATTTAATTAATCGCTTACAATAAAAAAGGACGCTGCAATATAATTTATTTACTTAAAGTATTACAAATGTTGCATTTTATTCAGCTGCAACTTATGGTTCATTTTAATGTAACGATTTAATAAAACAAATCACATAAAGAATTAAAATATCCATTAAATGTAGATAGATCCCCTGCTTTATGACCGCATACACCAGGAGGACCGACATCTTCCATAATATGCAAATTCATTTCCTTTATGATGTACCTTTTATACACAATAATCGTGAGAACAAAAGCCCTCGAGCTAAGATTCCCATTGATTGAAGAAAGGCGCACGCATAATCCAACCTATGCCCAGATTTACTCTTTTTTTTATTAAAGACGTGTCGTATTCCCTGCTATTTAGCATACAAGAGATCAGTGGAAATTAACATAATTTTCCCAAGGTATCCCTTACCCTTTAAGAAACATTCATTCAATATTTTTCTGCGTGTGTGGATAAATAATTGATGGAATTATAAGGAAAAGAAAGTGTAAGAAAAAATAAGTAACTGTTCAATTTACTTGATATTGTTCTATTTGTGCATGTACATTTATCATAAAAGAATTTTCTTTTTAGAGTTCATAAAGGTTAACTATAAAGTATTGACTTTTATTTTATCCACAGTCGAAAAATAATTATTTCTACATTAATGCACTTGAATTGAAGATTAAAAAATACCAATTAAAAAAAAATTCGACCAGGGAAAGAAATATTTCCCTGGTTATATACCTGTCAAAAATGTTTGATGCATAAACGTAATCAAAATTAATGTAACACATTAAAGAGCATAAAACTGTGGTAACAAATATTTCCATGGCTCTAGATTATTCAGTTCGTGAACGTTTTTCCACTGAAACAACGGCTAAAAAGAGTGGTCTAAAATTGTGAATACATCTGTGGATTTCAGCCTAAAGTTTCAAAAATATTTTGTTTTTTTTTAAAGATTCTACAAAGTAATTGTAAACATTTTAATTAAGTTGCTTTAAAATAATTGCACTTCTTCTCATCGGAAGTGGCTTAAAATTATTTGCTGTTAATCCTTTGTTAACTTAAGTCAAGAACAATAAAAATTAAGAATTAGGTTTTATTTGGAGAAAAATTTAAATGCTTTAAAAGCTTTTCAATATGATTTTATAGAAGGATGTTGCAAATAATTTAATTACCTTTAAATGAATATAATGTTCTGTGTTTCAATTGCGTTTCAAACTTAAATTTTAGATTTTAAAAATGCCTTATTTAATCTTGGAAAATAAAAACTCGAAATTAGGTTCACCTTGAACGAATTAAAATGATTTCAGATGGCTTAAACTCTTTTTAAGCGGTTTAAAAAAACATTCCAGGAAGAAATATAAAATTTGAGCGACGTAAAATATTGACTTATTTCCTTTTTTCTTATTCGTTAATCCAAATTTTCAAAGGTTTAAAAGTAGAAAACGGGGCTAACGCCGGAATTTTCAGCTGGTTGACACAATTTTTGTGACTCTAAGTCAATAAGCTTAATTAAAAACAAACAATTTTATCATTTTTCTTTAATCTAATTAAAAATAAACAATTTTTGTGAACCTAATAAAATTTTCAAAAATAAAAATAAAAATGTCATTTAACGGTTTACAGTTATAGTGGATTAAAAACTAAACTGTCATATCATTTCCTTATATTCTCAAGTACCTGTCTACCTGTTTTCTATTTAAAATACACACAATTTATATAGCTGGGAAGTTCCACAACTTGACCCAAATTTCATCCGCACTCATTGTTAGCAAAAAATATAAATGTCGTCTCACAATTGTTGTAAATTCCACCACACAAAGCCATTCAAATCGGAGGCCTTTTCATGCTTAAAGTGCGGTCGTAACAGATATCGAAATAACTTGTGCCAAAATGTAAACCCTTACTGAAACAGCAATTGAATTCCTCTTTCAAATTATATTTGCACTGCCCCGCTCCAAATATTTTAATACATTTAATTATCATCCCAACAATGTCACACACAAAAGCGCATTGTTATATTGCCTGTTGAAATGGAATGCGACACACAAAACGCACTGAATCAATCAATAATATCATTTTGCACGAAATTGCATGCACGTCGATACTTCACATTATCTTCGAATAGAGGGTAAAGGGCTTTGTTGATTTACGGTTAGCACACGTTCACAGGTAATTGTTAGTTATTTCGGTGAGGATTTTGTATTTGTGTACATGTTGCGCATTCCGTTGATGCGTGCCCTCATAATTCGCAATCATACGCATTAGGTTTGTGCGACATGGGCGCAAAAAAGGGTGCGAAAAAAAAGGTCTCACCACACAACAATGGTGCAGTGCGACACAAAGTGCATTCAAACCCGAGCAGTTTCACGCATTGTGTCATTTGTCATTCTATAAATGATAATCACCAATATCCGGCATTGATTCTTCGCATTATCCTCGTAATATAATAGGCAATTGAGTTTGGAGGGCGCAGGGATCAGGGCTTTCTTTAATTTGCAGAATTGTGCATTTTTGGCACACTTTGCTTGTCATGTTATGATCCTTTTGTTAAGTATTTTATTTATTTGTCAACATGTCAATTTAATTTAATTGTGTATGGGAATTATTCTGACATAATCTGTAACATTTAATGAACTTGACTTAACGGAAATAGGTTTTGTTTTTAAGTCAAAAATAGAAATTAATGAAAATTTAAGTACTTAAGAATTTTGAAGCACTTAGGAGAAAACAATTTTGTTTATCGTTGACGTATTTTGATCCTTAAAAGGAAAATGAACAAGTAAATTGGAAATAAGGATTTTTCGCAAAGATTTGTGACTTTATATTCCTTTTTTTTGTCTTGACAATTTTGTAGGCTTAAGTTTTTACTACTTTTATAAACATTAGCTTTGTATTGTTTCAATCGCTTTCAATTTATTTTAAAGATCCTTTTAATTTTCCTTTTACCATTATGGTAATATTATTTCATAAATTGCTTAAACTTTAAGTCCTTGTTTAATAAATAAAATAAATTCATCTCTATTGACCTTCTTAATCCACTTTTAAACTTAAGCCACCTCTATAATTCTTTCCAATTAACGCGGTTTTAAGCCGAATATTGTCTTTAATTACTTTTAAAGCGGTAAGTGTTATCTGTCCATCTTTCAGAAGGTAACGTCTCTCTCTTAGTCTCTTTACCATACTATTTTAAAGCAATTAATGACCTGGGAATCATCCGCCCAATCCCATTTTAGTTTGGAACATTCTTTGATTGAAAGAAAAGGGTTTACTTATGATTTTAAATATTTGTCTCACTGTCTTTTAAACTATAAATGCTATGGACTTAATTTTTTCCACAGCTTCTTGTGCTACTTTTTGTAATCTTTAAGCAGTTTTTTAAATAGTTTCACTCTATCAAAGGAACAACAACACAAATTGATTTTGTACCATTATTCTAAAATAATTTATTTCAATTAAATTCAATTTAAAATATATTTTGCAATAAAATAACTTAAATTTTTAACTGCAATATAATTAAATAAAGTATGTACTTAAGTACTAAGTACACATTAAAATAATTTGTATATGGATAAACTCTATATAACCTCGAGCCTATAAATATTTTCAAAACTTTTTTTATTTTTTATTATTATTATCGTTTGTTTGGTTTCTTTGTAATTTATGCAAATTGTTATCTGATTACTTATAGCAACAATCTGGTGTATTTGATTCGTTAAAAATCAATTTCATAAGTCCACAGCCATCAAAAATATGTTTTCCAAGTAAAATAAAACAAATGCGATGCTCCAGATGTGCCATGCCAAGCCTGAATAACAATGCGTATATGCGGCATGAAGCAGAAGGCCGCACTCGCTGTAATATGTGTACAGCGAAATGAAAATGTTGAGAAAGAAAGAAAAAAAAAATCGTGTATTCAATAATGAAAAATCTCATTACGAACGCACAGAATAATTGTTTTCCTTCCCTTTGCTGCTGCCCTAAAAAAAAAAAAAAAAAAACCGAATGCCGGAAAGCACATGTACCTATACTTTGAACAAACAGGCAGCAACAATTTTTTTTCGTATGTTCTGCAGAAGCACGGGGAAATAAAAAGAATATTTTGTGGACGAATATATTATAACAATTGCTTTGGTTTATATCGCATAGCCATTAAGCCATTACAAGCGAAATTTATCCCAACGCATTTTTTTATAAATTTTTTTAAAAAAATGGGGCGCAACAATCGGTGCCTGCCGATAAAACGAGTACATCGTACATTTCCTCATGTCCCTTATCTTATGTGGCAATAAAGTACACGTATAATGTTCACATTCGTCGATTATATAATTCTCCCGATCACATTTCGTTGTTTATTAAAAAACAAAACAAAAAACTACACAAAAAAAACTGATTATACATTTTGGTTGGTTGCTTTTTTTTTGTAGCTGTAATTCAAAAGTTAAAAAGGTTCACCCTTTAAAAGGTTATTAATGTATCGTCCCTTTGGTGCGCATTCAAATGCAAGCTGTTCTAACTTCTATCTGATTCTTTGATGTCCTTAAACGTGGACTACGCGTTTTTTGTCAAATATTTTTTTTAGATTTTAATTTCAATTTGAATTATTTTATTGTAATGTATTATATGAAATGTTGTGTACTTAACAGAGATACATTGCTTTTTAGTTTTTGTTATGAATATTTATTGAGCTTTATTTTAGAGTGACTTAAATACAACGTTTTGAAATTTAAAATGACTTAGTTTTAAAACGGCTTTTAAATTAATAGTAACTTAATTTTTATTAAAGTCACACTTTTTAATTAGAAATGGTTCAATTTATTATAGTCGTTCTTTTTATTTAGAAACTTTTTAATTTATTTAAGTCAATTTTTTAATTAAAAGTAGCTTACTAGTACTTCGGCCCATTTTTTGAATGTGAATTAGTGAGTTAATTTAATTTAATCCACATTTTTAAATTGGATGTGGCTCAACTTTTATTAAAGCCAAATTTTAAATTATGAGTGACTTAATTATATTTTTATTATGTCACCTATTTTTATATTTATAATTGACTCAATAATTTTAAGTCACAATATTTAATTGCAAATTACTTATTTATTGTGTTTACATTTAGAATTTCTCAATTTTTATTTAAATCACTTTTTTTTTTCATTAAAAGTGAATTAATTTGCTTAAGTCATAATTTTAAATTTTAAACGGCTTAATATATTTAAGTCATTCTGAGGATACAATTTTATGTTTTAGTTAAATCTTTAATTTAAAGACGATTTAATTATTGTTTAAGCCACATTGCGAAATGAGAATTGTGATGTGACTTAATTTAGTTAATTAATTAATAAGAAGTGGCTTAATTTTTAACAAGAAGTGACTTAATTTATTAAAGCCACATTTAAAATAAATAAATGGTGACTTAATTATAACTTAAGTCACATTTCTGTTGTAAAAAAAAATTGGATTTTAATTATTATTATTTAATTTAGTTAAGTACACTAAGTATGTACTTTAACAAAATTGCTAACGGTAAAAGTACAAAATCGTCTTTTTATCCAATGAAAATAATTTTAAATAACACCACAAAAAACTTTTTTAAGGCCTTTAGATAAAATTTATCAAATGCGAGATTATCCAGACACATTATGGGGCTTATGTACCTTCATAAAATGGTGAAGAAAGGACGGATGTTCATTTGCATATTATGAAACGGTACACAATGAGGCAGACATAGGAAGGACTGATGCGAGGAACAATGCATTAAAAACATGATAGAGTTTTTTCTTCATAACGCACGTACACGGTCGCCTCACACAATATTATGTGCTCACGAATATTTAATTCCACTGCAAACAACATCAGACGCCACACAAAACATTTACAAGAGTTTATTAACAATATATATTGAATATTCACACGGTGTCAGTCCCCGAAGCTCGCAAATGGGCGACAGAGACCATCCAGGTACAGTTCCGGTGGAGTCTACATTTGAATTGCACGCACAACATTAGGAATATTAAATTTACCAACGAGGAAAAAGTGAAACTGATCGTTTTATTCATGAATAAAAATAATGAAATTAAAAATACTGCTAATTAGTCAGTTAAAATGTGAGTGAGACGACACTCACGACGTGTCATGTGTGTGATGAAGTGGTCTTAAAAGTGCGAAAAGAAAGTTTGTTTAATTAAAACGGGCAACACGCATTATAATGAAGTTTTAACTTTAAACTCCATCTCAATTAAGTTATGCTAAACTTAAATACATAAACGGCCATCCCCGCCATAAAACATGCAAATTTACTTAGTAATTGTAGTTATAGTGCAAACCTTTGAATCAATTTGAAATGGATTTTGTCTTTCGTGTGTGCACAGTGCAGACATTTCAATCAATATTTGCAATTTTATAATCGAACCACACCCTTAGTTTGCATAACTATAGTTGCAATACAGCAACAACTATTAGCACCACATATTGTAGGCCTCACACTTTTATTATTATTTTTTATGCAATCAGCAGATAGACTGCCCGGTCTGCGACGCGCCGTGTCTGCCGTCTGTTAACGGTCGGCGAATGTGGTTCTAAAATATGCAAGCGTGCAGTGATCATTGATGAAGATGGACATAAAGAAGAACATGGTATGTGGATGTGCATCTATCTTCTACTCTGCTTGTTCTACACATGCTACACGTCATGGTTGTGTTTTGATTTGACATTCTGCATGACTTTAAAATGTGCGGCACAAAATGTTGTTTTTAATGGGTAAAAATATTGTTTTACAATGTTGGAAGAAATTATGAAATAAAGAAAATGACATTTTCAAGAGTTTAAAAAAATTATTGAACTGAATTTGTGTCCTTAAAAATATTTTTTAAGCCATGTTTATCAGTTAAGTTAAATTTTTTGACTGATCAAAACTTTTAATTACAACATTTCGTTGATTTAAAATTTGAAAATCATACTGACAATCGGATTTTTAAATAAAAAATTGCAAACAAGGTATTTTCTTAACCTTAGCGTTGATCCTTTTAAACTAAGTTTGTGTTTTAAATACATTTAAAGAACACGATGTCCTTAAACCACTCGTTTTCTAATTATAATTCAAAGAATCAGTTCTTCCCGATGACTGAATTTTATAAAATGAGATTGTCTTCATTAAAATCGGCATAAAATATTTATCTAGAATTTTTTTTTTTTTCTAAAACAATTTTTTCATGTTAGATTGATTTAAAATATTAAATATTTATTGGACGTTTTGTTTCTTAATCTTTAAATGAAATGTTTAACAACTTTCTAAAGAGTTACTTAAGGATTCAATTCACCTTTTAACTGTTAAGACTTTCAGAAATACGTTTACAAATTCATCTTTCAAGTTAAAAACGAAATTGAATTGATAAGTTTATGAATTTTTAAGACATTTTTTCCCCGTAACAATCAAGTAATGCGCTGAACATTATTAAAAGTTATTAAACTATATTGTTTTGTGAAAAAGATTAGAGAGAGTAAAAGAATTCGAAAAGTTTGGTTAATAAAAGTTAAGTTGGTTAAGAACTGACAAAAAAAATTATAATTGAGAGGTAATTTGTAAATTGTTTTCTATCAGACTTAATTAAGTAATGTGAAGAAGATTTTAGAGTTCCTTGAAATGTTTAACTTTATATTAAATCAATACAAGAAACTAAATTACAAAACCTTTAAGAACAGAAAATGTTCAAAAATAATTTAAAAGGAAAGGAAAATTGCTGGAGTAAATAATAAAAATAATTTAGGACTGTTCTCGTGTAAATTCAATTGTGAAAAAGGAACAAAAATCCTAAACTATTTTAAAATTACAAATTACAGTACAAATACTGAAAAATGGTTTGAAATTAGAATCCCTTCAAATCCATTACGGAAAACCAATTTTTTTAAAATTATACAATGTACTTCTACCTAACTAAAATTACAATTATTTAAAGAAGAAGAAGAAGCTTTTCTTTTATAAGAATGTCCTTTAATTATATATTATTTACATATTTTAATTTAATAAATCGTACCAGCACTTTATTAACTTATTTCACGCTCCTCCACATGAACCAATTACCGGTCTTAATTTATGATTTTATTGATTACCAATTATTGTGCCAAGCTATTTCAGTTTAAATCAACACCTTGGGAAGGTGAGTCTACAAATTGAACGTCCGTCAATCAGCATCTCAAATTACACGAAAAATCAATTTAGCCAGCTACTCATCCGTGAGCGAAAATTCTGCACTTTCATCAGCCCACACCCAAGGCTTGATTTACCAATGCAAAGAAATGGAAAATAAAATCGCTAGAATCATATCGAAGACAGCAAGGATTTTTTTTTTCACCCCAATACCGCACTATTGCAGTAAAAATGAACACGTCATGTCCGCACCCTCCCTCACAGCTTATCATGCATAAAACACCGTTAGAGTATACATTTTACATTGAAGTTTTCACAACAATGGCGGTCTCTGTAAACACACGCAAGTAACGATAAACGTGCGCCCTACTGCACACATTGGGGGTGGAAATCGATGGGACACACACACTAATATTATGCATGTATGGCGTTTTAATGGCAGCGATAATATTACGCACATTCTTTAAGCTTTTACCATGGAAGCGAGTGTCGTCATTAAAAATTTACATACTCGCGTCGTCAGAAATGTGTACGCGGCTTTACATTTAACGCGCTCTGTGATATGGATTTTGGTTCTTGTGCCAGCAAAAAAAAAAAAAAAAATTAAAAAGGACGAAATTTGCAAAAACACACATAGAAAGAGAAAGAGATTTCACATCCAATTTATGTGATGCGGTAAAACGCGTTAGCGAAATTCTTTCGATTATTCGCATTTCTTTTTCCCGTTTTTATTTAAGGTGGAGCTTGATTTCCGCAATAAGCCATAACAATAGCACTTCTGCCCAAAAATATACAAACACACGCACACAACACACTCCCATCCACGTCACATTGTGAATCCTTGTGTGCCTGGTGTAGTGCCTTCCCCTTTGTAGCTTTCCTCAAATATCGACTAAAGTCCTTCACAGTTGCTTTTTCGGGAGTGTGTGCGATATTGTGGCCCACTGCCTATAGAATAAATGTACGTCTCTAGGGATCAGCACAGTCATATGAATTCTCGCGCATTTTTTACCCTTGATGTGGTGGTTGATTCACCCTTCGTTTAATGTGAAAGAATATATGTATTGTTTGTTGTATGGCATTCGCATTGACAATAAGCAACTAGGGGTGGCACAAATAGTTAAACCCAAAGTGGGTTGAGAACATTTTTCAGCCGTTTACACGCAGTTTAGTTGAGCTACTTAAGAATAGATGGCGAACTTTGTTGAGTTTTTTTTTTCATTCTAATTGGATTAACAATTAGTTACCTAATATAGGGGTAGGTTATGTCCTTAATTAAGGATAATAGAAATAACATTACTTTCTCAAAACCAAAAACATTTTTCTTTTAATTAATTTTACATAGAATTGCTTATAAAAATTTGAAGCCTTAAGTATTTAAGTATTTTTTACTTCAATAAATACTTAAAAAAAGGATATTTCCGTATTATATTTTAATAAACATTTTAAAAATTGCATAAGTTTTTGTAGAATATACATTTTATGTTCGAAATACAATTTTTTTTAAAACTGATGTTTTACTTAATTCACAAATAAAACATCATTTTATAGCGGAAAACAATTTTTTTTTGGAAATTAAGAAAGGTGGAAGAGTAAAAAGTAATAAATACTTTGTCAAATAATAAATTGAATCTTTTCACCACTAATTTAAATGCCGAAAAAATTTTAAGCCTGACTCCTGAGTATCCCATTACAAGAAAGTCAATAATTTAATCATTAATCAAATAAAATTACAAAAAAAAAATTTTGCAAAAAATATTTACATTATAAAGGATTTTTATTACCTGTTGTAATTTGCAAAAACCCCCTCTTCATAATATTTATAAATGACTAAGTATTTATATGTATAACAAAACAACCCTTTCTAACCTGATCACCCTTTTATTTTGCAACAACCCGGAATTGAATTCGCAAAACACCACCAATAATCGCTGCATTGTATTTATTGGTAAAGTGCAATAGTTAAGTACACACAATGCAACAAAGCTTTAGAAATGGCTATTATATTCTATTTTAATTTATTCCATTGCCAATATGGGGGTTGGTGTGTTGTCTAACATTGAGTGTCACAATATGAATACAAAAGAAATTGAATTAAATAATTGCACACGTAGATTTTTGACGATTTTTGTGGTTTTAATTTTTTGTTTTGTTAAGTACGTACTTAATTTTTTTTTTTTTTGATATTTCATTATTTTGTTTTTTACTTAAATGTTGTTTATATTTAATACAAATCAAATCTTTCAATTGACTTATAAAGGAATTTGTATAAAACGTTGTTTTAATAAATGTCATCTTTAATAAATACCAGTCACGAAAAAATTTAAAATGTTAATTTAAATTATTTATTTTACTCTTTAAAAAAAATTAACCATTAAAAGCATTTTACAAAATATAATAAATTCTTTACATCTTAGTCGTTTATTTACATTCAATATTGCGACTAGTAATTACTATGAGGGGAAGATTCCCATAAGAAAAAAAATCATCCAACCCTTTTAATTTAAAAAGGACAATGTACCATAGACGGTTTGTCCATCTGCTTAACTCATGTGCAGGATTTTGATTGTTTTTTTCAAAGTAATTTCATGTAGGTAATAAATACAAAGCCTATAATGAAAACGAATAAGAAAACGCAACGGGTCAACAAAAAAAAAATTTACCATATGTCCTGAGTAGTAAATACGATTTTAATGGAACGGAAAATTATAGTCCTGTTTTTTTTTGCATTTAGACTCAGTCATCTGTCATCGGATATCTTTAATGTAATTTACATCGCGGTTAAAATATGTGTAACTTATACAATTGTGTGCTGGGAGACTTGAGGAACACAAAAAAAATCATTAAAAGGGTGAAAATATACGAGTGAGACGATAAGTCGACAATGCACATTATTTTCAATTTTGTTCGGTAGATGAGTAGCCTTCATTTGTAATTAATAAATAAATAAATGATTCTTAAATGTTGTTAAATTAAAAAATTACCTTCTCCATTTAAATTAACAATCAAAAATACTACAAATTCCCTTAAAATCCTTAAATTTACGTTTAATCAGGTCTAAAGGAGCGTTATGTATTTTTCTTAACTACATTTGGTCCTTTATTCTGAATTTAAAATTATAAAAATGCATTAAAATTCCATTGAAATAAAGTACTTAAGTTCTTATAAGTATTAACCTTGAAAATATTGCTCATAATAATAAATACAATAAAAAAAAATTAATCATCCCCTAACTTCTAATCCATGAAAAACAAAGGTTCATTGTTTTAAGAGTTGGTACATCTGCCAATTCTGTCTTCAATGTTTAACTCAACTTCATGTTTTAGTTTGCAGGCTGACACATTTCGCAATATTTCATTATTAAACAATTTGTTCTGCACAAAATGTTTTAAAATTTGAATAAATTTGATACGCCGATTAACAAGGCATTTTTGTCCTGATAATAAATGTGATGTAAAATGTTATATTCAAAAATGAGGTTGAGTACAGTAGAACATCGATTGATGAAATAAAATATGTCATCCAAACTTAAGGATGTGGCAAGTCGTTAAATTAATTTGTTAAATGAAATGAAAAGGAAATTTCTGTAAGAAATTATTTAGCAAAGGAAAAGGACAAAAGGAACAATTAAAATGTTAAAAGGAAAATATGAACTATACTTATTGCCAATGATTTTCCCGCATATTTTTTGTAATTAAAAAATATGTATATTTAGGACGAATAAGCTATATTGGTCACAGTTTTTATTTAACAAGGAAAATTTGACTTCACACTCAGTATAAAATACTGAAAATGCATTTCATTACACGAGAATTTTAATTTTAAAGAATTAAACTCGTAAATCGAAGATCTACTGTAATAAAAAAAAATTGTTTCGCTGTAAAAACTGGAACTACACACAAAGTAAACTCACGGAATTTCAGAACGGGATTTATTCAGATGCACGTACAGCTTATTCTTTAATTTTAAAATGCAATTTTATATGTGTAAAGGACTGCGATAGAAAACAGGCCTTGTGTCAACCCTTTCGATTTTTATGCAAATTATTTTTGGTAACAGGCTTATTAGTTTAAATTAAAAAAGGGTTATATTTTTAAAGCTTTCAATTTTCATTTACAAACAGCTCTTCAATACTTAAATTCATTTCGACTGTATCTAGTGTGGGAAATGGTTGTGTTTTGTAGTGAATAAAGTGGAAGTGAAAAAGTGTAATCGGTTTTTAATTATAAGCTTTAAAATGTTTATTAGTTTTTTATTAATGAAAAGATTTAAATTCGTGCAATTTTAAACCACAAATAAATAAAGAATTAAAACAAAAAAAGAAGAACACAAACAAGTTAAATAAAAGTTAGGTCATAATTTGTCCGGCACAACTCATGCGACGCGTCTTCTCGTGTCTAGACAAACAGATTAAATATCAAGGCAACAAAGTACCGCCGGAAAACGCTCCATTTCAACGCACAACAACAAAAAAAATCAAATTAAAAGAATCAACAAGTTAATTTAAAAGCAACAACAAAAACTTTATTGCCGGAGAGTGAATGAAAATTTTTGTAATTAACCTACATTGCGTTGGTTCTTCTTGGTGTACGCCAAATTAAACAGAGCAACGAGTCGACATGGCACAGAAAGGGAAATGTCTACCACCACCACCACCACCCACCCACCCGACTGCCGCCATCACCATAGCCGTAACAATCAATGGCGGCGGTCGTGTACGCTTATACAACTCTCCTCGATGTGTACAATATTCATTTATATTTAAAATACTGCACGAGTGTCAGTGTACAGAATTGTTCTTCTCTCGTTTCCTCTAATTAATTATTATGAAAACAGAAATAGCACAATTTATAAAATGAAAGCGCGCACACAAAAAAAAAAAGGGGAAGTCACCCTTACATTTAATGAATGGGAAATGAGCGAATTGGGTGTAAAAATTATACGCGTAAAGGCAGAGCAAAAAAAAGGATGAGAAGCTCGGGCAAACAACCCAACCCACACCACTGCCGGCACCAAGTGACCTTAACCCATAAACAAGAGTTCATTAATTCAATGTCAGCGGGAGAAATCTTCTTAAAGTTGAAACATTTATAATTGGGAAAAAAAATAACGCCATGCTTTCCTTTAATTTCGTTTCTTTTTGAATTTTCTTACACTTTTTGCTTTTTGTTTTATCCCGCACGTACTTTGAATTTTCTTGGAAATTCTTTCGTTTTAAATTTGTCGCTGCACAACACTTTTAAATGTGTCCTTTTTAAAACAAATTTAATAATTAATGTCCCACATTTAATGAGTGATTAGTGAGTCCATTTTTTGTCTCGCCATTTTTACCATTTTCATTTTATGCAGTGCTAGTTGAAACAACTTACTTTTAATAGAATTTTTCGCGATTTTTATGTGAAGATTGTAACATGCGGGCTGAAATAGATTTATCTTCCGAGATGACACACCCGAAGATAAATGTGAATTTTGTGCTCAACAATATATTTGAAATCCACTCGCCCCACCCAATCCACACTACTATACCCACATCCAGATAAATTTATGTGAGCTATATGCGTACTTAAGCCACTGCCAGGCGCATCGAAGCGGTACACATTGCTGCAAAAGGAACCGACGGGAATCTAACTGAAATAAATGTTGGAAGGAATAATAATAATAAAATATTTTTAATGCAAGTATTTTTCTTTGTTTAGTTAGATGACGCTTGAAGGATATTTATTACTCCCACAGCTCAATTCAGTATTTCTCATCCTTTGTTTTTGCACCCACTGTGTGTGGACGAATATTTTTTTTCCGTTTTGGTTTCATTTTATTTTCATTGTACAAGTCTACTCGGCTTGGTGTGTCTTTCATGATTCATGCGATTCATCCTATCACGCCTTATATAACGTTTGTGAAATGGTCGGCATTTTGGAAATGATATTTTGCCCCTGTTTGTTACACACAATGATGACTTATGGATGATTTTGCATTCTTGTGTTTTTTTTATGGCTTTGTTTTAAATGTAATAAGTTACTTAATAAAATTGTTTTTGTTCTTAAGTATGTACTTATATATAATATATATATCTTGTATTTTAGCTTGAAACAATAATTATTTTAGTGATAAAAAACAAATTAAAGTGAAATAAAGATAATTTTATTTATAAAAAATTTAAAAACATATTTATACTTGTTTTAATCTATTTTTAATATCACACAAACAACTTATTATTATTTTAAATTAACTTTAAAAATTCTACCTTAAGGAAATTCTCTGATTTTGTACTTTCTCACAAAATGTCAATTGAATCTAATTATGCAAGACATTTGCATAAATGTTGTTACAGTTCACACCATTCAACAATACAAAGTGAATTCTTAAAAAGTAGACAATACAAAGAAAAGGGTTCAGGCATTATCTTTTCCAGGACGAATGCATAAACAAATTATTCCCAATATAATTGCATTGGGGGGGGGGGAAAAAACGGGTCCAAAATGATTTATATCAATTTAAAAGGGATCTTTAAGAGGAGAATCTATTAATCATTTAATGAGATGCAAAAATAAATTTCAGAGACATTCAAGTTTGCATGGTTTGGGTTACAAATTATTCTACTTAATAATAATGAAAAGGGTAAGTAGAATATTTTAATCATTTCACACTTAAGGAAACTGAACGATTTTCAAGGTTTTATTTCGAGGAATTTTAACAAACCACGATTTTTCGCATGTAAAAAAGTTTAAAAAGGAGTATTTTTAAAATTCATATTTAGGTTTACAGAATCCTGATTTCTAGGATGACGACATTTCTTGTTATTTTGGTCCTTAAAAAAGGGTGGTTTCAATTAAACAAATATTGTGACGAGGATGGAGAACTCAACAATTTGTTGACCTTGAATGCCCTTTAAAAATGTTAGTCCATAAACGTTCTTTAAATATTATTTTAAATTAAAGTATTTACTTAAAGTATAATTTAATCACTAAAATATTTCTTTCTATGTTTTTCCTTATTGCGTTTCCTTATGTTGTATGCAATGAAAATGTTTTAAAAGATTCAGGAGGGCACAATGTGTTAATGTCCTTGAATGTTCTTTACAAATTTAAGTCCCTAAAAGTCTTTAAATGTTATTTTAAATTAAAGTACTTATTAAATACCTTAAGTATAACCTCAAAAAAAAATTTTACTTGTTTTCTTTTTAATTATAAATTTAAAAACATTTTTAAGTCATTCTGTAAAAAGGACGTGACTTAGAAATTAAATTAAAACCCGATTTTTCAATTTAACAAACGAAAATGCATATTTTAAAGCATTCCCAAACTTCTTATTATAAGAACACAAAACGAAATACATTATAAATCGCATAAATGCATGGGTGCTTTTGGTGATATCTCCACAATTCCATAACATTAACTGATGTAGTGTAGGCACACCCAGCGCCCTTTTTCTTTCCTGCCGTCATCACTCTTTGTATTCGTCTCCATATTATTATTATACGTTTGCGAGGACTTAAATTTACGTGCACTAGTATTCCATATTTCATCCTTCATGATCTAATATATTTTTTCCACATTATGCGCGTTTCCTTCAGCGACTTTTTTTTCCACGTTTATTTTTACTTTTATGTGTTTTCGTTTTTTTTTTCGTCTCCATATTATTTAAATTGGGGTGTGTGGGTTTATGTTTGGATAAATTGCGAATCTCTGTGCGCCGCGGTTATAAGCATGTGATCGGGAGTGTAGGATGTATAGCCATTATTCTTTTTTGTTATCGTTTTTTCTCAATCCTTAAAATTTACTTCTCGCATGCACATTTTCCTATATATTTATATAATATGTAGCTGCTGTAACAACCGCGACGCTCGCTGCCTGCTCCCTATGTGTATATGCATATTATTCTGACTGCATAAATAAACATAATATGTGTATGTGTTTGCGTGATACTCACACTTCCTGTACATAAAAAAACGCGAAGATTAGAGTGAATTTTCAAAAGTACAGTACGAAACGCAACCACACAAAACTCATCCTTATAACGGCCGCAATCCTGCAGAAAGAAAATTGAAGGAAACCTCGCAAGGAATATAATATGTACCGTATATCGTTTATTATACTTACATACATCATGCTACATAAATATATGTATTCGTATGTATACTTCCAGCGACGTTTTCTTTTTCTCAATTTTTTTTTTCCTCGCATTTTTCTTTTAAGCGTTCATCCTGCACACGCAAAACAAACACATACACATACCCCATTATTGTAATACATTTCTGAATGAGTTTCCCTTAATTTTCTTTTGCTTTGGCACAATATATTAAGCTCTGAAGAATAGAAAATAACGAGAGAAAGCATCAGCGTTCGTTGTGTGTGGGGTGGTGTGAGAGGCGCGCAGATGTAAAAAATCCAACCAAAAAGAAATTTATTAGAAAAAAGCGAGATGAAAAAGGATGATGGTTTGCGCGTTTTGCTTATACATCCGTGCTACAGCACTCGTATAAGGACTGCAAGGAGTACATGCGCCATGTACACACAGTCGATTTGGGGTGGGAAAAATACCCATTCTGTTGTCCCACAAGTAAAGCGATTTAAAAGAAAATTGCGTTTTCTTATTTTGTATGCTGCCGCATGTTAATGTACCGTATACGTTTATGGGGAAAACTCAAATACCCTGCATGTTTGCGAGTATGTAAATATAAACGCCATGTAGGTTTAAGTACATAGACATCATAGAAACACACAAAGTACGAGAACCTAAGGGCTGCTTTTTTTTTACACAAGGCACACATGAATACGTAGCGCAGCCTACAGATAGAAATGACATCAATTTATTTTTGCACTTTCCCATATCACCATCACAAATAGGATGCCGTTACCAGTGACTACTCAAACCATCCGGAAAAAAGTTTTGCAAAATATAAATAAAAAATTGATTGAATTTAAAATAAATATGTGTGAGGAAAGCAAATTTATTGAAGTTTACTTCCCTTATAAAACATGATGTCACAAACAACATTATTCCGCAAAGATGTTATATCAGGACGAACTGTGTTTATAGTTTTAAAGGACATAACATATTTTTAAATGATCTTACATGTGACAAACAAATGTACACTTCACAACCAGTCAACAAAACAAAGTGGGGTTTAACAGCTTTGTTGGAATTTTGTTTAAATTTAAAATATTTATGTAAACTGTCTGCAGAAAGATTAAATGATATTTGAAGTTATTTTAAGGTGGCGTGTTCAAAAAATGTTTAAAATTATTTAATTAATATAATCACATGTGTAACGCAATCCATCAGTAGATAAGGGGTTTTAAATTAAAGTAAACTGGGTATTTGTGTTATTTTTCATTTGTTGTAAATTTTACAGGGTGCCCTTCTCCACAATTCATTTTGATTAAAAATGTAAGTATGTACTTTTAATCATTTGACAGATGTTAAGTACGGTCAGTGATAACTAGTTTAAGTATTTACCTTATATCTCAAGAACCGCTTTGTTTTCCCAAAAATAAATTAAATAAAAGATGATTGTTTTTTATCTTAAAAACTGAATTTTAAGACGAAATTTTATTCTTAAGTCAAGTTTATTTTATTTATTGTAGGACTTAATTTTGCTTAAGTAAAACTGATTTTAATTTAATTTATATTTTAAAGGTTTCTTCTCTTCAAGGTCATTTAATTTCTTTATTTTTAAGCAACAGATTCTATAGAAACTTAATCTATTACAAAATTGATATTAATTTCGATTTGGTTAAATGTAAGTATTAAATTTTAATACAATAGTTTGCAAATGTTAAGTACAAGAAGTATCTACTGACTTAAGTATGATGATTGATAAGTCAAGTTATCTTTTATTGAAACAGAATTTTAATATAAAATTGAGGTTTAAACAAAACAAAAATTGTAATTAAAGTAAAACAGATTTTCATTTAAGTTATATTTTAATGGTCCCTACTATTCAAGGCCATTTAATTTCTTAGTTATTAAGTAACAGAATCAACAACAACTTATTCCATTAACATTTTTTAAAATAAAGTTTACATTTATTAAGAAAAAAATAGATTCAAAATTCAAACGCAGTTGACAAAGTCACCCTGTGCAATTAAAGTCGTGGTACAAGAATACAACATTAATTACAACATAAATACATCACACAAAACTTTGAGTAAAAAGAATTGAGTCAAAGAATTTTCTAACACCTGTCTTGTGGCATTTCACAAGATTGTATCCCATCGCAATTCTTCATTACGGCGTTTCTTATGCTAAAGAACAAAATGCATTCAAGTATAAATACAAATGAACGAATAAGAAAAATGATTGCATCAAATGTTTTAATGTACAAAACATCACTAAAAAGTCGCATAAATAAAAACATTACGAAATAAATTTGGCAATGCGAGAGAGATAATGCCCACTGTGTGGTTTAATTGATAATTTATGGTGACTGAGTATCTTATTTGATGTTGGTAAGCGAATAAAATGTCAATTAATAATAATGACGGACTGGTGGTCATTTATTATAACATCACTTGTTGTGCAATTACAGTTTTAATGTGGTAACTATATAAAGTTTGAAGTTTTAGTTAAAAAATTGTAAAGTTTTCAATGTCATGACATTAGAAGTTTTATATATATTATTTAAGTATGTACTTAAGGAGCCACACATCCAAGCAATATGCACTTCTACTTTATAGCTTGATGTATTTGTGCAGAAAAGCGAGAGCAGTTGTGGAGGTCATTAAAATTTTGTTTTAAATTTCTGCGCACACAGGATGGCGCTTTAATGGGTTCGTTAATTGAATGGGGCAATGTCTTACAAATACTCCATTCGCGGAAGCCTTTATTGTCATTTGACGAGGACAATAACAACGTGCGTCGGGTTGTCTTGCACCATGCATCTTCTTTTTTACATTTTCCAATACCTTTTAAATTGAAGTGAAGTGCGCGCGACATAAAATGCAATAAACAAGAAGAAGAAGACCTAAAAAAATAAAAGATGACAATTTATGTACGCAATTCAGTTCTTTTAACGCGTATAATAATGCCATGTATGTTATAGGAACGGAGTGAAGACTTCTACTCTTGATATCTGCAATTAATCTGCAGGTGTGTAATTTGTTTAAGGTACATGTTACTTTAGTGGTCTGTACGTTGTTATACGCACGTTTTGAAGGGGATGGTGACTTTCCTGGATGGCGATTTGTGGCGAAATTGCGTATTCCGATGAAATAAGTCATAAAATTAAATTTCACCTTTATGCTTTTAGCGTATTTTGGACAGTTTTTATTCCTGTTGTTTTGTTTTTGGCTTTTTAACAGGCTACCCCTTTTATCTGCCATGCCGTTTTAATGTTTTGACCATCTCACGTACAGTCTCAAATTAAATATATAGTTTATATCTTATCAAGAGACAAAATGGGAACGATAATTGCATACACATTTAAAGTTACTGAGCCGTCTTGTGATTACGGGCATTAGTTAGAGTAGCCTGAAGGAATTTTGTTAGTCACACTTGTTTAATGGATGTACAGCACTCGATTCCTATATAATTTGGGGTGGTGTTAGACGTCAATATGCAATTTTTGGGTCAGAATATGCACATGCTTTTTTGCATTTTTATTATGCACCTTAAAAAAATATAATTATCAAAATAAATTATGAAAGACAGAATTTTTTAACGAATATTATTAAATATACATAAAATACATTGTAATTCTTTTTTAAATTTTAAATATAAGGTGAATATATTTAAAACTTTGTTGTATATAAATAATTATTTACCAGTGACACCAGAAAAAATATTTAAAAATACTTTAAAATTAATACTTTAAATTTCCCCTTAAAAACATTTCAAAACACTTTATTTCAAGAAATATGCTCCAAATTTTGCAAAACCAACATTTGTTGCATTAAATTTAATGATAGGCATCATTTCGAATTAAATTGCAATCAAAAGGTGTCGCATTTGCCATCATACATAAACGTTTAAACGAAATGAAGTTGAAACAAAATTGCAGTGCTCAGCTGCCGCGCCAAGTCACTTTCAAATTGTTATTATAATGTAAATTTTGTTATTATTGTTAAGCGCATTTTAAATGACTGCAACAAGATTATTATTATATGCTCGTATTAGCAGTTGTTATAAGATTATTAAAATTATTCTGCTGTGCTTCAAATCGTCTGTTTTGAAGTATTTTAAAGATCAAATATAGATATTTTGCAAATTGACTTGCCAAATTTAGGCAATTATAATATCATGCTTGTAAATTTTATGATACGTGCCTTAAAAGAACGTAATGAAATAATTTGTCTAAAATTATTTTAAACTTTACTGCAAAAGAAAACAAAATGATTCATAAATTTTAATATTTTTGAACTAAATTAAGTAATATGATTTAATTCGATCTTAATCCATGTTCATCCAGTTTTAAAACGACTTAATTGATAAAACCATTAAGTATTGATTCATAGAAGATGAAACGTTTTAATTTAAAATGTCTAAAAAAAATTTAATATTTAATTTTTTTCATTTTTAAATCAAACTAAGTTTAAAAGAACTACTTCTAATTGTTAATAAGATTCTTATTATCTACTAATTTAAACTTAAGTCACTTATGAATTAAGTAGACAAAATTATTAATTTAATTTTAAAAAAATCTATAGCTGTTAAGTATACACTTAAGAAATCATCTAATTAGACTCTTTTAACTAAATTTTAATTAAGTTTATAAACAATATTGGCTTAACTTTATTAAATATTAAAACGGCAATTATATTGCATTTTTTATTTATTTTTAAACGCGATTACCGAATACCAAGCTGAACCCATCAGCCGTCAACGACTGGCCATTCGATTCGCAATTTGCACACTCCGTTTAAATGCAACGAATTAAATATAAAACGCCAAATTAAAAGTAATAAGTTGTGAAGTGAAGTGCAATTTAGAGCGCATTAAATGCGTGTGAAGCATTTTACAATAAAGGCAAATTGGCCACAACTTTGTATACTGCAAAATTTTTTTTTTTTTAAATAAAAGCGTATTTTTATTTTAAATTTCGTTATCGAATATTTTATTCGCAAATCGACTCAAATGTTTATAAATAATAAAAGATGAAAAAATGCGGCAACGTGCATAATTTGAATTTATCAATGGTTCAATAACGCGTTTTTCATGCAAATCGTCATCGTTTGGCTGCAACTGCAGCAGTAAACGATGCAGATTTTGAAGTCAATTATCATAATCAGGTGCATAAAGTATTACAATTTATCTTTCTTTGAAATTGTGCAGTTTCTTTGTGGTGTTTCGTAATTGTGCTTTTGGATACTATTAAATTTAAATTTATAATAAATTATTTTAAGAATGCTATTTAATGTGAATATTGAAAAATAATAGAAAGTTAAATAAAAGAAATAATAGAAAGTTAATATTGAAATACTTAAATGCATTAAGTACGTTAAGTACATCAATTTCTCCTCCCTTTGTGACATTGGTAATCTCCTTCATTATGCAAATGCATTTTTTTCCTAACAAATGATCAGTGCAATTTAAATGCAGACACGTCGATTATTATTAGCACATAAAATCAATATAACTGCAGTAAGAAATGCATAATATCAATAAATTCCGATTTGATTGAATGCAAATCACTGAGGCGTACAAAATTGCAACGATTTATGCTGCAAGGTATTTCTTATGAAGGGCCGAGAACACAATGCTTCAAAATACAATGTTGCTGTGCAATGTTTTGGGCCCTCCAAACCAAATACACAATCTTCTCACCTGCAATTTATTGTATTGCATTGTTGAAAAAGGGTTGCGCTGTTTGAGTTGTGATTGTGCTTTTAATTCTACGTACGTTATTTTATTGATGTCAACTCTTGAACTTCGTTTCCCTTCTTCTTATTTATTTTTTTGGGATGCTGTTTTTACCCTGACACCCCAAACAGGAAATGATTATTATTTTTGGTATGCAAATTAATGCATGTGTCGAATGCATGGTCGGGAATGGGATTCCCATAGACGGAGAGGCGATGGAAAAACAAAGTGATACACGGAACTAATTTAAATAATTCTCTTCCGATGTGCCTCAATGCATAAACGCAGGAAGACATTTTGCATGAACACATATAGATTTGTTTATAGTCCCCGGGTTATCCTTTCACCCTGACACTGGGGGCCATCCATTTCATTTCCACATTGCAGGTATAAAAGTATACGGTCGGTCGGCGTTGTCATGAGAAAATATTTTATTTTTTTATTATTTTTAGGCATGAGATCCTTGTAATTTTCCCTGCTCCCTGTTGTACCTATATGCAGATAGGTCCTTTATACTGTGTGTTCGCGCAAATGGAAATTGGAACCACGGCCGAGGAAGATTGAGAGGAAACAGTTTTTCTTTAATAATCATAAACATTGAAATTGTGTAAGTAGTCCCTTTTATAGCGTTACACCGCGTCCTTCATAATGTATGTGTGCCTGACGCCTGTGTGTTTTGTGTATTTTCATTAAACCCCGATTCCATTATAGGACAGAGTGCTTTTAAAGTCGTTTCTTTTCTTATATATTACACAAAAAAAACGCTTTCTTGTAAGGTACAAGCACTCATATTCCGTACCACACCAAATACTAATTCAACTGTTTCCCTTCGTCCTTTAAAACGTGTGCTATGTGTATTCAGGGATAAGAAATAATTTGCATACGAAGATTGTTTTTACTCCGTTTTCGTCAATTTTTTATAGTCGCGCTGAGAGATGATTTTCTCACGTTCACTTTAGCTTTACATTATATAAGGAGAGGTAGGAAAAATGAAATCCCGATAATACACATACAACGGTGTTGTACAAATAAAGGACAAACAAAAAATTAAGCGCGCAGGTGGGAAGCCAAAAAGGAAACAAAAAAAAAACGTGAGAATAATTAATTGTTTATACATTGTTATATCAAGCAAAGATTTAGATAAAACTAATGGGATCTTATAAGTATTAAAAGAAATTACTTAAATGCATTTTAAAGTACGTTAAGTACAAAAGTAAATTTTTAAAAAACCGCGGTTCATACTGAAATTTTGCAAAATCGATTTTTTAATGTTGAGGTATTATAAAACAAGCAGTGTGGAACAAATTTTCATTTAATATTTTGTTTTATTGTGTACAATGAGGCTAATAACTAAAACCGCGAAAAGAAACGCGGTTTAAAACAACGAAAATTCAAGTTACTTTAATTGTGTAATGCGTTAAGTGTGAATTAAAACTGATAAGTCGCTAGCTTTTATTAATTGCACCCAATTCTATATGATGGACGCGTTCACGCTTATGTTTTCCCACCCCATTTCCACTTAAGAAGTTTGTTTGTCTTTTAAAGTAGTTAAAATAAAATTGAAGCTTTATAATAAAAACGATAATAACCTTGTAGAATCGTTAAAGCCGCCGCAAAAAGCAAACAGAAGATAAATTTGTCTCTCATGAGTTAACAAAATTATAATTTATTTCATGTATACCTACTGAAAGTGTTTTTCTTCACCAATCACAAATTTTCTTTAAAAAAAAAAAACAAACCACCATTGTTGTAGAAATAAAATCATCAATCATGTGTCGTGTTCAGAATGTCGCATCGCGCTGCGCCTCGAAACATCGCCCATCTTTAAAAAATGGAAAAAAAAAACAGGGAAGAAAAAAAACTTTCATACATCGTACATTTCACGGCATTCGCATATTATTGAATTTCCACATCCCACATAAGCGTTATCCTTCCATACAGTTATGTAAGAACTTTTTTTTATATTTTTGTTATGTACGAATGCATGCGCCGTACACACACAAACAATTGAATTCTTGTACGCAATCTCGCAGTGTTTGCAAAATGTTTGCAACATCACCTCACCACCATACAATATTTTCGCAGGATATTCGTATAACCGCGCGTCAAGGAGACGCAACGCACACACCTACACCTCCCAAACACTCATACAAAACATGAGGGGATGAATTGAAAATATTAAAAAACTTTCAGCGCAAGAAAGAAGAAGGATAAGTGAAATATGATTTATGGAAAAAAATGCTTGCAGAGGGTGGCTAAAGTTCTTTTCTTTTGTGTCTCTCTCGAACAGGAAAAAATATGTGGAAAAAAAACCTACCTGCCAAGCACAGTAACAATTGATGGATGGTGCTTACCAATCTTGCAACTGTTTATCATAATATGGATTTCAAATACAATTTTTTGTGTTTTGTAATTTTGTATAATACCTATCAATATTATCGTGCAATTCATCAGGAATATAATAAAGGATAGATTAAGGATAATTTAAACAACTATTTTTTATCTAAAATATGTAAAGAAAATGGATAATACATTAGTTAAGCCACATGATTATTAAATAATCGAATACTTAGTTACTTAACAAACGTCAAAGCTCAATTTCTAAATTTTAATAATTTTTAAAAACTTATTTCCCGAAAATGATGGAATTACTTTAATTTTAACTGTTTTCGTGTTAAATACAGTCTTGTGTATAAGAAACAACATATTAAAATTGGTTCCTCAATTCTTTAATTTATTTAATTTTGAAAAATATAATAATTATAATATTAAAATAGACCCTTTAAGTACAGAAAATAAATATAAATATGCAATTTACCTTTTGTTAAGTAAATGGATAGATTAAGGATAATTTAAACAATTAATTTAAGTCAATAAAATCAATAAAACAATTCATTACTTAGGTACTTTACAAATGTCAAAGCTGAACTTTTCTAAAATTTAAATTTTTTTATTTTCACTTATTTCCTGAAAACGATGGAAATACTTAAATTATAATTGTTTTATTATTCAAAACAGATTTGACCTTAAGTACACCGTCTATTAAAATTAATTCCTTAACTCATTTACATATTTCATATTAAAAAATAAGTTAAAAAATTGAAAAGTCCACTTAAATACAAGGAAAATAAAATAAAATACAATTTGCACCTGTTAAGTATGAAAAACAATTGAAATTAAATTATTCAGACTAACCCTCTTTAAAGGACGAAAATAATTAAAAGGAATGACACCAATACCTCTCACAAGGACGAGTTAATATCGATTATCCTTGAAATTGTTCCAATACTGCAGTACTCGTCATAAATTCCATAAAACAAGACGCTGAAGGGATGAGAAACCAAGTTTGCTAATTGTATATACTTTCTAAAGTCCTTCCAAGTTCACAGCATTATTGTGAAAGGTTAGGGATGCTGTACAAATTGACAAAGATTGCAATTATACGCGACTATGCCACCAAACTCATTTACTATATTCAGCAATAAGCAGCTATGTTGCGTCAGCGTGTAATTATTTGAGTGTATTGTATAGCATTTTATTTAAGTCGTGCTTTGGTTTATATATACCAACGTACATTGCGTTTATTTTCTTTACTCATTATATACTATGAAGGCAAATACTAGTCGCGGACGATAACGATGTAATATTCCTCCTTGCAGAAAGTTACACAAACACTAACTTAGGTACTCTCGGGGTCACAATAATACAATCTGTATGTAGCCAAAGTACCTAAAGTACATAACAGACTGAAAAAAAAAATGTAAAAAAGAAAGGGGAAGCTCAAAGAGAAAGTGCTATCGAGTTAATTAAAATTATACGCTTTTTAGGAGAAAGGGAGAGCTACTGTCATCGCCATGGCCCCATTCCCACCATTGCGGATGGACACAAATGGTAATTCGTGCAGTATACAGCCGCCTGGCGAGACGCAAACCATCCACCCAGCAGCTGGATGCTATGGCTGCAGGCTTTTGGTGTGGATGAGTTAAAGTTTACTTCCACAGCGTCGCTTTTGCTGCTCAGTCACCCCCACACCCTCCTTCCCCCCGTTCATCATCCTGCAATATAACAGTAAAATACGAGTACTATTTTATATGAAGTTTGTGCTGTGTGTACGTTTGAGAGCATAATATAATGTTGGAAAAGGGGTGGTCTGCATGGTGACCGTGATGAGGAAAATTGGGTAGCACATAAGTGTGGGGTGGGGGTTGCCGGGAGGGTTTTCATTGCGGACTGTTTTAAGAATGGGAAAATGAGTAGTGAAACAAGGTCAATGTTAAAATGTAAATGAGATCGGAGCAAAACAAGACGAGAAAATGAGTGCACGAGACGGGTAAAGACAAAAAGTTTTCTACGCTCCCGAAGTAGGTTAAATTCATTGGTATAACGAAGGATGAAAGGAAATGTTGCTAAATATAATGTGGCGAGCATTATGTAAAGTGCAGCAATCGCCGGTCAGTGCTCTTATATAAGTTCATGGCGGTTTTCAGTGTGTCGTCAGAATAATTATTTTATGTTTATAGATTTTTGAGGGATGACGTCATTGTTAAATTGACACGTGGCAATTGTTTGTTGGGTTGAATGAAAATTTGGGTTTTAAATTATTGATTGTGACTCATTGAAGGTCATTTTAAATAAAATCATTTGTAAAAGGACGACATTTAGCAGCGATGTTTGGTGGTTTTTAAAGTTTTCACTTTTAGGGGTAGTTTTTTGATCAAAAATTTTGTTTTCTTTTTCTTTAATTTATTAAAAAGGATGAGTCCACACTAAGTTAAGTAATTTTAAAGATTTTAATTAAAAAACATCCGTTTTCCCTATTTAATTTTCAAAATAGTATCGTCCTTTAATTTCAAGTTTGAATGAAATAAAAAAGGACACCTTAAAAAGTCCGTAACTATTTCTTAAACGGTAAATTAAAATGTCCTTTTCTTAATTCCTAAATATATTCAGTCCTTTTAAAAAGGTTTTTAACAATTTCAAAATATCCTTTTTGTAACCCCACCTCGCCAATGCAGTCGATTAAGAAGAAGAAACACTCACGCGCAGAAACAAATAACAACAACAACAACAACAACACAATTTATTTTTATATTTGGTGGGCCATGGCGGTTGGGGTGCAAACATAATGTTGTGGTACATTGACATGCATGTGTGTGACTATATGTGGGGTGGCCGCACACTTCCACACACCGAACCGTAAATGGAACTTCGTCAGAGTATACACAAAATGTGTTCTTATTCTTCAGTTGCGCGCTTATACGCGTTGATTCTCGGCGTACAATGCGTTATGTACTCGCAATAAGAACACGTGGTTTGGGGTGAAGAACTCAACGTATCTAAGGGTGGTTTTTTTTTCGTTTTGCTTTGTTTTGTTGTGTGGAAAAAAAACTATACAGATCGATGTAGATATGTGCGCGATTCGTCCTGCGCATGAAGGAATACCATGAGTGTAGCCTGTAGGTGAATGCAAATGAATACTCACACGAATAATGTTTTTTTTCTTTATTTATAGAACCCTTCAAAATGGATGATGTAAGTAGTTTAAGACAATTTTCTATTTATTCTTTTATAAGATAAGAAAGGTTTAAATAAACGTTATTTAAGATATTTTTAATTTGCTTGATTCCACACTCTGTAAATTATATTGCTCTATTATATTTTTAAAGGGCTTTAAGAAAGATACAAAAAATTGCAATAAATAAAAATGTTAAATTAAAATAATGCAACTACTT
Organism: Sylvicola cinctus; assembly: GCA_963854165.1. Classification (NCBI taxonomy): domain Eukaryota; kingdom Metazoa; phylum Arthropoda; class Insecta; order Diptera; family Anisopodidae; genus Sylvicola; species Sylvicola cinctus. The sequence continues at coordinate 39,020,082 of OY974084.1, forward strand.
TTAAAAACTTTATTTCTATCCCCATTTTCTTAATAAAACTTAATAAATGTAACTTAAAGTGCATCATTTAAACATATTTCATATTAAAAATTAGGTTTTAAAAATGGTACAACTACCACCATCTACACTTTAGTTGTCGGATAAAAATTCAATTCGCCGAAAATAAATTTTCAAACGGTAGTGCCACCTATGAACTGCTAGAAGGCACCGGTTATTTTAGTTTCCCCATGACAGCGTTTTTTAACAGGGGAAATTACCGTATCAATGCCCCTTCGAGTTGTAAATGTTATTCCCCTTTGCTAAGAATTTTTATTACTCCTTGAAATTGCTGTATTGAGCAGGACAATGCACTTTGAGCAATACAGTTCCCCTATAGTTTTAAAAACAGGAGCTCCTGCGATCTCCTGCACATGTTTTCTGTAGAAATTTTTTTTTATTATGGAAAAAGTTTAAATTATTAAAGATTAAAAATGTTTTGACTAAATAAATTTAATAAACCACATTGTGCATTTTAATTTATTTTAATAAACCTTATAAAGTAATGATTAGAATTAAGAAAATTAATTTGAATTAAAATTAAAGCAACCTTCAATAATTGCGTGGGATTATTCTAATAAAATTAAATTTAAACCCCAAGTCACTTAAGCATTAAATGAATTCAAAGAATTTTGCCAACTTGAATTATTTCGTTATTATTTTGTGGCTTTGAAAATATATTAAACCTTGACCATTATGATCCTGGTTATTCTAATAACTATTTCACTAATTTAAGTAACAATATTAGATCCTTTATTTTATTTTTATAATTGGTTACATTTGTTTAATCTGAACGATCTTTACAGATTAGTCGAATAATTTGTAATGGCCCAAGAATCCGCGAATACAAATTTTAATCTAAATGCCTCATCGGCGATAAAGGACATCCTGCCTTCTAAGAGTGATATGACTATAGAGTTTGGGCAGATCATCAATTTAAGAATCGCAAAACGTCTTGATTTTTATAATCAAAATTTTATTTCAGTAAGGAAGTCAAAAAAAGAAAATTCTAAAGGAGATATTTATATATATATATTAATATAAATATTAATTTGCAAATTGAAAATGGAAAAATCTTCGTCAGAATGTCTTTAAAATTTACAAATATTTTTTAAAATAATTGGTTTAACTATTTTTTGTAGTTTTTTAGGAAGTTTAAAAAGAAGGAGCATTTCTTACAAATTTCTTAAATATTTGTTAAAAGAAACAAATATTTAAGAAATTTGTAAGAAATGCTCCTTCTTTTTAAACATTTTTCGGTGAAGGAAAAACATTTATTATCTTTTAAGTTTTAACCATCTTTCTGCATTAATTGAAAACCCCATTTTAAGAAAAATTAATGTATGGATTAAGTAAGAAGTACATTAGACGAGAAGGTAAGAGATTTAAGTTTATTGTTTCATTTCACTTTATAACAATTATACTTAACAACAATGCGATTAAAAATCTTTCCTATACTGTCAAAGAAAAGCATTCTTGCACAATTAGATTACTTAGTAAGTACCTGCGTTTTTTATAACTGTTCAATTTGATTGTCCTTTAACATAATAAATATCCCACAAATTAAATTATGCAAGAACTCTGTTAATAAATTCACCCTTTTATTTCCCAAGACGACGGATAAACCGGTTCGACTTTCACGAGCGATTATCCAGAAACAATAAATTGCGCTTTCTTTACATTTAAGTGTTTTTTATTCATCAACTGAATGGTAACAACAACACAACAAAAAAAAAATCGCCTCATGAACTGAAGGTAAGATAGTTTCTCACACAACAATTTAAACAATGAAGGGCCGTCATTTGCCAGCGTTTTACCTGCGTGCACCAAGCGGTAATTCCTTCGCGATCCCTGCGCGCCCGTGAAGATCTTCACTTTTAAAATAAATAAAAAATGCACCAATGTTGGTACATCCGTTTTGTAACCGAATTGTAATTTCCATATCATCCATTACAAAAAGGTTATGTAGGTTCATGACGCTTTGTTCACAGCTTCAAATGCATTTTATGCATTAAACAATTACAGTAGTATAAGGTACTCGTACTCAGTAGTGACTGAAAAAACAATTCTCCCGACGCGTTCACACAAAAGGTTGCAATGTTTTCAATTGCCCTTTCGCGTTACATTTATTCTCCACCCTTTTAATGTTACAATTTTTAATAACAAAAAATTGGTTGGTGACTAATATCCCCATTTGTGGGAACCGTGGAAGTTCTAAGAAAATACAAACAACTAATATTTTGTTCCAACCGGTTGCGCTTTATTGCAGTGTCTCACTTAATGCCATCAAACTACGTTCTTAGTAAAATAGAATGGCGCGAAAATAGTGAAATTTAATACATTATTTGTCTTGTTTAATTTAGACATTTACGAGTACAGCTTTCTTTGTTGCCTTTGTTGAATATATTCTTGTATGGTAATCGGTTACTATACTTCATATCCGTTTTTGCAAACATTACTTATATGTGGGTCGTTCAGTGTCAGTAAAGCTTTTGTATTTATTTTCTTTCTACAACATTAAATGCAAAAATTATAAGGGCAATGTGTTGGGGGTGTTTGAACTTGGAAACACGCTAGACACGCGGACGCCAACAAACGGATTATTGGGAATTCCAAGTACCTGTAGGGTTTCCCTTTTTCATATTATGTTTATCCAGTACTCGTGCATTTTAATAGAATTCAGTTTTAAAAGTAACTCAATATGTTAAAGCTTTGCAATGATGTTTTTTGGTTTGTTTGCGATGAATTCAACACGCAATGAATTGTTATTCTATGAACTAACATTAAATTCTCCAAGAATTAATCAGAACTATTTTAATTTTTAATGAAAACAATTTAATTTAGATTATTAATTAACTTTGTTCATTTCCTTTCTATAAATTATCCACAATAATTAATTAAACTTAATTTATTGAACTTTATAAAATGTGTAAAAATGCGTAAAAAATTGAGTTGTGAAGATTTAAATGCTTTCTTTTCAACTCCAAGAATTTATTTTGATTGCATTGAGTAGTTTTCTGTCAATATCAATTTTCGTATGCTTTTCTTAAAACAATACTAATAAACAGTGAGGACTGAGTATTTTAAAATACAATGCAATACTCGGACTTATCTGTATAAAGCCTCAAGACCTTTTAAATAAATGTTAAATCATATGAACTTTAAATAATTGTGATTATTATCATTGAAAACTATAATTGTTATGTTTTCTTCACTATTTCTTAAGTTATGCACACGCTAAATTGACAGAATATGGTTTTAGACTTCAAACTTGTCATTGAAATTAATTAAAATGTTAAAAATCAAAAATATCGTGTTAAAATCAAGTAAAATTTGTTGTGTATGTCACGATAATTCCCACTTTGAATGATGTTACTGGAATCAATTAATTAGGAACACCAAAAATAATTAAAAACAACAACTTCGATTTAATGGAAAAAAAAAATAAAAAAAATAAAAAAATACGGATTTAAAAACAATTTTGGAAGGAAGAATTTTAAAACAGATTTTCAACAAAAATTAAAAATTATGTGACATGCGGAGAGCAATTTGAAAATTTACGATATGACAGTAAACCAACTAAAAGAATAAAATTGTCACATCTAAACTAACATTGATCAAATTATGGCCTTGAATTGTTGTTCAATGTAAAAACTAGAATTTTAACCGGTTTGCAAAATGTTAAAAAGAATGACAATTTTTCCTATTATTCCTCGATTTTATATTATATTTAATAGGTTTGCTTAATGCTTAAATTAGAAAAACTGTAACATTGAGTATGATTTCTGAAATAATGAATAAATGTCCTGGGGGATTTTGATTTTGACCTTGAAATTTCTGAGCAAAAAATCTACAAAATATACAGAATCCTTTCAACTATAATTAATAAAGAACAAATTAAATTTAAAGTTGTAAAAAATAAATGTTTTTATTGGTCTACAATGTCGAAAGAAAGATGCCTAAAATACAAAAATTTTATTTTTCATAATACTTATTAGGTTGTCATATTCAAAAAGATAAAACATCGAATATTTGCGTTTCATCGAGTGTTTCTTTTAGTAATTTAAAGCATTAATTTGGAAAATAAGCAGATGGTCCTTTTACTAATTTACAATTGAGATTATGTATTTCGTTTTTTTTCAATTCAATTTCTTTTTCTTTTTTAAATCGCAAAACAATTAAATAAAACACCAACATAATCCAAATTTTACAATGGATTTAAGTGAATCTAATTAAATTTCGGTGTCTGTATTTGACCATTGAACACTTTAAGTAAATAATTACTTAATTAACAATCAAACTGATTTACTTTAATCATAAAAACTTTAAAGAACATAAAGGCTATACACATTATTAAAAATATAATAATAGTTTAAAGCAACTCATTTCATTTCAAGTCACAGATGTTTCAAAGTTATTGTGCGTCACAATTCTTGTTTTAAGTTAAAACAAATGTACCCAACTGCTTTACAACTACATTTTTCAATTGTACAAAAGTTACCCATTGGAAAAAAATGTTTCATTGTATTGTTTCAAAAATAAAATGCACGCAGTTTTCTACAATAAAGCAACGCAATACTAAACGCAATAATAGAACTCGTAATTCATGGCGTCGTTATATTATTCTTATTGCGCCTATAACATAATTTTTTTAATGAAATGTAGCCATATGAATTAAAAACCGTGTAGACGCGACCTCTTAATAAACAACCCTATTTTCAATAAATTCTCATAACTATGAAATCGCGAACAAAAAAAAAATATTTTGTGTTAAAAATTTCATATTATAAAAAAACGCCAAAGGAACATATTTGAAAGGATATTGTTTCTATAATTGAAATGTACTGTGAAATATGAATAATAATTCAAAATTTTTTTTTTGTGTGATTTCAGTCATCATGTAAAGCTTATGCGCAACCTAAAATAAATGGGTTCATCACCAAAAAAAAGCAAACACGGGATCTAGCGCATTTCAAATTGTAACAATCCATGCAACAACAACTTTTTTTTTAACCTACCATTTTCAGGGGGGGTTCGTTATAGAATTACACATTTCCTATAAATACTTTTGATGGGTTGGACACATTTTATAGAAATGTAACAAAACTATAACATTATGCTTGCTGGATGATTGTAACATTATTCACTGGGAATTCGGATGAAAGTGTGAACTGAAAAAGCAACTCTGTAACAAAAATGTAGGGTGTCGCTTGCACAACGAAAAAAAACAAATTTCCTGCCTTTTTTGCGTAACAAGCTTATATTGTGAATGCGTGCGTGTGTAAAAAATCAATTGTTACAATTTTGATTTGAGATAAAGTTAACTCGGGTATCATAGGGAGGAGCATCAAAAAAAAAAGTTGTGTTCTTTTTTTACATGGCACACATAAAAAACTTTTTTTTTAATACCCCGAAATGAACGATGCAATAGTTTGTTTTTTTTGTTGCGCCTTTGTAACATTTTATAATGAAGTGCTTCTGTAAATTAAATGCAAGATTGAACCAGTTGGATGTTAGTTTTATGTGCATGGCAAACATAACGACTTTTAATTTACAGCATGGCAGATTTTTTAATTTCTCTGAGTTTTTTACTATGGTAATTTCAGCACGTTGGTTTTTAATAAAAAAAAATGTTGTGCCCTGTTTTCAATTAACATCTCGCATGTGTTTTGTCATTTTAAGGACTTACGAGTAAGTAACGGAACATTCAAAATTGCAACTTTTTGCTATAAATTGTTTAAGAATTGACTTTAAATTTAAAAAAAAAAAAAAAAAAATTTAAGGGATTTCTTTTGTATGTACAGTGGGAAAAATTCAAACTGCATCACAATTTTTTTATAAATTTAATTGAAATTATTTAATAAGGTTATTATTTCCCAGTGAAATTAAATAATTAATACAGTACTTAGTTTTTTTTTGGGATTTTGTTGCCAGTTCTGTTAAATAATTTTTAATAGCGATTTATTTTTGAGATTTCTAAACATTTTCTCTCATTTTTTTAAATTCTTATTATTCTTAAGTGAATCTAAAATAATAGACTTATTTTAAATTGCATTGTTCTTAACATAATTAAAAACCCACTTAAAAATTCGTTAAAAGGAGAGATTAAAAAATTTGGAATTGAATTTGAATGTCAATAAACTGTAGTTAATTTTAAAACAGGTAAAATCGGTGGATTCTTTTAGGACAGTTACATGTTTTTAAGTCATTTTTTATAAATAAATTCAATTTTACAATGCCAACTGCCTACTTATTATTTATATCTATTGAACTAAGAAGAAAATATTTAAAAATTTATTTTCAGGATAAAGACAATAATATAAAATAGTAAAAAGAAAAGTAATTTTAACAGGTTTCAATTAAATAATTAGTTATGTTAAGAGATTTTTAAGACCACTAATTATTGATTTCTTTTAATAATAATGTAGAACTCATTTAAATTTAAAATTGTAAAAAAATAATGTTTTTACAAGTCTAAAATATCGAAAGGAAGATCACCAAAACACAAAAATTTAATTTTTTCATGATACTTATTGAATTTGCAATTTGAATTTTGGTAACTATAGCTAATTTTGAAACAGCATAAATTAGTGAATATTTTTAAATCAGTAACAGCATTTAAAGTCTTTTTTTATAAATAAATTAAACTTAATATTTACATTATATTAATTTAAAACCGCCTCACTCTAAAATACTAAAATTAAGTGACAATTGTCAATTCATCAATCAATTAATTTAAACTTTGTAATTAATAAAAAAAAACAAATCTTAATTAAATATTCGATTAAATGAATAAACATTGACATTCAGCAATCTATTTTTTGATATTGCTATGAAGTTATTTTAAAAATGAAATATCCAACCCCAAATCATTAATATACAGAATGTGTAGTAAAAATTATGAGAAATCCACCAGCATCTACAGTTACCCATAGTACAGACGTTTCAGTTGCCATAGCAATCATTTTATGTACACACAGCTAACAAGCTTCCACATATATAATGATGCTGCTTTTTAGAAAATTTTAGGGGTGGGTGGGTTTCTAACGACGACTGAAGGATAAAAAAAATGTGTAGAAGGGCGACAACGGTAACAAGGAGAAACAAAAAAATAAAAGGAATAGACTTTATAAAAATGCAAGAGCTTGTGAGACAGAAACAGCGCGTGAGCTGCTGATGGACAGAAAAAGATGGCAAAAGTCTACATAACACAAAAATAAAAAGAAGGAAAAAACTGTGTTGGAAAAAATCAGGATAAAAAAACGAAGTAAAGAGCACCACGAAACAAAAATGGAAAAATGCTGAAATTGGGGGAGGAATATACATTAAGGAGCGGTGGCATGTAGGTGGCAGCCTCGACATTCACTCAATGGCACAATATAACTGTGTGTTGAGGCAGCATACACCTTTTGGCTTCTGCAAGCAATTTTCCCCGCACATAGCCATGCTTTCTTTTACCCCCGTCCATTTTAAACACATAATATACCATATTTCAATTCCTTTAGTTGCCTCTTTTAGCATTTCCACTTTTTATTCTAAAGCCGCATCCCAACCCCCCAACTCCCACACTTCTTCTTGTGTGTTTGAATACAATTTTCCGCTGTTCCTTAATTTCTTCTCATCATGTTTCTTTGAATTTTCAAACCACTTTTTATTTGCGCTCGCTGCTGTGCCGCTTTATTTAATGTGAAAGGCATAAAGTGAACCACTAAGTATAGTCTGCCGGGTTTCAGCACAGCCAACTAACTCTATGTATGGGTTTTTAATATTCACTATGCTGCTATGTTAATTGTGAAGACGATGACGCTATAATGGTGGTTGCGATGATGATGATAGGGGCCACCTATTTCGTCCACAACATAACTGCTGCGCGCGTATGCAATCAGGAAAAAAATCTCGACGGACTTGTATGAAGTTGTATTTTATAAAAATGAGAAATATACGTTCGTATTTCAGGATTTGTGTGGGTGGGGAGGGAGGAAGGTGAAGTCGTTGCGAGGTTGAGAAAAGGTTCTCAAGTTGAGATTGCAATTTTTTTTCTATGCAACGCTCTACCAGTTCCAAATGAGCGTCATTAATGTAAGAGATGTAAAATTAAACGCTAATGGTTGAGCTGATTTTTTATGGCTACTTATGCATTTAATAAAATGTAAAAAAAGTAAGATAAAATGAGATCGACGATAATTGTGTTGTTTAAAATGACTACAGCTTTACTGAATATAAATATTTACAAGACTTAATATTTTTTATAGAATTCCTTTTGCAACTTAATATCCGATATGGAGTTGAAAAGTACAAAATTCTATAATTTTTTAATTAAATTTTACTTAAGTAAAGCCTCATAAATTTATTTAAATTGTTTTGTAAGTAAAATTATCTTTAAATTTAAGGCTTTACTTAAGCAAAATTACTTGTGATTATAAAGTGACTTACTTTAAATTGGTTTGTGTTTAAGACTTAAAATGCATCTCTTTTTCTTTCAATAAAAAATTACTTAAGTAATATTCCGGCCTCAATTTAACAGCAATGACAGCGCTAGCTAAAAGCAAGGAATATTTTGTTAAGTTGCCTCGTACTTTAAAGCACAATGCTTAATTGCTAAAATTTGTAAATCCTTCTTTTTTTTCAATTTTTTTAAATAATCATTTTTTTACAAATTTTTCTTCCCTAGTTTCCCAATTTTACTATTTCTTTATTGCAATTATTTCAAGGTGCTAATTCCACATATTTCCTTCAATGTTCCTTTATAAACCTGCATGCAAAAAACATGTGCAATAAATGTTGGCGCGTGTCTCTGTGCAATAAATCCTTTAAGGCCACACGTTCATTGTGCACAAACCAAATGCAAATTTACTCCGAGCTACTCAATATTCGCAGCTACACAAAGAAAGTTAAGAAGATGAAGAATGATTGAACCCTTTTTATGATCCGAAAAACGAACACCGCCTAAACATGATTAATTCCCTACAGGTGAAAGCAATAAAAACGCGCTCACATCTATCAATTATAATATATATATAGGATCAATTCAATCAATAATAGTTTGAGTCATTTTACCGAAGACTAAACGTCAAATAGGGGATGAACCAATTTGTTCAATTCATTTAAAAGCGAACACAAAAACTTAGGGGGTAAACATTTATTCATTATGTTGGTTACAAGGAGAGAAAAAATAAAAAAATTGACAGGTAGCTCTTTTTTATAACCACCTTTTTTTCGATCGGCTTATTTGCCTCTAAAGTAAATCTCTATATTTATATTACGAAGAATATTTATTGTATTAAAATTCGTATTTATATAATCAGCTCCCAAAAGGTTGATGGGTTTAAGTGGCTTGCACTTTTTATCATCGTGTGCTTTGTGTAATAATAGGCTTCGTATAAAAACATCAATTTCAGGGGTGACTTATTGATGTTTTTATGTGACAGTCAATGCATACGAAAACAGCATCGCGGTTAATGCACGTATTGAGTGTGTGTGCGGTTAAAGTGAGTGCAAAAAGTAGATTAAGGGTGTCAACACCACTCATCCTATCTATGGTGTGGGCTCTTTTTTTCGTTACACTTTTTTTTTAAGTCTTTCGTTTTTTTTTTGTTTTGTGATTTGTTTTTTATTACTGCACTGAAAAAGAGGTGTGTGCGACTTTTTAGTAATTTTTTTAGGTTTACATTAAATTTTGGTAAGTTTAAATTTATTCTTTGACATGTTTTTCAATAAATTTAAAATATTCTAGGTTTTCAATCAAGTTTTTTGAATGAAAGTCTAATAAAGCGTATGGGAGCAAAATTCGGAAACCAATACAAAAAGGATGCAAGCACATTATGTTTTGTGTGAAATATTTATTTAAAACAGCAGAAATGTTTAAAGGTCTAAATTCCAACTGAAGATTTTTTAAAGATAAATTAAAACCAACGATTTTGACCAACATTTTATTTTTTATGTCATTACACAAAGCATTATGCTTATAAATACTCATAGTTATTTAAGAAAAAAGTCACATTTAGATTTAAAACCTCAAAATGAAGGAACGAAAAATAATTTAAATGTGAATTACCCAAAAACCTTGAATTTTGCTAAATTTTAATGATTTTTAATAAGCCGAATATTTTAAACAACAAGATTTCAAGGTCAAAATCTAAATATTTCAAGGTTAGGTTGTAAGTCACTTCAGAAATTAGACACGTAGCTATTTTTAATAACGAAATTTACGGGTTAAATAATTGATTATTAAGTTTAAATGAATTTAAACTGTAGTTAAAATTTTAGTCCACAGTTTTTGTTCCTTGTTTGTATAAGTAGAAGAAGTGAGCTGTTAAACTAATAACTTTACCAATTATTAAATAATTTATATTTAAATTACTTTTGACCACAAATTAACTCACAAATTTTTTTGTCCGGGTTTATTATCCACGGAAATATGTTTAACCATGGTCAAACTTTTTTTCCCAACATTTATTCATATAATGATTTTAGGGACAAAAAAACATTTTTAGACATTTCAAGGTCAAAACATTGAAATTTCAAGGTGGTTAATCATCTGGTTTTCTTGCAATTTAATGATAAATCGATACCTTTTGATTTTACTTATTTTATCGCATTTTTTGAGTTTTTTATTAAGACGTTAACTTTCAAATAAAAAATAAAACAGTTTTATAACTTTTTTTTTATCCTAAATTCATATTGTATTCATGTTATATCTTCTTTTATTTCCCTGAAGCCAATGAACATCATGAATAATATTAAATAACAACTTTTCTCATTAGTGAGAACTTCATGGATATTCAAAAAAAGAAGAGATAATTAAATTAAAGTACTTTTATATTTTCTGTGATGGTTTCAATTCAACTTATTTCAGCCGAAAAGCAAATTGATTAATTTTCAATCTTCAAACCATCATCAACATCATTTTACAAATAAGCTCACCACTTAATTATAACATCAACGGCTTCAGAAAAAAAAATGTTTTTCGTATAATCAACAAATATTTTATGTTTCCAATTATGCGAGAAATCTATTTATTCGCCCTCGTGACTCGTCCCTGATCCATCCATCACTCCGTGCTATGGATGGCGTAGAGAGTTTTTAATTTTGATTGGGAAAAATTGATTTAAAAAAAATAAAAATTTGTAATATAAAATGTGGTTGGTGAGTTGTGTACAGTTTTGCCGAAAATTTGTTTTATATAAGCCACCCCAAACAAATAAAGTTTCCATTTCTAAGGCTGCCGAAAACAGCGAGTTCCATAATATTAAATCATTGCAATAATTAGAAAGTGGACGGGGGCTCATTTTCCTATTCCTTTTTCGCCCCAGATAGCTCGCCATTATTACGCCGACGCTCCATCTAAATTTAAGAAGGCACCAAATCAAATTAAATACGTCGTGTACTTGTGCGTCCATTTTGATTTCTTTGCACCCTATTTACGCGTCGTTGTGTGTTTTTTTTTTGTCGTTGTTGTTGTTGTTGGTCGACTCTCCCCCATGAATTGCGCCTTATTGATTTTTTTTATTCGAGGGAAAATTGTATTTGAACACGCAGTCTTAAATATACATTCAAATAATGGGTGTATAAGGTACGTACGCTTGTACATGCGAATTGAAATTGTGGGGTGGTTGCATATTTGTTCACAATATACGCCTGCCATTTTTGAAGTAATATAATTTTGTACGAGTAATACAATTATTTAAAAATGTGTTGAGAAAAAAATAGGGAGGCGGCTGTATTTATGCATGCAGTAAGAAATGCTAAATTAAATGGATTTTTAAATAATGATGAATTGTGTGTTCGAAGTTGTGTGTATACACATAAGGGCTTTGTTCAATTTATGCAGCGACTTCATTTTGAATTCAAATAGACTTCTTGAAGTAATATTACTTACATTGTTTTATTTATTTGTACAATTACAAAATCCAAATTGCAAATAGCAATTAACTTTCTGAATTTATAGATCCTTCAGTTGTTTTCTCAAACATTTGTAATTCTTAAATACATCGGACAATAAAATTCTAATCATTTAAAAATATTCCTTTCAATTTTTTAATTTAATCAAAAAATCACCACGCGAAAAATTCCACGACTTTGAAAACTTATTTTGGTTACAACACGAGAATTTATACCATTATATTAACACACCGATTATAAAGGAAAATCACAATAGTATTTAAACATATTTCTAAATCTGCGAAAAAATCGCAGTTCATGAAAAAAAATGATATTTTATAAAACGATGCTCTAAAAATGAATTTTGTTGAAAATTAAATGTTTAAATTGCGCATTTGTAATTAATTCGACGTCTTTTTTTTGTACACTGTCTCATAACGCCGACACCCAATTTAATTCATGTAAATTTTTCGTTAGTTGCAAATAGTTATTTTGTAAAAAATGAGCTCACGAAAAATTCCGCGACTGTTTAAATTTTAAAATCGAGATTGTTTAAATATATTTTGATTTATGGGATGAATTTGATTAATGACTTAATTAAAAAAAAAAAGACTTAAGTGCATTCTTTTTTAAACTACTCAAAAATACTAGAGGAACAACGAGTTCATCTTTAACCACAAACAAATTAAAATGTGCTTGACAAAGCCTATTATCGCAATTTTTATAAACTAATTTAGACCGTAGTTTAAGTCATATTTTCTTTAATAAAATATTACATGTAAATCATTTACCAGTTTAATGAAAGTTTAAAAAATTTCTTTTATATTTTTATCATTTAAACCATATTCTGCTTAAATTTTGCAGAATTTAATAAGTAATTAAGAAATTAAAATAACCTCTTTAAAAACCGTTGGTAAAAGTTAAACAATGCATTTAATTTGTAGAAACAAAAATGTAATTACCAATTAGGGATAACTACTTCTTTTACTGTTAATTTTAATTCACACTTTTTAGCTTGAAACATTTTTAATTAACAAATTTTATTACTGTAACTCGAAATAAATATTCACATTAACAAATATTTATGCATGCAGAGACTGGACGTTATCATTTAATTTATGTTGTTTTGGGATGCCCCACAATTATGAAACATTGGCGGACTGGCCTTTTGGTGAATTTTTTTTCTGTAACATAAATTTAAAAAGAGGCGCAGTAATAAAGACATTATCTTTGTATCACTTTTGTTAAATTAAATCCTTTTAAGGGATATATTTTTAAGATGGCTGAATCCTGATTTTGATTGATAGTTATTTCACGGTACTTTGTTTTTTTAATTTTTTAATAATCAGACTTTGCATTGATTCAAAAAAAGTATTTCAATTTTAATTTCATTTTCTTAATAAACACAATCTTTTAAATGCGAAAACTCATAAAATACGTCTCACGCTTTCGAATGACATAACAATAACTGATTTCTTGAAACCCTTCACGTTACAGCATTTAAAAACGTCTCCAAAAATATTAATTCCCCTTTCAATCGCAGACTTTAAATGTAACAGAGTAAATCGAAAAATTAAAAAAAAAACGACCAACAACATATTCGGTGAACGCACCAACCAAAAATAACGGCTCAGTCACACTCATTATGCAGATTACCTGAAAACATTTGAGGTCCAAGCTTATAGATGTAGGGATTCCAATTTATTATATCATGTCGCGGTGCTGTTTATTTCATTCCTCTTTTGTTGTTAAATATCGCAGATTCAGACATTTTTTTTACACTGGCCTCGACTGTTTAATAACAACACGGCAGGAAAGGTATGGGTACCCTTCCACACATAGTTGAAAGAGGTCTCTGGGCACCTTTTTAAATTGAAAACAAAATAATATAAGCGTATGTGTCCCCCTTGAATCACTTCAAACCCTTCCGCTTCAACTCCTTTTCATACCTACACGATGCGAGCACACATTACCCAGCGAAATGAAGAGAACAAAACAAATGGTCATGTCTAACCAGCTTCATTTTCATATTAAAACCGCGCAAATTGGAACAAAAAGGGACCACGAAATATCAAACAATCTGCCACTATTCCCACTTAACTACACACCGTATGAGTGCTCGATGCAAGTTGTGATGCAAAGCGGATTCGTCCACCAAAATATGCATGAACGGTGATAAACAAATACACTGCCAACACACACATGATGATGCGGTGCTGTACCCTTTGACCTATGGTCCGCGGCAGATGTACCAAAAAATAAAGCTTTCATGCCACAGCCTCAACATTCACACACAATGCAGCCGCGCAGGCCAATGCAATGTTTTTAATTTGAAAGGACCGTTGAGGCATCAGCTAATCTTGTTTGTTCATTTTTATTTTACAAATAATAGAATAAGGAAACCAGTTTTTTTTTTTTTTTGGGTTCACAATAAATTGGGCCATGAGTACGAGTACTTACATCCCTGCAGAGTTATCTCATTGTTAGTCATTTGCAGTCTCCATCTACTCTAACTTAACAAATTGCATTATTTTTGTTTGTATGATTTTTATTTAATTGAAAGTCAAGCAAATTTAAAATTTTGAAAGCATTGTAAATTGAATGAACTGAACATCCTTTTTAAATAGTTTAAAAACAGGCAATGTTTGTCCAGTTGCACATCCGCGAATTAGAATTTTTGTTCAAACGGGTGTGCCCACACTTCACCGTTTTCATCACACACGAGAAAAACCTTGCAGCGTTTTTAGCTGCGGGAATTCTTTTGCGCGAGCGGTGAGAAGCCGGAAATTACATTTTTTTCCACTAACTTGTACACACGAGTGGTACATTAAATTCACATATGAAATATTTTGTAATGAATTTCAATTATTTCAATTCGGGAAAATGTTCTTAAAGTGTGAAGTGAAGGACGCGAATTTATTCAATAAGTAGGAAGGTACTTTAACATCCTTATGCGAGTTAGTAAATAACTTTAGTCCTTGAAGAAATTTAGAAAATAGGTGTAAAAAAATACGAATAAGGATTGTATTTTAGGCGAAGCAAGGTCAGAATTGGATAAATGATAAAAATAATTTAAAGACTTATCAAAGAATCGAAGACATGTGACGTTCATAATTTTGTTCCTTGACTACCTGATAATTAAAAGACATTAATCAACTGAAAAAAATATTAAAAACGTTTTTTTAAAGAAATCCACTTTGCATTCTTAATGTGTTCAAAAACAAAAATCACAACGCGAAAAATTCCGGGGCTTTGAAAACCCGTTTTGGTTATAACTTTGTTTATCCGAGAATTTATGTCACTATATTAATACCACGACAATGAATAAATTCCGCAATATTTTACATCTCTGTAAATCTTCAAAAAAAAACGCAGTTCATAATAAAATTGATATTTCATAAAATGATGCTCTGGAAATGAATTTTGTTAAATAAAAAATGTTAAAATTGCGCATTTGTGATGAAATCCACGTCATAACAACCACACCTAATTTAATTCACGTAAACTGTTCGGTATTTTCAAATAATTAATGTGTGAAAAATGAACTCACGAAAAATTCCGCTGCCGTGAAATCAAAATACTCTATATTATACTAAAATTAATTATCTAAATTTTTTGGCGTATTTTATGCCATTCTTAAGATCAATAGGACTATTTTAAACTTTGTTCATTTCGAAACTATTTACAGTCGTCCTTTCATTGTAACTTTTTAAGGATTTCACAAAATCTTTGAAAATAAAATATTTATTTCGTTTTTTAAATTTCATATCCTCACTTAAAGTAAAGAACCTCATCACCTTCTAACAATCTTATAACATTTTTAAAGAATGAAATTAAAAACACATCAGTTAGCAAATAAAATACAAACAGTAAATTATGTTATTACTTGCAGAATCACAAGCAAACCCAAAAAACAAAGTCCAGTTGGATGCATTTCCCTAACAACCATATAATTAAATTTAAATTGAAATTGAACGGCCAAGCATAAGGGCCAACAATGTTCACGGATTAAAGCAGAAGCACTGAATATCGCATTCATAAGACAAGAATTTATTTCCAAGCCGGCCATATGCGCTCATTTCAGGTTTAATTCGCATATTACTGCACGATGCTGCACTGGATGGAATCATCATATTATGCTTTGTATTTAAATAAATAAGGGCTCACACATATGCACTATTTGCAGCCCGTTGTTTACATCACTAAATAACTACTATGCAATTTTGTGCATTTTTTTTTAAAAATATTATAATTAAGTTATGTTGAAAGGATTTTAAATGAAGACCATATTGCAGTTTTGTTAAACAAACAGGACGTGGGAAATTTAGGTTCTAAGTTGTTTGATTGAAGGTATTTCAATTTTCAAATTAAAAAAATGTTAGTAATAATTTTAAAATAAATAAAAAATTTAAATTAATTTCTTTATGCAATATAATATTATTAAATTTTAGTTTTTGTTTAACAAAAAAGTTTAAATATATCCAGATTTTTCTTCATAATATTTTAAACGACACAAAGACTTTATTGTAATGCGACCTTCAAGGTTTAACAAACAACTTATGCATTGAACATTTCAAACGAAGCGGTGTCTTTGTGGATCACGAAGACTTAACAAACATCTTAAAGGGTAAAGAACATAAATAAGTTTCGATTTTCATTAAAATGAAACATAAAAGTTGTTCTTCCTTGCAGCGAAATACGAGCACAAGTATGAAGATGTAAAGCAATAATGTACATTAATTCGTATCACGTGTGGCGATGGACTGTTGCCTTGTTCAAAATTGATTGTGGCAGGGAGATTGACTAGAAGTTAATTTCTTTGACAAGAAGAACCGAGAAGCCAACTTTCCATATGTCATATGATATAGTAGAAGTACGAGCATTCAGTGGAGAAACTCGTGAAGAAACGTATAAAATAAACACCCGTCACACTTCTTGACCCACATACGCAACTGGTCTGGACGCTGGAGTTTTCAACTTTTTAATGTTGCGAATTTAAAGTAAGTAAGCGTATCGGCTATAGAATATTGGTACGAGTACAAGTATTACGCAAATATGTATAGAACCTGCTTTTATATAATCGACATCACAATAATATGCAGATGAAATATTTCTGCATCATAGGTGTAATATTCCACACGTCATAAAAATATATTTTATCATTTATCACACATGTTTCATTTAATATTTAAACACATTTTATTTATAATTATTCACGATTTTCCTGTACGATTGCATTAAAAAATTTTTTTAACATATACAGTCATCGAAATTCAATTAAATTCACTTTCGTTTTTTCGTTATGATGAAACCTTTAACTGATTATATAATTTATGATTGTTAGTTTAAAATAAAAATTAATAATATTTAATAACAATTTTAAACAAAAGCAAATTCAAAAAAAATCTTTATTTATAATTGTAATTCATTTTGATTGAACATTTCATAATTAGAGATTGTATTGCCAAATTCAATTACATACTTAAATCAATTTATTTTGAATGACTAACATTGTTGGTTTAAAGATTTCGCTTCCCTTAATCTTAAAATTTGGTCCTTAATTTTAAAAGGGCTTCTTAATCTTCCTGAATAAATTCGGGGCTTTCTTATTTAACAAATTATACAGTTGACGATTTCTTTATTAGGATCATTATCAAAAATAAAAAGACAATTATTGGAAATCTATTTGAATTTTCATTACTGTAGTTAACAGTAAAATGTTTTTAATCAATTATTTTTTGGGAAGCACTTTAATTTTTAAAGGCTTCAATTAAACACAATGGCTTAATCACGGTATTTCGGTTCTTTAAATAAAAGTAATCATCAATATATTTTCAATCAATTAAATTGAGTACTTTTACTTAAATTTTGGGGTTTCATTCGTCAAGGACACAAGGTAAATTTAAATTTAAAAATTACTCTCCAAAGATTCGTCTCTGCATTGTTGCATCAATTATTTTAAAATTTAATATATTTTCGGAGCTACAAGATCTGAGTCGTCACCAACGCGTCCTGGTAGCTGACAAACATCCCTGCTCAATTCATTAAGGAGTTAACTGAAAAGTATCATTCTCAAAGTCACTAACTGCTAACTACTAAACTAGTAATAAAGAAAATAAGTTCAAAATATTTTGAGCAATCCACGGTTTTCTTAACATAAAATATGAAAAAAGGATACAGCCCTAAAGCTGTAATAACTAGCATAAAGGACATCATCTAAAAGGTGTAGTAGTTGCTGCATTAATTCGATGCGCGTTACCGCATTATTATGATTCAAATTCATTGATTTAAGGAGTCAAATGTTATCCACTAAAAAATGACAATTTATAAAAAAGGACGTCAATAAATTTATGGATTGACGTGCACCATTAACATGTGACAGAATAATTTCGGCGTGGCTTTTTGGTGATAGATTAAACAACATATAAAATAATAAATTTTCTGAATTATTCCAAAAAATAATTACATCCTGCAATTTCGTGCATTAATTCAAACTCTTTTGATGTTAAAAATTTCGATTCTTATTTAAATTCCTAAAATTGGTTTAATAACAATTTCATAAGCATATACCAAATTACGTCAGCACACTTATCAAGAGCACTCAATCTTGTTTTAAAATTGAATAAAAATACTTTTGTGTATGTTCGATTCTCAATTAAGAAGGATAATTGGAGTGTGGGGTGGGGTGGGGGGGGGGGGGTAAAAAATGCTTACAACTATATCCTCGCGTACACTAACGACTAACGAGTAACGACTATCTCCCATTCCACAAATTCCCGCATTAAGTGTGCTGCGGGGGTGTGCGGCGACCGGGAATGTGAGTACATACTACAATGCAATTTGCATAAAGTAAGCATTGGGGTGGGTCGGCGCGGCCATAGCGGGAGTGTGCACTGGCACTGCGTGTACGGCCGCGGTGCTGAAGCTGAGATAGGATGATTACATGCCAAAGTACATGCACGGTGAAGCGGGTGCGGTGTTGCGAGGGTGACGCTTTTAATAAGAAAAAACATGGCCGCGTATTTCAATGTTTTTTATGCTCATTTTTATTTCTTGGTGATTATGTTCGCATTCAATGTACACACAGTCAAATATAGACGACGGTTTTTTGTTTTTTTTTCCCTATACATTTTCGCTTCTCCCCCAATTGTTGCCACTCGGCGTGGTGTTTTCAAAAAAAAAAAAAAAAGGAATTATACTCCCCCTCGTATAAACGCGGTGTTTCGCATAAAATGTACAAAGTATGTGCGTCCTTGTTGTGCGCAGCCATTACTCATTAAATATTATACGGTACTTTATGTGACGGAACTTTTTATCCAAATTATAGTTGCTTAATTTAATTTAATGTACAATTCCTTTATTTTTATTGTATTCGGGTATTTGTATTTAGAAATAATTAAAAATATAAAAGGATATTGTTATATTTTTTTAAAATGTTTATTTTATTTATTACAGTAATCATATTTAATGAATTATTCAACAAAAAACTTTTAAACGACTGAAAAGCTGCCCTAATCACTTCATTGAATGTGAGTGACAACATAAATGTCAAGACTCAAGTCCTTTACATGACAAATCACTTTGCTGAACTTTAGGAGGTCAGAGTAAATATGTGTAACAATTACTTTCTCATTTTCTAATTCCTTTTAATTACGTCCCACCACAACGTAAATAATTTATAAACTGCTTTTAATACATAATTAAAATTACTATGTTTAAAAGAAAAATTAAAAATATTTGTGGATTAAGAAGGTAACTAGAGCATTTAAGTATTTTTAGTTAAGTTAAAAAAACTGAATCCTTAAAATTCAATAAAACAAAAGAAAAAATTAAAATTTTATTTTATTTTATAAAAAGTAATAATCCATTCGCTTATAATTTTTTTTTGTGCTTCAAAGGTCAATGTTAAGGGCCACATATCGGGAAAATCCACAGCCGTGCACAATAGACATTGAAACAAATTCTTAAATAATCTTATTTCTAAAATTATTCTGACGGTTTGTGATTCATCGGGCGATTAGTTTTGATGAGTTTATTGGGGACACAAAATTTATTTCCATGTTTATGCTAACGGATTGCGGATTCCATCGAAGGTTAGTCGCTCTACACTTCATTCCTGTTGCAATGTCATTCAAAAGTAGTTAGTTTTTTGATTGTTTATTAAAACCTTGGAAGCCAAACTACAATCTATAAAATTCAAAAGGCCAAAATCTCGACAGTTTCTATCCTGGCAGCCAAAATCTTAATATCCACAACACATTCCCGATAATCAGAATTCTGAAACCCTTAAGTCCCGACAGTCCCAATATCGAGAGACGAGATCCCGACAGTCACAATGCAAATCCCACTAGCCACACACTTAAAATCTCATGAACGACACATCAAAAATCCCGATAGCAACAGTCGAAAGACACAAAAAAATCCCGAAGAAAGAAAATTCACATTGCCAAAATACAAATCTGAATAGGTCAAAATCTCGTCAACCACAAACCCAACACTCAAATTCTCGACTTGCTTAGTCCCGACAGCCGAAATCCCATTCAATCAGCGAATAGAAAAGTGTTTACATACAAACACAAATACAATATTAAAAAAGATGTGTGTTCCCCAAAGCTGATGTGATTGTAAATTTATTGGCTTTAAACAGTTGTAGCAATGAGTAATGACAAAAAAAGAAGATAAATAAAATAATAATTGTTGTGAAGGTTTTTTTTAAATTCAGATACAAGAGAAATTTGTATTCATCAATTTTCAACTCCTAGTCATTTATCGACATAGTGTAATGATCCAGAAAATAGTTAAGTATACCTTAGAGTAACTAATTACAAGTTAAATACCTAATTTCTTGACTTATAAACTATGTAACTGACATGCTATTATATATTTTTTAAGTGCTTTCTTAAAAAGCCATTTATTTCCGCTGGCTACAAATTGAAATTAAACAGACTCATTAAAAATGATTGGCTAATAATCCCCGTCTATTACGGCATCTCTTTCGCTTTTTTTTTATATTGCAATACCGTTTTTTTCTTAGGTTTCCGCTTATATACCACAGCGGTGAAATAAAGATATATTTATATGCCTACACGTGAAGGAAGGGTGGTTCATAATTCCACCCCTCACACATTTTTCCGGCAACGGTTTATTCTGTAACCATCCCATTGGAATGAAAGCAAATTGTAAATATGATACCAAAAAACAATTTTAGAATTTTTAAAGAATAAGGACGAAAATCCTTTCGTGAATATTTTATAATTGTAATTATTCAATTTTTAAAAACAATAAAACAACTCAAAAAAAAATATTTGCAGCCGACTACAATACTGTTTTGCACAGAGGGTGAGTGAATATAAAAATTGTCCACCCCTCTGTGTATGTAACTACCATCATAATGCCGTCATAGTATAAGCATCGTTCGTCTATCTCTGTCGCCGGCAGTATTTTTAAAATCATACAAAAAAATAACCACTACCAGCCACCCCTATGCCGTGGCACAGCGTTTCTGTCTCTCTTCGTCCGCCACTATAAGGCCACTACAGCCATACCCAGCACTGTTCAAAGCCAGGGGGTGAGCGTCGATGTTTACATATTCCTTTTGATTGGGATTCGTTAAAACTTTTTTTTTATTTTACCATTTTTTTTTTCCCCTCCCCCCCTACAATATTATATATTGATCAACAGTTTAGGGGTGCGGCTTTTTAATAGACTTTATATTATGTATTGAGGAGAGGCGATATTGGCAAGATGCGTGCGGCCGTGCCTCCAATTGACTGCTTTTACCCAGGAGTTCGTACTGCATATAGTTTTATACAGTTGCGATCTATTATATTGTGTTGATTGTCTGAAATATGTTTCGTCCATTTTCATCTTTTACTTCATTTCATCATTTTTAAAATTTAATTTTAATTAATTTATCAATCTAAATTTTGCACACATACCGTTATCCAAATATATTAAATTTTGCATGTTAGCAAATTAACAAAAAAAAAAACAAAATAAACAAGGAAAGTACACTGCAGGGAGGGCTAGGTGTGAATTTATTACGACCTGGGAAGTGTATTCTTCTTAAGCCAAAAGTAAACGGCATACAGGGTTTTCGTAAGCACTTAACATTTTTATACATTGAAAACGTTTTAAAAAATTTATTGTTTTACCTAATATTGCAATAGTGTTAAAAAAAAATTCTTAAATATTAAAGTTTTCTGAGACATAAAAATTATAACCTTCAATTTTCAACTTTTGACCTTGAAATGTTCAGCAATTTATTTTATTTAATGAAAAACAATTATAGTCAGGCAGAAAATTTTCTAAAATATTTAAGCTTTTTAGATATAAAAATTATGACCTTGAATTTTCATATTTCGATCTTGATAAGCTCATCAAAGTCTTTTATGTTGTCAAAAGATAGAATAATGAAAAAAATATATTTTTAAATATTAAACGGTTTTGAGCATGGCCTTGAATTATCATAGTTTGACCTTGAAATATTTGGAAGTTTTCTTTGTGTTATGTGTTATAAAACACTTCAATTATTTGAAAAAAAATTTTCTTGTTATGAAAGACTTCTGAAAAAAAAGATTGTCGGCATCTTAACATATATCCTTAAAATGTATCCTTCGGGTTTTGCAGATTTGTTAGAACCATTTTGGATAAACGTTTTAAAAATAGTCAAAATCGTTAAGATCATTTTGAAGCACCTAAGTATATAATTTTTACGTGAATAAAAAAACAACAATTGTTTGACCTTGACTTAACCTTGAAAATATTGTTCTTTTATCCATTAAAGTCGTAGGAGGCCAATTTAAATAATAAATGTTACAACACATCAAAATATCATTTGAATCCATCGAATAGCTTCTGAGAATTCGCCCAAAGTAATGAAAATTGACGTACAGACTTCAGTACATACAGACAGCATATAAACACATTTCTTTAGTTCTCCACTTTTTTAAATCAAAAGGTCTCAAAACATGTTTTCTGTTTCATTAAAAAAATTTACAAACAAAAAAAAAGTGACGAAAGCAAGAATTTATTACTCCAATATCTTAAATTAAAAAGAAGAGGGGATTTTCCCAAAAAAAAAAATTATACACTACACACGATGCAGTGGGTGGTTGCTCATTTATTTATTTTGTTTATTTTTGCATGTTGTTCCGGTCTGTTTGCTCAAACATATGGCAGCAATTATAATTAAACGAAATAATACCTACAATTTATGAATGTGAATGATTGCATTTGTTTGGCGATGAACAACGTAATTAAATAGTGCAATGGGCACCCGTTTATCGACTGCAAATTGTATATAGGTATTTTGATGCGCACAATTTAATTATGTAATGACTGAATTTAATATTAAGCAATCAGTGAGAATGAAACACCCTTAATTGACATGACGTGTTATCTAAATTGTGTGTAAAAATTGTTGTCCTGTAATTACATTCAATGTCGTTTTTAATTAAGACTTGAGGGATGAATGAGGCTTTATAATTATAATTGGTGAAACAATTAAGTAGCTACGTTTAAGGCACATTGCATTGCACAAATCCTTAGAGTTTCATTCATTTTATCTTTTGTCGCGTTTTGTTCATTGAACCAATGAAATACTAATGCATATACGAATTGTTTGTTTAGGGATGTAATGAAGGAGAACAGACACGCCATCGTTCATTTATTGGTGAAACTGTAAGGTTCTCCCAATTTGTTCAATGACCCTTTACATCTGTCCTAAGTTTTCTATAATGAACTGCAGAGAGAATAGAATATAAATTTTATTTTAAATACAACAGCTAAATTTTAAAAGACTTTGTGGCTGCATGGAGATCTACTTCAGAATTTAGATAAAACTGAAAACAAAATTAAATGTTAATACGAACTACAATTCGGGTGGAAAATGTGTAAGTTTCGTCTCTCGTCTTAAATACTTAGACATTTACTAATATATACTTTTAATCAAACACCATTAAAAGACTACAAGTCTTATAATCAATTCGCAACTTGGACAAAAAAAAACTTAAATGATGCAGAAATTCTCTTTGACTTTTGACGATTTCTTCTTCAAAAGATAGGAAGCAATTCGGCCTTTTCAAATATGTTCTTGAGAGTCGGAAATCCAGCACTCCTTCCACCTTTTCAGTGAGCGTCTGTTTTTTTCTAAAATTCTTAATAAAGCTTTTCTGAGATATGGAAAATGTGACCTTGAAATTTTTGAATTTTCCCCGTGAATTTTTTGTCACAAATTTGTACTTTTATTGAGATTAGCAATAATGCAAACCAAATTCCCTAAAACACATAGTATTTGAATTAAACATTTTCATTATAAAAATATGACCTTGATTTTAAAATTTTGACCTTAAAATGTTCAGCAAGTTTTCTTATCTTATTTAATCCTACAATAAAATGAAAAAAATATTTCAAAAATATTTAAGGTTTCTGAGATATAAAAAGTATGACCTTGAATTTTTAACTCTCGACCTTGAAATGTTCAGAAAACTATTTTATTTAATGATAAGCAACTATAACGTGAAAGAACATTTTATAAAAACATTTACGTATTGGAGATATAAAAGTTTGACCTTAAATTTTCCGATGTCGTCCTTGAAATGTTCTGCAAAAATTGTTCGATTATTAATCATACATACGTATGAAAGAATTCTTTTGATATTGTGTAAGATGTCTAAGATAGAAAAGTGTGTTTTGCCTCTGAACACCCCCTTTTGCCAGAAGGATCACTTAGCGGGATATAAGATAAATGCAGTCTTGTTCAAAAAACCTTTACGGATATTACTTGTGGAAAAGAAGAAAATCGTAGGGCCCGTTTTAAACAAAAATTTGTTTTCGCAATAATTTGACCTTGAAAAAACTATAAATGCATTCTTATTAATGTCTCTAATATTTTTGTTTCTGAGATGTTTTTTTGGTCCATCATAGTACACCGTACGTCGCGTGCGTACGGAATACGGATGTACATTTGCACATTTTTTTAGACCGCTTTATTGGACTCAGGAGGTTTAAAAATATTTAAAAAATAGTCAAGACACCCAGTCCTCGGTTCAAACCATAACAATTTTGTACACCCAACATTGAAACCCTTTAAATTTAGTCAAACTAAATGTGTTGGAACCAATCTGACAGCCCTTGTTGTGACATTTCTGGGCGTGCGATTGTGTAAGTGCCTCAGCCTTCAATTTGCCTGAAGAAAATAGAATTGTCAAAAATATAAAAGTGATATCGTTTCAAAGGAATTATCATGCAAGAAAATTGTAAATATTTGTAAATCCTCGAAGGCTTCCAATTTTTGTTTCTCAATCGCAAATTAAAAGAACTCCCGTGTAAATTTTGCATTCAGAAACGAAACAGTTAAAATGTCGCTTGACCCGAGTGTGCTGCCCACTGAGCTGCTGACCGTGCCACAACCATTGATTGGTTTTACTGGTCTGGACATTGCCAAAAACGCCATTCACAAATCCATTTGGGAGGCATTCAATAATAATCGCAAAACTGAAAGGTGTGTACCAAATTATATTACAAAATGTACTTTGTGGTTTGAAGTGGATAATTAATTGTGTCTTTTTGTAAATAGGGCTCCAATTCAATTCAAACTGCTGAATCAAAATTATGATTTGCCTGTATCGAAGCCCAAACGCACTTCATTTGAGTGGTATCACCCGAGGGGAGTACTGAAACGCAATTGGATGCTTAAACACTTGCATGTTCTTCCATCTGTGGTTGTACTGTTTCAAGATATCGAGTGGAATGATCCGGAGTGGACTAAAAAGCAAATGCATTGCGCTTCTCTAGTGCAGTCACTGAAGAACTCCTTACAAGTAGGTTCCAATTGTTTATAATTTTTAAGTAATTTATTTAAATACTTTCCTCATTTTTTTAAAGGGACGAAATACAAGACTGGCCGTCGTTTTACTCCAAGGTACTGCCTCACTTCCTCCTGGTGAAGATTTGTTGGCTACCGATCGGGCTGCCAATTTAACCAGTAATTGTGATATTAATTCAAAAATGCTCTTTGTACTTCCATACAACGATCATCTGTCTGGTAAATTTGGAAATGTTTACACACACAAAAAAAACAATTATGTAATTGCTTTTTGCTTCTTAAATTATTATAGGATACACTCTACGACTTGAATCTGCTTTGGTGGAGTTAGCCCAATCCTACTACGCCCAAATGGCTAAGCAGGTGCGATTACATCGGGATCAATTAACGCCAGCTCACCAAAATCTGCGCGTACGTCACCAGTTTAAGTTAGGATTCATTGCAGAAATGCGGCAAGACTTTAATACAGCCCTTAAGTAAGTATTTAAGGATTAAAGTACTGTCTTAAATACATTACATCTTTCTGGTTTCCTTTATTTTAGACATTATGCTCAAGGTTATTTACATTTGGATGAGATTCGTGTGGTGGACACCAACTGCCTTGAGATTAAAACCGTAGCAGGATACTTTAATTACAAAATATGTCGTTTAATGTTTAAATTAAATGCCCCAAGAGATGCAATAAATCAATTTCGGACACATGTTGATCGATATAAAGGACGGCCAGGATTTAAAGAACTTTCATTCGAACATTATGCGTGGTTAAGTGTTCAGTAAGTGGATTAATTCATTTGACTTAAACTCCTTTTAATCCTGTAACATTTTAGATATAGTGCCTTTGCTGAGTTATTTTGCGAGGCAATCAAGAATGGCCTTCCAGCGCTACAAACGCAACATCCAGGGATTTACTTCCACAAGGCCTCTGAGTACATTGCCCGACGCAAAGAAGCTTTTTTGCAATGTTCATGTAAAATTGGGAATTGTTTTTAATTTCATTATCGCTGAAATTTTATTCTTCATTTTAGCACTTTCCTTGTCTCCACAAGAACCTACACCACCACAACATGCCAACGTCTTGTATAGCGAATTTTATGGCATTCGTGGCACCAAAACAGGGGAACCCATATCAGAGCAGCAGATTATTGCAATTGTGCAGGATACTGAAAAGTTATTCAATCATTCGGCCGCCACTGTAGCTTTGCTAAGTCAAGCAATGGCGCAATTTAAGATTTACAAATGTTTACGATTTCGAAAGAAGCTTGCTATCGACATGGCTGAGGAGTACTTGCGGAGTGGTGATCATTCCAACGCCTTAACGTAAGTCTATTTTTCTTTTTACAAAATCCAAAAAATTACATTTTTGGTCCTTTCTTTTCCAGTTTATATTCTTTGATGCTTTCCGACTAC
This sequence comes from Sylvicola cinctus, assembly GCA_963854165.1. Classification (NCBI taxonomy): domain Eukaryota; kingdom Metazoa; phylum Arthropoda; class Insecta; order Diptera; family Anisopodidae; genus Sylvicola; species Sylvicola cinctus. The sequence goes on from OY974084.1 coordinate 39,047,233, forward strand.
CGCACTGATCAGTGGTTTACAATTTTCACCGAGGTTCTGCTGAAAACGTTGCGCTCTGCCTTTTTATCTGCGTCCGTCACTGATTTTGTGTGCTGCAGCATTGAGGCGTTGTCACCAAAGATTCATATCGATAAGAAGGAGCGTGTTGTTGTTTTGGAAAATCTTTGGAAGGTGTTTCAAGGTGTTCCGCCCATCTCACACACCCAAATTGCTCCGGAGCTTAAAACTGTTTGGGATGCAAAGCTGGTGAATTCGAAGTCTCCGGTGTATATTGATTTGGACAACATTACTGGAATAATTGATTGTGTTGTTAGTTTTGAAAGGCCACAACTTAAAAATGAGGAGCAAATTCGGTTGGAATTGTACATGAGGTGAGATTCTGTGATTTATTAAGTCGTATGATTTTCATTTAAGTCTTACGAGTTTTTATAAAGTCCCAGGACTTTTAATTTAGTTCAAAGATTTAAATTAAATTTTTTTTTAATAAAAATTACATTTTTTTAAATTTTTTCAGATCAAAATCGGAGGTCCCCTTGAAGCTGAACAACATTTCAGTTTTACTTACCGATTCTAAGTCCAACTACAAATTGGATGTATCACAATTTAAAGTAATTGAAATTGAAAATGTTTTGAATTTGGCCAAAAGTCCGAAAGCTGCAACCGAAACCAGCGACTGGTTGGATTTTGATTCAAATTTCCTTTTGGAAGCGGACAATTGTTACAAGTTCCTTATCGTTGGAGGACAATTCCAGTTTAAGGAAAATTCTGAGCTTCGAGTAAATACCAAAATTTAAGTGGCTTAAGTCGCTGGTTTTTAAATTAATCCAAAAATGTTAATCATTTCAGATCTTACGACTAGAAATTAAAATGGGAACTGATAACATTTGTGCCATTTTGACCCAGAGCAATGCCCTGAATCGGACTAAAGAATTCCGATGCTTTAATCCAGCTCTCGACTGTATGCAGCACATACCAGTTTTCAGCACATGCTACATCACTCCAACGTGAGTCGTTTTTTTAATTCAAATGGATTAAGGATTTTGTAAAAGTAATAATTATTTTCCAGATTCCACTTAACCGTTCAAAATGATTTTGAAAATCAGCCAATGATTGTCAACGAATACTTCCGAGTTACATGCAATTTATCAAATACCTTTGATTTGGCGTTGCAGAATGTTGGCCTCAGCATAACGATTTCAAATTCTTTCCGAAAAAATGGTTTGTAATGATTTAATTGTCATTAAAATCCTTGCTAATTAATTTTTTTTTATTTCAGTATTTTTAGCACCAGAAATGCTCGGAGATTGCCAAAAGCTTCAAACTCAAATCCAAATCGACATTGGGGATTTGCAACCTCATGCCACCACTTCAATTTCATATTACGTCACCAGCTTTGTGGAAGGCAACATTGAGTTGACACAAAAATCGTTTTATCAAACAGCAAGCAATGAAGCCGACCCAAGCCTCAACTCCAATGTAATCAGCATGAGTACAGTCGTTGACTCACCAACGTTATCAAGCATTACATCAGGGATTGCCACTTTGGGACTAAATTCCACACAACAAAGTCATAACATAATTGTTGAAACAGTTGACAACGCAATGCTTCGAAAATCTAAAGAAGACACAATCATTATACCGTGCAATAACGACTTTAAGCTAACAGCTGGATTTTACTCCATGAGTAGGGATCCACTGGCATTTGCCTACGACAATGAAGAAATCTTGTTGCGCATCAACATGGAAGTGAGGACACATTGTCCCATTGAAATTATTGAAGCCAATTTCATTTCGAATGAAAACATTGTGGAAAAATTGTCCCACAAAAAGCGTTTAAAATTTCCAATCGCATGCAAGTTTGGGCAACAAATTGAAGATGTGCGATTGTTGCATATTTCTAATACCCCAGCGGAATGGGTTGGTGATGGTCCAGAATTTAGGAAGTTTAAGAAACCGATTTTACACGCCAGTGATTACGTTGGAGTGATGGGCACAAAAACGGATGATGCGTTTAATAAAAATTTATTAAACAAAATTCCAATGAACTCAAGCATTGTGCGAAGTATTGGGGATTTGGATAATGCCACCAAGAACACTTCCCAGCTGTCAGTATCTGTATCAGATGATTTAAAAGACAACAAAGAAAATGAAAACAAAAAGATTGCTTCAAAGCTTGTTTACAATTGCACCACGAATGCGTTTGTAAAATCAAAAAGGCGTGGTGGACGCCATCTCAAGGGACGCATTACTGAGGTCAGTGATCAGGAGCAACACAACATGGATCACAATTTTGGAGTTTATTACATACGATGGAGGAGGGTGGGGAGTTTGCAGGAATCTGAATCTAAGTTTGCCATCAATGGAATGGGTCAGTAGTTTTTATTTGAAGTATTTTTAATGGTTTTAATTTTAATTCCTATCCAAAGATGTCATCCCTGCTCCTTTGAACATGTACTGTTATGTTGAGGAAAAAATGTACGTCAAAGTGCCGATGTTGCTGAAGATTACGATCAAAAATCCGAGCCACAAGATACTGCATTTGGTGGCCAATTTAAGTAATTCCGACAATTTTATGTTTGCTGGTCATAAGCAGGTGATTTCACTAAAAGTGGTTCCATTTTGGGAACTCAAATTTTATTTTACTTTTCTAAATTGTTTTTAAAAAACAATTTCTTCTAGATAAACATTTCAATATTCTCCAACTCGGAGTTTGTAGTCATTGTGAATTTATATCCATTAAAAGCTGGATGGCAAACCCTTCCCGAATTAACGTTGGAGTACTCCACGCATGAGATGTTTGGGGAATTGATGACGGAAAGTATGCCGCAACAGCGTCAACATGAGTTAAACAATTTAGTCAAGCGATGGATGCCCAAACGGGTGTTTATTCTTGTAAGTGATCGCAATAACTAACTTGATATAATCAGACTAATCAGTACTAATACCAAATCCTCTTCCCAATCTTTTTTTTTCTTTTCAACAGCCGCCATTTTTAGAATGATTGGAATGTGTTTTAGGTGTAAAATAATTTGTATTGTTAACCTAATTAGTGAAATTGCTGATAGAAATATCAATTTTTAAAATATATAGAAACTCGACTTTATTTATTAGAATATTACCAATGAAAAAATTCTCTTCTTGCATTTACCAATACAAGTTTTGAATAAACAACAATTTTTATTTAATTTAATTGCTGCGCTGTTTATTTTAATTACAACTTACTATTCAAATAGTAAAGATGAAGACGCCTGGCCGTGAGAATCCCGAGGTGTGTCAAACAGTGGGGATTGCTGCAACGTTGGAGGGCTGGAGTGGCGTTGTCCAAATTTAATTTTCAACATTGCACTTTTCAAAAGATTAGGGTCCATACAGAATCGATCAGCCAACTCATTTACATCATGATCATAAAATACTAGTGGGCTTAAGGTGATTGTTTTCACTTCATCCGTCTTCATCCTGTAAGGAGGCGATTCTCGATTACAATGGCACATCCGTTTTGAAGCCGGTTCCACATTTGGTGTTTCATGTTTTAGTTTCAAATTTTGCTTCTCCTCTTGTCCTGATTCCAAATTGCGTTCACCAAATTTTAGTTCCAAACTTCGCTTCCCAAGTCTTGGTTCGCGATTTCCCTCTCCAAATTTTGCTCCCCAATTTTCCACTCCATCTTGCTTTTGTGAGCACTTCCCATTTTTCGGAAATGTTGTTTGAAACACACTCAATGATTGTGTTGATAATTTCGTTATTATGGTGTCATTGCATTTTGGTGTCCATACACCAATCAACGCGTCCTCGCCATCTACGGTGAGCTCCAATGGCTGAACATCCTTTTTAATTGACATCAAAAAGTGCAGAAATTGTTGGCATTTGCCTGACGAGTATTGGCTAAGCTCTTGGGTGCTTTGGATATGAATTATTGACTGATAAATGTGATCCCATTCAGATAATTGGGTTATCTGTCGATGACCATTTTTGTGTTCGGATATTATTTCAGCAATTTCGGGAAGTCTCATTTTTAAACTTCTTTGAGGAAAGTTTTTGTAAAGTAACTTAATTGTATCCACTATTGTAAGAACTCTTAACACTCCTAAACACAATTCATATTTAATAGTGACCGAGCTCTGTGATAGAAACACTCTTTATAACTGTTTTCTTTTTTAGCAGCAACAGTAATTCTCAATCACCAAAATTTAATTAGTTTTCACAAATATCCGTTATTTAATATTTTACGAGGGTACTCAAAGAAGCAGCTTTAAACTAACTTTAAAAAAAGGACAACAAACAAGTTTTCAATTAATTGTTGAGAGACTTACGAGCGTTAGGAAATTATTATTTCAAAGAAACTTATTATAATAGATTATCAGGAAACTCATGCGTATCTCAAAAAATTGACGCCATGTGATTCCAGCAAAAAAAAACTTGTATTTTATAAATTAAATTTGACAACAAAAAAATCACAATGAAACTCGAGTTATGTGAATAAAGAAACCTAAGATGTACACAATAAGTCATTTTCGCAAACTTGTACAGTCAATATCAAATTATTAGATTAATTAACATTTATTTATAATGTAACAGATCACACAAGTAGTTTCAAAGGACTTCGAAATTTTTTTTATGGATCTATCCGTTTAAAAAAGGATGAAAATCAAACTGTTATCAAATATCATTATTTTTTTAAACATAAAAATTACGAAACCCAAAAAAATATATAAGCTGAATTAAAAAGTTGATTTTAAAACAACATTGTACATTTTTTTCCTGCAGACTCCAAAAAACAATGTTAGTAAGAATGAATCAACTCCAGGTACTAAACATTCTAATTTATGCAAGTATTTATTAAAGATAATTTATTAAAGTTTGATTAAGAGCAAAGACTCTCACGAGCAATTAAAAAATGACATGGCCTACTTAAAAAATAAACTTGTATGTATTTGAAAAATCTAAAGTTTTAATCGACTGCCAGGCAAAGCTAAAAATGATGAGGACGATGCACAAATATTTCAGTAATTAAGTATTAATTAATATCTTTTATTTTCTAGTGTAAATATAAACTAAGGTCAGTACTAAGTACGCGGGTACTTCTAGGACTACCCTCGAATAACATTTATGTATAACATGGGAAATAAAAATATTCTAATTTTACTAAAAGTGGGATATTTCTAGAACTAGCGAAAATTTAAATTTGACGTTTCTAAAATTGTAAACCCATTTTTTATGACGTATAAGACATTGACAGGTCTGCTGTTTTTTAAATTGTTAGCATTTTTGTCAACAATAGTTAATTAATTATTACTAAAATAAACATTAGTTGAATAAAACTTAAAATAAAAGTGTACTGGCAATAACCATTTCAAAAGTCCACCAACTCTCCAGTCAAAATGGCCCACAACGCAATGATGCGCGACCCAACAACAGCGCCCAGTCGAATTTTCATTGGTAACATTGCTGAAAATGTTACGCGTCCAGACATTGAGGAGCGCTTCGGTAAATATGGCGAAATCAAGGGAGTGCTGATCACTCGCAATTTTGCTTTTGTACAATATGAAAAGTGTGAGTCGGCGATTAAGGCCACGGAAACTGAGAATGCCACAATGTTCTGCAATCGCAAACTGACGGTACGCATTGCAGTTCCGTATGTGAAAGGGGCACTTCCTGGTAAGAAGGGAGGCAAGGGTAATCAAAATCAACAAAATATGCAAAATCAGGATGGCATGAGCATGAATTCAAATGATTCAGGTAAAAAGTTTTCATGGATTATGGGGATTCAAATTGGTACTTAAAAAAATGTTTTTTTTAGGAGACGGCAACAACTTTGGAAACAATGGTGGACTTGGTGGTGGTGGTAATTTCAGCGGCAACCGAACAAACAATTTTGTTCCACAAAATCAACCAAACATCCCACCCCCTCCCACTGGACAATTTGACCAACAAAATACAAATGATTGTGAAATAATTGTTGTGTCCCGCAATTTTACTGAATACGCTGAGGCTATTGAGTCGCGACTTAAATGTTGCGGCCTTTCCGTTGATCTTTTATTCCCAAATGAAGATGTTCACATCAGCAAAGTGATATCCAATATATCATCCCGAGGGTGTTTGTACGCCATTCTTGTGGCCCAACAAAATGTTGAATTGCGAAGCATTACTGTAAATGTCCTTTCTGGAAATGTGGCGGAGCATCGCAACATGCCCGTTGATGATGCTATCAATTTAATTGCCAATGATTACCATGCCCAAAGGAATGCATCGCTTAGTCAAAATCATCCGAATATCTCCAATATGCCAAACATGATTAATGCAGGTGCACCAATGTTGTTGGGTGATCCTTCTGGTCTAGGACCAAAGCAATCGCCTCTAGGGGGTCCTATGTCGAATATTAATTATTCAGCACCGCCACTTAAAGAACGACACCCTGAAGCTATTCAAACTATGCTTAACTTATTGGCTGACAATAGAACGCTTACGGTTTTGCAGTATGATCGTGTTTTGGCTTACATTAAGGAGCGTCGAGCACAGCAAGTTAAAGAGGAATTGGGCGACGATGTGACATTGGCTGATGTTGTCATTCCGGTACCCCAAGCAATACAACAGGCTGCTATTGATCAGGAGATTGTGGTGCAAAAGAAGATTTTGGACATTATGAACAAACCATCGATAACGAATCACAATGAAAAGCCGGAAAAAATAGACATTTCCTCTGCCGGATTACTTCTTTTGAAAGATCCGAAAGTGCAAAAAGCTCTTGACTGGTTGATTTTAAAGACACTGCCTCACTTAAAACAGTAATTATTTTATAGATTTCGTATTTTTCAATTAATAAAAAATTAAAGAAACTTTTTTTCTTCAAATTGTTTTCATTTTTGTTAACTTCTTTATATTAAAGTGGCCCAAAGGAGTGTAAACTGCCTTTTTAAATTGTTTAAATAAATTAAAATGAATGCGGTTAGCAATTACTTTTCTTTAGAACTTTGGCTCAAGGACCATTAAATATCCGAATTCATAAATCAACATAATTTTGTATTTTCTTTTATGCTCGTTTATTAAAAACCGTTAGCCACCACAGCGCCCCTAACAACAAAAAGGAAAACGAGAAAATTAAAATTCGATTGTCAAAATTTGAATATATCGATTAAACAAAAATATTTTTAGAAATTAAGCTTGAATTAAAGTATCGATTAAAAATATTCTTTAATCGATTTCAATTCAATTTTTCAAAAAGGCAGTGGAAGCACATTAAAGTGGTTCAATAAAATTTTAAAATAATAATTTTTAAACCTATATGAAGTACAAAAAATGTAGATAACTTTTAAATTTAATTAATAATTGCAAAATTTAATTCAATAAATTCATTTTCTTACAAAAAAGTATTTAATTATAAAGTATCGATTAAAACCCATCGACTATAAATTGAGTTAATTAATAAATGACCATCACTAATAAAGTGTGCTCGTCAAAACTCAAATTAGGTTTCCCCAAAACGAATCTTTATAGCTAAAATTAAAAGCAGATTGCAGCGTAGGAAAAACTGTAAAATAGTCATTAAATACAAAAGTGCAAGTGCTTAATTTAATTAAAAACCGTACGACTAAGTAGCTAGTAAGAAAAATCCGCAACACATTTCCCAAGAGACCCTGCTGGTGGTGTGGTTTTGTTCGTTTTAAAGACGCGTTGCAAAAGGGCTGTGGCGTTTCGAGACATTTCATTCAAATTCATTCAACGTATTAAATACTCTCCAGACTCGTAAAATTGTTGTACACATTTGTATTGCAGTGCAATTAATTGCATTACACAACATACGAAACGAATTAAAAAAATTGGAAAACATTATGACGGACGGTTGGGGGTCGTATTATCTGTTGGAACGAAGCTTCTAAAATCATTTCGCCTGCGGAGCATGCGATAGAAACCAATTCGAATGCCAATTGTGTGCGTCAAACATCTGACGAGAACTGAATAGAAAAAAAAACATTGAAATTGCAATTAAGCAAACAATTTGATTTGGACGGGACATTTGTTTTAAGGAAAGTAGACATCGTGTGATCTTACAAACAAGCATGATTGTGCATGAGCCAGTGCAGGTAAGAATTGGGGAGGGCAGCAAAAATTGACTATCGATTTTTCCAATGCACAATCAATTTGAATTGACTGTGACAGATAAGAAAAATGTCTCAGAAATGCACTTTGATTGTCAATAAGAATTTGGCCAACAATTTTGAATTGGGAAAATTGTTTTAAAATACTTTTATTTGTATTTTTAGTCTGCCATCTGGCACTGCTTGAACCATTATGCCTATAAGGATGCAACATTTTTAGCAGAAAGGCTTCATTCAGAACGTGAGTACAATTAACCGAATTTCAATTGCAAAAGTTCTTTGAATCCAATCCTCTTTGTGTTTTTTGTAGTTGATTCTGATGAAAGTACGTTCATCTTGGCGACCTGTTATTATCGCTGCAATCAAAGACATCAAGCCTATTGGTTGCTGAACAATAGAGGTGCCAAGTCACCAGAAGCCCGATTCCTTTTCGCCAAATGCGCCTTTGAACTTGAAAGGTAATGAAAAATTCTCTTATTTTAAGTGTTTCCCTAATTTATTTAATTTAATTTAATTCCTCCCAACAGATTTAGTGAAGCCGAGGCAGCGATTTCCTTCGAAAATTTCACAAAACTAAAAAATTTCGATGAAATCTGCCAGGATTTCGGCGAGGTGGCATGTTTCGTATTGCAATTAATCGCCAAAATTTGTGAGCATACAAATCGCTACAGCATTGCCACTGAAGCATCAAAGCGCGCTTTAAAATTAAATCCATTCCTGTGGCATTCATTTGCGAATCTCTGCAAACGAGGCGAACGTCCCGATCCCAATGAAATCTTTCAATTCACATCATCTGACACATTTGCCACCTGCCAAAACAACAACGTTCAAATTTTGTTGAACAACTCCTTGAACGACATTGAGACGCCCAGCAATTGCACTCTGAACACACCGGCCCCCAACGATCAGTGCACCCCAGCGAATGTCATCAATATGCAGCATCATAATAATCAGCGTTACAAATCGTCATCGACAATTGGCGGCGCATCGTTGTCCTACCAAAGCCTCATCGATGATTCACCATTTTACAGTAATTTCACCCCATTGGAAAATACGACGACATCCGTTACAAATGTTAGCACGGCGTCGTGTACTACAAACTCAAATATGAGTGGCAGCGAAAATGGTTTGGCGGGATGTGGGGCCACACCATTGCGCAAGCAATTTAAGTATTTGTCAACAATGGGACCCACCACGCCCAGCTTCGGTGTGTTGCCGATAAGTCCAAGTGAATCTCCATTGCCAAGTACGCCTCAAAATAATTCTTTGCCGATTGCGACCCTCATTGACAGTCAGGAGAGCCAAAATAAGTCCAGTTTTAAGAAACTTCGCAGTAGTAGTCATAACATAAGCACTGGTGGCCTTATCCATCGACGGAGCGACACACCAATACCACTGTCAAAGCAAATACAAATATTTAACCAATCCGGGAACGTTACACCGCGTTCCAATACAAATACAAACACTCAAAGTGTCCGGCGCAGCTCACGGTTGTATTTGAACAGCAACTACAGTGTTAAGGAAAACAATAAGAGTCCAAATATAAAGCAATTTGCCACACCCCATTCACCGCCACCCAGAAAAACGAAACCTAGAATATCCAAAATGAATGCGACATTAAATGAGATTAACAATGAGAAGAGCAAAATCCAGAACACAACCCCTGTGGAGAAGGAGCGCATTGAGACAATAACATCGGCTGAACAAAAAGTACTGATTAACAATCAAATAAATAGCGCCCAAACTATGGCGCAACGAGTGATGCAATCACGTCTCCAAAGCGCTGAAGGCCTAATGTCACTGTTGCGCGACATTGGCGCCGCCTACATCCATTTAGCGCATTACGAGTGCCCAGAAGCAATCAAAGACTTTGAGGAACTGCCCCATCAGCATGCCAACAGCAGTTGGGCACGATCATGCGTGGCGATGGCGTATTTTGAAAAGCGGGAATACGCCGCCGCAGCTCACATCTTCGAACAAATTCATCAACGCGAACCCTATCGCCATGAGTTTATGGAAATTTACAGCACATGTTTGTGGCAGCTGCAAAAGGACTACGCCCTGTCGGCGTTGGCCCAAGATTTAATGTCACAAGATAAGAACTCGCCGGTGACATGGTGTGTGGCGGGGAATTGTTTTTCGCTGCACAAGGAGCATGACATGGCAATTAATTTTTTTAAGCGAGCCGTTGAAATTGATCCCGATTATGTGTATGGTTACACGCTGGTGGGGCATGAGCTAATAATCACGGAGGAGTTGGACAAGGCGTTGATATTCTTTCGATGTTCAATTGTCAAGGATCCGCGACATTATAATGCTTGGTTGGGCATTGGGACGATTTACTCAAAGCAGGAGAGATATCAGATGGCAGAAATTCACTATGAGCGGGCATTGTCCATCAATCCACGCAATTCGGTTATTTTGGTGCACATTGGGGCGATGCAGTTGTTTTTGAAGAAAAGCGACAAGGCTTTGCAAACATTTAACAAAGCAATTGCGTTGGATCCGCAAAATCCGTTGTGCAAGTTCCATCGTGGTTCAATGTACTTTTCGCTTGGTAATTTGGAATTGGCACTTAAGGAGCTGGAGGAACTGAAGCAGATTGTTCCGAAAGAGTCGATGGTTTACTATTTGATTGGAAAAATACACAAAAAAATGGGCAACGTTGAGTCCGCATTGATGCACTTCAGCTGGGCTACTGATCTTGATCCCAAAGGCGCCAATAATCAAATTAAAGAGGTGTTTGAGATTAATAACTTAAATCCCACTGGAAATGCGTTGGCTGATCTCAATATTGAAACGGACGTAGAACCCGCATCGGATTTAAGTGATGACTCGACACAAGCCCGCAATGGGGAAGATGATGAGGATCCAATTGTGGAAGGGAGGGCCGATGATTACGAAAGTGATAATTACTAGAACCCCCATTCATTTTTTATACAATACAAAAACCAACCTATTTTTCATTCAGACTTTTCCATCGTTTTCCCACCCGCATTATAGTTCTTTAATTTGAATATCATCGCGTTTAATTTGTTGTTTTGATCAATTTTTCAAATTCGCGTTTATTTAGTTTACCAATGTTGTGCATAAAACAAACTTCAAGTCGATTACTGAATTTAATTATTAATCTTAGATCCTCCCAGTTATACAAAGTAACCACTTGCTCGCGATATCGAGTTCTTGTTCAGTTCTTTTTTTAAACTTTAAAATCATGTATTTGAATTACAAAGTCTGACCGACTTATTTTGAATGGAGTCTTCAACATTGTTGCGACTGCTATAGGATCATTAATAAAGTAAACTTAATTAATTATGTAAATGAATAGTGTCGTTCGAACAACTGAATAGCATTTGCAATAAATTTAAAAACAACCAATTATTTATAAAAAATGAAAAAATGTTTTATTTTGGTATTAATTTTTAAGTTTTAAAATATTTTTTCCACAATAATTGAACAAATCCAGGTAAATTCTCAGGATCATCCAATTTTTTTCTGTTGCTCAAAAAAAACATTTTTGTAAATAGAATAAGTACATAGTTTTGTTTTAACGGTTACTAGAAATTTTAGTAAACCGTTAAATGTGCTGCCTTATAATTTCCGCCAATCACAGATTTCAACACGAACGTGATTTTTTTTCAATACGTTTTATTCCTTTTTAAAACCTATCATCACAATGTGTGGCCCACATGATTTTCAGCTTCGCAGCCTCGTTTTGGAAGCAGACGCGGAAGTAGTTGATCCAGGATGTTGACATCCGTGATAACAATTGACCACAGTTATGTAAAGATGTTCATGACTTCAGTAATATAGTCTTTTACATGTTGTGGGACTCAACGTATCCCATAAACCCATAATAGATCTCTTATTTATTTTATTTATTTTCATTAAAACATTACAATATGTAATTTACCATATTTAAACTAAATACACTATAACGGTAAAAAAAATTGAAAGCAAAAAAATATCAAACAATTTAAATATTTTATGTTACGTTACAATTACAGTTTATTACTAGGAAAACGTGTAATATGACGTCATTCAGAGCGAATCATAAAAACACTATCCTTTAACGATCTTTAAGATGTACTAGGATCTATTAAATAACTAAGAACGAATTTAACCAACGCGTTACTTTAAAAATTGTCTCTTTCAAACCATAATTCGTGCGATAGAATGGTACATTACCGTATACAAGCTCTCGATTGGGTCTTATGAGTTATGACGGGTCTTGTTCCCGTTAATCTTTATTCCCTTTAAATTCTTGTAAATTCCGTATGTTTTGGGAAATTTATAAAGTTAAAAACATAATATTTAAGAAGACTTTTATTACTTTTTTTTATTAATTTAAAAAACAGTACAATTTCGATACATTTTTTTTTTCAATAAAATACAGACGGTTTTTTTACTTGCTTTCCCCAGCTGGGAATTAGAAACCAAATGTTGAAACGTGGCAACCACGCTTATCAACAGCTGTTCGCTGATGTCACCGAGTTGGCTGATGTCAAAATTTTTGAGTCAAACAATCAAGTGCAAAATGCGTATTTTTGTTTAAAGTAAAAATGCAGTTCATTTTTAATTAAATCATAAATACTTTAATCATTGATAAGAAATAAATTTTGATGTGGCTTAATTAATATAAACAATGTTCAAAAATTAATCAAGAAGTGAAAAATGTTTATTTACGCAATATTAGTGCTTTGCCTGGTGCTGTACATTCTTTCAGAGTAATTGTCACAATTTTCATTGCAAAAAAAGATTTTACAAGATTGTTATTATCATTGCAGCATAATCCCCAAATTGATTTTCAACCACCTGTCCAAAGTATTTGAGGCCGAGATAACATTTTCCAATTTTTTCATTTACCCACTGGCATTTTCTGATGTAAAAATTGCAAAAAATGGAGTCAATGTGGTAAGGAGAAGATAATTTTAAATTCCAAAAAGGATTCATAAAATTTAAATTCAAAATTCCAGCACATCAACAAAATCTGCCTCCAAAGTCGCCTTTTTAATTCCGACGTAACAAAACTAATCTCCCTTAAAATCTTGGATGTGCGTGTAAACAAAAGTGTAAGCAGTAGCACTCCCGATGGCCAAAATGTGGAACGGGATCAGCGGTCACATCAAGTGCGAAAGCCAAAGAAACACCTGGACTTTCGGGACATGAAAGTCCCCAGCAGACTCATTGATTTTGCTGAATTCATGTCAGTGTATGTTCAAAATATTTCAGTGGTTGTCAAAAATCAAGATGTGAGTCCCAATTGGTTTTTGCACGCTACAGCCAAGGAGTTGAAATTAAATGGACACGTTTTGCACAGTGCTAGGAATTTAGTACTAACTGGAGCTTTGTGTGAGGCACAGGTTAGAATTAAAATGATTTAATTACAATTCTTTTTTAACTTAAATTTAATCCCATTAAAGGCCAAACTCCTTCGTTATGACCCCCACCAACCGCAACCGGCGGGAGTGTCTCGACCCTGCATGTCAGAAGTTCATTTTGGAATCACATTGGAAGGCATTGTGTCAACTCATCCCGTCACCGTTGTGGAGGGCATTGAATTGGTGATGAACAACACAAAAATAGTCATCCATGATGGGTTGTATGATTTCATTAAAGAGACTAAAAAACCCAGACACATTGAACATGTTTTGCAAGCGTTGGATGAAACCAATACATTTGAAGAAAATGACGCTAAAAAGTGCTACATTGAGATTTACCGAAGATTGTCGCCCATTATACCAAAGGTGAAGGATTAAATTACCCAAACATTTTTTAAAAACTAATTTCGCCTCCTTAAACATTCACAGAACGTCTTAATTAAAATTGAGAACGCCCAATTGTCGGCAGTTAGGGAAAATGCAGTTGATGACTTTGTGGCAAAGTTGCAGCTTCTGGCAATTAACAGTAAAATCCATTACAACTTTGCTACGGATGAGTTGTCAGCCCTTTACATTGGAACCAAAATAAATAACTTTGAGATTGACACAAAGTATGAGAAGTTGCTGTTTATGGAACTGTTTACCATCGACTCCAATGTAAGTCCACTAAACTTTGTACCATACTTAATTCCTAAACCCACTCCAATCTTTGTATTCCCCAGATAATGGACCACGTTGCCAATTTGTATGTGGCCCTTAACACGTTCCAATTAATTTACAACCACAGAGAAGTGTTTGGTTGGGTGAAAAATAATTTATTTTCAAATGACTACGGAATATCATCCAGCAAAATTTTGCAACAAGTCAGCAGGAAGACGCACAAAAAATCAGACTTCCTTGAGTGGCTGCACACTCGCATCAAAGTGAATGGTTGCGCCGAAATGTCCAACATTTCAGTTTTAGTAAAACTGGACGAACAGACGTCATCAGTCAGTGTGAGCCACACAAAGTTACGATTGGAGCAAAACAGTCAATATGTGAAGCGTCCTTACTACAGCAATGCCTTGAATATGCTTTTGAAGCAAACATTCAGCATTGAATTAATGATAGAGTCATTGTGGTGGTCACTAGACAGCAGTACGGCACGCTCCACCACTTTAAAGAAGACCCACATGCGTGGAAGTCCATTTTATTTGGGTGTTGGTTTGATTAAAATCACCGACAGCTATAACACGCAACAAAAATTGGACTTTACATTTCACACATTGCGTGGCGAGTACAGTAAGTCCTTGGCATCCTTTTTGGTGCAATTGAAGGAATGCATCACAGATTACACCAGCCGATTTGAAGCTAAGAAGCCACTTCCAAAATTAAGTGTTGTCGTCAGCAGGGAGGAGCAACAAGTTGAAACGCCTGTTTATTTGGTGAATGCCCAATTGGAGGATGTGTCATTGTTTATGTTTAATAAGCACGAGACGTGTGCCCTAATTCGCCTCTCCAGCTTAAACACGTCGATAGCCAAAAAGGACTATTACAAAATTATTGTTAACAACTTTCAGGCTGCCATTTCAAGCCAACTTCCAAATTCTTCAATTAAATTTAGTGAATTTACAGAAACATTTTGCAGTATTTCTAAAATTGAGGCAGATTACGACATGAATGGGTCATTGCAATTTAATTTCATAAATGACACCCGAGTGATGTGGAATCCCAACATGCACATGCATTTGTTGACGATTGTGAGGGATTTCAAGGAGTTGAAGCAAAAAATTGGAAGCAACAAGCCACCACCCCCAGCTAATGTTGTTGAATCACCTTCAGCGATTAAAAAGTTTATTAAGAACCTTCAAATAAGTCTATCTGCGGAAGAAGACATTGTGATTTCCTTGAAGCTATCAGAACGCCATGATGTGGAGTTGTATTTGGAGCATTGCTTCATTTCCTACGACCAGACCATGATCAAGAACTTCTTAATAAATATTGATGGCGCCCACACATTTACAATTACAGAAATTTATGTGGTTCCTGCAGCTTCCAATGAGGATGTTACAAAAGAGCGTCAACATTGCGAAAATTTCCAAGATGCTACCAACAGGATCTGGCAAATTGCTATAGAAAGTATTAAAGGAATATTTCCTTACAATCACGATTTTGCTGGGGCTATTCAAGGCGAATTTGTGTCCACTTACAAGTGGATTAAAGCTGTGCATGGGATTAAGAAAAAGGAGTTCACATCCTCATCCCCATTGCCTCGGGATTTATCAATTGAAATCAATGAATTTTTGTTAGAAGTGAGTGATGATCCGTTTGAAGTGAAGTTGCGTGATAACTATGTCCTTCTTGTGGATGAGTACCATGAATCCCTTAAACGGAAGCAGTTGTTTGATAAAAAAATTGCTGAACTTTGTTCGGAACGTCTGTTACTCCCAGCTGGAACAATCGAAGAATTGCACGCCAATTTAATAAAAAAAAATTCAGAGATTTACATTCAACGTTCAAAAAAAATTAAAAAGGGGGGACCAACTAGGACGCGACTCCTTGCTTGGATAATGACGGATTTGAAAATAGTCGCAATGGCAGACAAGTCAATTCACGGCAAAGATAATGTCGTACGGATGATGCAAGAAATTGATTGTGACAGTCCGTGGCCGGAAGAAGGACTCGACTTTGTAACATTGTGGTGCCGTTCTGTGGATGTTAGTTGCAGTGAATGGAAGTTCATGCTCAGGTGATTATTCTTTAAAACTTCTTTGCAAGACTTTTTTAAATAAAATAAAATTATTCCAGAGATTTCCCCCAACCCATGTTTCGTGTAAAGCAAATGCATCTTTTTGGAACACTATGTGGAGCAGAGCAGGTAGCCCCACCCCGTGCAAAACGTGAAGTCTCAATTGATGTGGGTCATCCTTTTGGTGTTGATAACATCCAACGTGGGATGACTTCATTAAAATTTTATCATGATTTTAACTGTGAGTTGGATCTTTGTAGCTACGCATTTGGGCCGTGTTGGGAACCTGTTATGGCGCAATGCAATTTGGCATTTGAAAAAGTTTCCACCCCATCAAGGGACCCTAGCCCAGTGATGCCGTTTTGGGATAAAATGCGACTGCTTTTGCATGGACGTTTAACTATGATTGTGAAACAATTTACAGTCCTTTTGCATGCTTCCCTGGATCCATATAACACTACTGAAGAAATGGAAGTATCCTGGTATAACTGTGGAATTGTTTGGACAAATGCTAAAATTATGTTTAAGGGTAATTTGAATGTGTCAGCGCGTACTGCTTCCAGATACGATGATTGTCGTTTATTGGACATTCCCAATTTGAAGCTCACATTTAAATTGAAATGGATTTGTTTGGCCAACCCCAATGATCATCACTCCGTTATTCCGTGTGCGCCTGACAAATTGCCGGAATATTCCAGCAATCAAGTGCATGATTCATTTAGGGCATTCCGATCACAGAACTTAAATATTTGGATATCCTTTGAAACGAAGCCGACACCAAATAATAGTCCTGATTTGGGAATTAAGCCAAGTCTTGTGCTTTATGGCAGCACACTCCGCTGGTTTGAAAGTCTAAAAAATATTTTGTCGGGAGTAACACGTCCCACGAGAAGGGGACCTGTTTTTAATAATGTTAGACCAAGAAAACGACAGTTGAGTCGCCACTACAAGACAGCTCACTTGCAAATGAGTTTGCATGAGTTCCAAGTGCTGTATTGGCTTTCCCATGCACGTCATAAAGGTTTCGAACTTATTGGGGATCGGGTTTCATTTAGTTCTGAACATATCCTTACCTTGGTTCCAATTGACGATGGCCTTATTCACAGACCGCGATCAGAATGGTCCACAATTTACATGAATTGTGAGCTTAACAATGCTGAAATTTGGTTAAAGAGCATCCTGACCGAAAAGGTGGACATCAGTTCCGAAAACATAAATTCAGCTGATTTAAAAATTGTTAAATTTTATTTTATAAGTGTGGCCAAAGTTTCGTATGGACGCGAAACGTTGCTTAAAGCATCCGATCAGAAGACCCGCGAACGCGACACGCCCATTCATAAATTGGTGGTGTACGACCTCAAAGGAGCATGGACCAAAAGTAATCGTGATGTAGCATTTACATTGTTTGACTCATTCATGAAAGCCCAAAAATTGAAGAAAAATCTTTCCACTGAAGCTCTTAAAGGCTTCCGCAAAGAAGGGACCTCGTCCACACCACGAAAATCACGTCGCACCCACGATGGTACTTCAACACCGGTCACCCCATCTGCACAAATGTTACCCACAAGCTCTGCAGCATCACAAAGTGCATTGCACAAACAATCACAAACAAGTCACGCAGCGGCAATGCTTCAGCAACTCGTCGCTGAAGCTGATCACAAATTTAATGTCTACAGTGATGACTTGTCGACGAATACTTCACAAGAACAGCAGTTGCAAGGATTGCGAGCATTTAAAAATGACGATGTCATTCAAGATAATTGGTGCATATCCTTGGTGAATTCCCAAGTTCTGTTGAAAGGAACGGAAACCTCTGGTTATGTGATTCTTAGTGCAGCAAAAACAGAAATTTGGCAACGTGTACATCGTCCTGTGTGGCGTGACCGCAGTCTTGTTTCCAAAACAACTTGGATTGGGTTCTTGGAATGCATGCAATATTATGCCACTGTGAGTGCTGGAGAAAATGACTCACTTCTGGATGAGAATATTATGTGGCTTACAGTGGATAACATTCAAGAAAAGGATAATGATGCTGTAATTAAAGAACTTCCGGATTTGCCTCATTTAGTTGGAAGTGGTCAGAGTGTAGGTGGTGTTGTATCAGAAACTGTTGGATGTACTGGCCTGGCAATTGGTGAGACGCAACCAATTCAATTGCAGCGCATTGTGTCACGATGTAAATGCGAATTTTTTTACGTCAGCTATGGTGAAACAAGTATTGACCCAAATACCTTAACTGAAGTCCCACCACCTCCATCAGAAGAAACACTCAGTCCGTGGGAGCGCCAAGATGATCCAGTTGATGCTTTCACCCTTATGCATCACGATTTGGATGTTTGCACAAATTCCTTGCAATATGCCATGATTTTGGATATTGTCAATAATCTTATGTTGTATGTGGAGCCACAGAGGAAGCAAGCCCTTGAAAAATTGGCCACAATGCGTTTCCAACTTCAATTGTACTCCAGCGAAGATCAAAAGCGTCCCATTCAACATTTGCAGACATTGATACGTAGCATGAATTCAAGGATTCGATCATTGGAGAAGGATATTCATTTAATTGAAAAGGCACAAGCTGAAGAGGGTGATTCTCCAGAACTGCATCAGGAGTGGGAAGAGGTGCAGCGTCACATTAAAGAGTGCAAAGAAATTTTAGGAATTCAAAGTGACGAACTGGACATGATGTTGTCGTGCTACAAAGAAACCCAACTCTCGGCAATGAATAAATTGGCGACAGTGCGTCAGGATAAGCCAGTCACAATTGTTAGGGCGAATGAAATTTGTTTCAAACACGCACAATGGCGCCTCACTGAAGCGGATGGCCAAATTGGAATTGCTGATTTAATTTTAAGTAACTTTTTGTACACCAAAAAATCCAAATCGGATGACTCTGTGGAGCATTTGCTTGAATTGGGATACATTCGGATGAACAATTTAATTCCCAGAGACATTTACCGTGAAGTATTGTGCCCCACAGAAATACAAAAGGACATGCCAGTGGATCACCAACGCGTGTTGCGAGTGTTTTGTCGTGAAAAGCCACCAGTTGGTGGCATTTCTGTAAAGGAGCACTTTGAGATTAATGTTGTCCCAATTACAATTGCAATTACCAAAAAGTTTTACAGCACAATGCTTAAGTTCTGCTTCCCCGATCGGGATCCCGCTGATGCTGACGCTGAAAATGATGTGGATGACACTGCTGGCAGTACTGCGTCATTAAAGTCGACATCTTCCAAAAAGGCGGCTAAGGGCAAAAAGGCGGGAAAGGATTCAGAGTTTTATGTTAAAATTGAAAAGGACGATGTGGAGAAAATGAAGGAACGTGCTGAAAAGAATAAGTTGTTTATATTTATTAAAATTCCAGAAGTGCCAGTGCGTGTTAGTTACAAAGGCAATAATAAGAAGAACTTGGAAGACATTGCGGATTTTTCCCTAGTCATACCAACATTGGAATATCACAACGTAACGTGGACGTGGCTTGATTTGTTGTTGGCAATGCAGTCAGATAGTCGACGCGTTATTCTTTCACAAGTAATCATCTTGGATTTGGGTTAATTTTTAAATTTAATTAATTAAATGTTTATTATTTTTGTAGGCTATTAAACAAAAGCTGCAAATTAATCGACATAAGCCACTGACGTCAATGGGTGAACAACCATCGCCCCAAGAAGAAGACAAAGCAAAGATGCTGTTTGGTAATCGTCTTTCGGTAAGTTAAACCTTTTTATTTAAATTAAATTAATCCAGAAATGATAATTAAGACGTCCCTAAATTTAAATTCCAAACATAAGCGAGGCAAAAAGGTATTTTACTATATATATAATTAATTGTTGGAAGTTAATTTAGAGGCACATTCTCGATGGCACTGCTAAGTAACAAATTTTGAATTCGCGTTTGAAACTTGCTAGCGGTGCCATTTTATTATTTTTTAATTAAAAACGTTTTTAAACAATAATTTTTAAATTCCATTTCAGAATGAAAACAAAAGTCAACGCAAAGGCGTCTTCAGATTCAAACAAGAATAAAAAACATATTTTTGAACTATTTATTAAATACGAAAATTTAAAGTCCTGTGAAGCTGTCTACTTCTATTAAGTGTTGCACAGGATAAAAACATGGATATCGCCACGATATCAATAAAATATATTTCAATGTTATTACACCAAAATTGTTGTTACTTTAATTTCCCTAATCCTTGTTATTAAGGGAATGATCGTTTCGCCTCGTAGTTGCTATACTTTTTACGATACTTAAGACCAGTCACCAAAGTGGAACTTTTCGGGAAAGCTGTCTTCCCATTAAACCTGGTGTCTGTATCCGGATGGAAGCGAACATAGTCTGACTGAATGTGCAAATTTTCAGGAAGGGCTTGTGACTTCATTGCATCGTATGGGACTGTCGTGTTTACAGGCGTTGAATAAAATTCGAGGGCATCACCTGAAATTACCATCGTTAGCAAAGGAAACTCAATGATCTATTTGTTTCTCACCAATTGAGTTGATGTCATGCAGAATTGAATTAGGGACACTCTTCTTCAGAATGACACCACACTTATTAAGGACATTATATTTTTCTGTAGCATTTGCGAATTTGTAGGTTTTATCACTTGGTACATTAAATTCTTTACAAATAGTCGATATTTGTTCAGAAACGTTTGCTGGAGGATCGTAAGGTTTGTATGAGCGTAAAAATCTAAAAACAAAATGCATTTTTAATTGTATTTCTTTTAGTTACTATTATTTAAAAAATAAAATACCCTTTAGAAGCGAGGGATGCTGCATAAGAATCAAATTTTTCTGAAAACGTTGGTTTTGCAATTTTCTTGGCATTGTCATGCCTGTCCACTCGCCTCTTGTTTTGGGAATAAAACCGTACTTCGCTGGATGCAATTTGCTGTATGAAATATATTAAAACATTAATTTTATGAAGATTATATTTTATATAATTATAATTATATTTTAAATTCATTATTTTTATACCGCATAATTGAGGTTATGTTTAGAGACAAGAGATATCCATTTGGAATTCCACATCTTTGTACACAAGGCCATTGTTAAAATATTTTCTTTTAAATTGTGCACTTTCTAAGTGTTATGTAAATTGGAACAAAATTCTGATTGACATCAGTTTTTATTTACAATTATTATTTTTTAATTGCCCTAAATATTGTGGCAGCAATTTTCCAGATTTTTTATTTTTGTAAATATATATAAATCTCTTTAGAAAAGGGATCAAAACACAATAACAAGAAAAAAATCCCATTCCTAAAATTCTTGTTGTGCGACCTTTTTTTGGTACCTTTTTAGAATTCATAATTGTACCTTGTCGATGTCAACGGTGATTTTTTTTGTTGAAATTTTTAATTGGAAATAGACAATTCATTTCAGATACATAATTTAATTTTTTTTTATAATTCGGATAATTTAATTTACTTTAATTTAAAAAAATAATAATAATTTGGGAGTCAAATAGCATTCAAAGAAAATATAGAAACAATTAGATTAAATACACCAGTGGTCGGGAAAGAAAGAGAATTGTTGTTATTTGCTGGTTTCAGTGGTTAGAAAGTAGTTGTCATTTAAAAAATTTAAGTGGAGTTAAACTAATAAATGTTTTTTTGTTATTCTTATTTTTTTATCCAAAGCTCATTTTTCATTCATTTGACCACATAATTAATAAAACCAGAATGGTTTTCCTTATAAAATAATAAGACCGAAGAAAACCCATCCGATAACAAAATTTTCATGTTCGAAGACCAGAAAAAAAAACACATTTTTCCGCAATTCTAAATTAATAAATAAAATAAACATTAAAACTGAAAATAATAAGTTTATAGATTACAAGCAAAATAATTATACTTTCTAAAATAAATTATTCAGAAAAAAATAAAATGAGTAAATGACTACTGACATATCTACCCTCTAATAAAATGAGTAAATGACTACTGACATATCTACCCTCTAATAAAATGGCAAAAAGCCAATACTTAAAGTTTTTATTATTAGTTAATGACTAAAAACGGGAACATTGTTTACAAAATGTCTATTTCCTATTATATCAAAAATCAACATCAAGGCGGTTGTGTTTTGACTACTCAATAAATCTTTGTGAGTCACCACAATTTTCCACACTTTGACTATTAGCCTCAAAATTAATCCTACTTTTTTTAAAAGTACAGACATATACGGCTTTGGAAGATATTAAATGTTAAAAGATTATGTTATTTTAAGATTTCATGGCCTTGAAATGATATTTTAAAATAATGTTGAGCCGATCTTTATTTGATTGTAAAATGTTTGAGATTTTTAATTTTCTTCCATTTGAAAAAAAAAAATTTCAAACTTATTTTGTTTTTTTTTTAAGAAATGTCAATCATTAAACCAATTAAATTAGCATTGGAAATGTAAAGACTTTGTTGAAATTGTATAAATTTTTTTTCAAAATGAAAAAAAATCTGTCCGCAATTTAAGTACAATAAATTGAGATTTTATAATTGCGTACAGAAAAAAATTGGTACCTTTCCTCTCAGTGACGTCTGTAGAAATATATATTTTCTCACTCACACCAACACATACGCACATTTTGACTCAACCGCCGATGAAATAAATCAATGTTTTGAAATGAAAAGCAGGGATATTTACAAAAAGCGTATCCCTATTTGAATTTACACACACCCTCAACCGCGCATTGTACTGCGCGGCGTATATGCTTTTTAAATGCATGTGGGCATGTGTGTGTTTAAGCCATGTACGTACACTTATATATAATACACTTTTAATTAACAGACGACATTTCTACCTATATGCACTGGTAACACAATTTATTTTGTTTTAGGCTTTTGATAGCGTATCCGCCATTTTCTAGTCGCCATTGACGGTGAAAACTGCTTTAAGTCTACATTAACATTAATCAAAGAAGAAGGTTAACGGGCAAATGAATTTTCTATTTTAATTCAAACAACTATGTGCGTTTTAATAAAATTGTATAAATGCTACAAAGTGCGGGCAACATAACGGTATGAAATAAAAACCAAAAGAAAAGTGCTTTTTCATGTAAAAATAGATTTTTTAGTGATCCAAAAAAAAATTTCTCCCGTTCTTCACATCTTTTCGTCCGTGAACGTATACTCTCTCGCCCCGTCGCCGCTGTTTCTTGTCCCCGCTTATTATATACAACAGCAATAATTATTCGGACATTTACAGTGATCGTACGTATGTACCAAGTGTGTAATTAATCAAAACTACTGTGCAGTGCTGTTGGGGAGGTACCATTTACCAACTCAGTAAAGCAACGACTTAATTTGTTTTAAATTCAGTGATTAATTGGCAATTTAAAAGCGCATTGCGAGTTATTGAATACATCACATAAATTTCATAAAAGGAAAGCAAAAAAAAAAAAAAAAGTAAAAAATTCCGACGACGAAAAATCGAAACAGAAACAAAAGCGAGTTTGACCGTGCAACATACGCATATTCGTTCAGCCTTATGTGGGACAACCATATTCATGCTGGTTACGGCTCGTTACAATAATATTGGTTTGGGACGTAATACATAAACTCGACAAATTCGTGTGTTAAAAGGCAAAACGTAAATTTTTGCAAGAAAAATTAATTGTGGTAGCTGATTTAAAAAAAATAAAATAAGAAAAAACACTCACACACACACTAAGTACTTTGGGCGACTGGTTTTTTGCCCCCCTCTACCCGGCGGCGGCCTCCACTTAATATTGTACACCACTCTTTCTTTAGTGCGCGCTGATCGCTTTGTTGCGTGTGTGTGTTCGTGCGTGTTTTGTAACGTGATTTTACAGACAAGACACAGTGTTTGCGGTGTAAGCGTGTGTGTGCGTGTGTGAGTATATTATGTGCGGCGCGTGTGTTTTTTTTTTCTTATTGTGCCAAGTACGCCAACACAAATGCGAAAAATTTAATAATATGTCGGCCGTCGTAAGTCGTGAGTCGGTGAGAAATTAAAGAGAGAATGCAACAGAATGCGATAGCATGTGTGTGTGTGTGTGATACAACAATACAATCACATTTGATATTGGGGTGTGTAAGATTATTAGGAAAATTTTGATCAACTGTACGAGAGAGGTGTATTGCATGCATTTTTATAATTGTGCATGTGTGTAATTTAAAATAAAAATTTAATTGTGACGTGATTTTACTGCGTGCAATCAAACAGCAATTAATACGTTTAAAAAACAAACCAGTTGATGTGCATTATTGCAAAAAAAGCAATAACAAAGTGAGATCTAGTTCAACTAACACAGTTGAAGCACAGCACGAAGCCGCCTGCAGCAGTGGTGTTACAAAATATATAGTATTGTAACGCGTACTGGTACTTATAACAATACCCGAATTATGTGGTTGAGTTGCGTCTGCGCGGAAGCAACATTCTCTTTCCAACGTATGTGTTTGTGTGACTACAATAAACGGAATGTGACAGCGAATGTGAAAATTTTTTAGAGGCCAGTTTTATTATATTAATACATAAGTGACTAGTGTTTATTAAGCTGAAAAAAAAATTACTAAATATTAATATTAATACTGAGAGGAGCCTTATCAATGTTGCATGTAATTTATATACGTTTTTTAATGCATAATTATTGTAGAGAAAGTGTGTGAATTCAATACAACAGTGTGTGCAGCATATGTAAGAATTTAAATACATAAGTGTAAAAAAGTTAAAAGTTTCAAATAAGTATAAAAAAAACAACACAACAAAAAATCAGTATCAAAACAGAGAACGGTAAAATCATGCAGAAAGTAGAGCTCTACCTAATATGACGCACCAAAACCACCAAACAAACGGCGCAAGTTTGGAGGATTGCCATACAAACTTTTTTGCCTTGGTAAGTTTCGTATTGAACTGTGAAAACACCACACGTAAATTCTCCCCCCAGAAAAAAAAAGAAAAAGGAGAAATTACCCAACAAGAAGCATGCAAAGCAAACACACAAACGTTGACTCTTCCTTCGTAATCGATTTTTCAAAATTTTACATTCACCATAAACTAAATATTTTACTCATTTTACTTTGATAACATTGTACAAGTGTGCAATATAATAGGTATTCTAGATCTGTGGCTTTTCTTTATTTATTTATTCATTTTTTATTTAAGCAGTGTTAACATTTCATAACAAACTTATTAATAAATGTAAATACATAGTTTGTAAACACATTAAAATGCAAATGTGAGTACATGATAGTCCAAATCACGTTGCTTTATTTTTTTGTTTAATGCGTTCATTATTTATTTATTTAAGTTTATTGAATAAGTTACCTACAAATCTATTACATTATGATTATTTGCAAATTAAGCATATTTAAATTAAGTTGGATAATATATGTATAATGATGTGAAAGTAATTCATATTGCAAAAACTATTGGGTTTTATGATCACAACTTATCGAGGTACTTTATACAACAATTCTTACTATAATAATTGAAATTAATTATTAATTCATCATTATCTTACCTGTATGTGGCGGTGACACAGTAGTTTGTTCCAGACTGGGCGGTTGTGCGCCACGGTCCACCAGTTTGGTAATCCAAGTGTTCTTGCGTCAACGCATTCCTCCCAATTGAGTTTTCTCGTCTCCTTTAATTGTTTCTGCAAGTAAAAATTAACTTTATTAAATCACAAATATGCCAAATCCATGCTTGGGAGTGTATTTCTGCACTTTATTTTCCTTTTTTTTTTTAAATATTACTACATAGTTCAATTATGAAAAAAAATCACTTTTAAAAATTTCTAATTTGACTGTAAACACATTCGTAAAAACAACACAGTGGAAACATATTATTTTTTTAAATTTAAAAATTAAAAAAAAAACAAAAAGAGAGATACAAAATTTTTTTAAATCAACCATAAAATTTCGAAATGCAATAACAAGAAAAATATGATATACTCGTACCAATAATGATCCCATCCCTAATTCATACTATTATCATTTTAAACATATTTTGTTCCTGCATAAACATAAGTAGGTAAATAATTTACAGTATAGTACACTTGCACTTGAAATGCGGTTGCTGCACATAACTATTATTGCGCTCGTATTAAATATAAATGCAATATATCTTATAACTTAAATACCAAACATGTTTTGGAAAAATGCATAAAATGCAATACTACCACACCGCATGTAAAGGTATCATGCAGTTTATATTGCACACCACCGTTATGTGTGCGTCCTTTACATAACATTAGCAAGTCGCTACATATAACCAATTATTATTATACAGATCGAGTTCCTATTAACTTAAAATGCTTATTTTTCTCAGCTGTGTAACACACAACTAAACAGGTATGACATTAATGTTGTTACCGACGTTATTAACATAGGTATTTTAATGCAATTTCAATATGCAATTCAAGGATGATAATAATCGTGCATTATATTTTTAAATCAGTGATTATCTTTGGTTAAAATCTTCAATCATCAAGCTAAAAGTACAATATCTAGTCACACTAGTGACTAGAGCTATTTAAAATTTATGCTTACGTAGGTATTTTGTCTACCTCTATTCGATATTATGTTGAAGTAGGTACATCTACTACTAGTCTTTTGGGCCAATGGTTTCTACCTCAACACGATTATGATCATTGAAACTTTCCCGTGAAATAAAAAGTCGATGATACTTGCTTTTGTAAAACTTGCCGAGTTTTTGTACATTATGTACTTCAATTACAAACACATGCAATGGACACCTTTTATTACAATACATTTTGTATGAAGATACTCGCATATGTGTGTGCAGTTTTTAAGAATGGAATAAAAAAAATATTTAATTGGTTTGTTCACGCACATAATAAATACTTGTACATTTTACAATACTGTGAAGCAACAGTGTATTCGTTTTTGAAATAAAATATTTGTTATAACAATACATGCAAGTTTGCATTTTGAGTCTGTATAAGTTTATATTAAGAGATCTACTTGATTTATTTTATATCTACACAATACTCAGTGATGCCAACCTGGCATATTTTCGAGTTCATGATTATTATTTCAATATTATTATTATTTGATTAAATCTTATTAATAATTTTAATAGAGATAAATATTTATACTTTCTAATAAATAATGTCCATAATATTGCATTTTTGGACATACACAAGGATATTATGTAAAAAATTGTTGTGAAGATTTGGTCCAAACATTTATGTCCCAAAACAATTCAATATAATACCGGTTACCGGTTATTTTTAAATGATTTTATTTATTTATTTGCAAATCGTAAGAAATAACATAACAACACATTTAATCACTGTTTGTCTGTTGGTTTGTCATTTGATGTCTGATCTTTGCCTTCATTGGAATTTAAATGTTTGTCGTTTTAAAACTGTTTTTACTTTATTTTCACTTTTCGCCAATTAGTTTGTATAGGTATGACCCCTCATATTTTGTAATAACTACTTATTATTTATTAAGTGCCTAATTCACAAATATTGGAACAATTTACTGGTCTTCCCGACACAGATTTGACTACAATATTAAACCATTGACCTAAATATTTTTTTTTTAATAATTTCTTTTTTAAAGAACAAATTTACAATCAGTTGCATTGCAGTGTATGGTGACAAAACGAAATAAATTAAATAAGCAAAAAATAACCAAACTGAACATATTTAAACATAGTTAGACTTGGAGTTCCTAGTTCATATCTTGACTACTAAATTTTGCATCATACTCGTAGACGCACATTTAGTTTAATTTTGTTATATGAATTACAAATAATAGCGCTCTTTTAAAAATGTTTGCATTTAACTTTAATAGCAAGTGTAATGATATAACTGTTAGTTTTCCAATATTTTAAAATTTTAATTAGACATTCGATAATTCCAATGAAGTTGAGGACTTTGAAGTTGAAGAGAACGTAAAGAAGATTTTACTAAAGATGGCTTAGCTTTAATCAATGTAGCCCTTCATTTTTTAGACCAAAATCATATAGGTTAAGAAATGGTTTGGGTTCTTAGGTCTATCGGAGGTAAAGCGACTGTTCAATTAGCTGAAGTTAAAAAAAACGCCAGAATTCTAATAAAAAGCAATTTTAAGACATACATATGTAATAAAAAGATTAAAATGTTTAACATACTTTAACTTATTTTATAAAAGTTTTAAATGAAAATGTTCTAGTTGTTTTTTTTTATATAGTCTAAAAAGCTCCGAGACTTGCCGATATTTTCCTAATTTGATTTAGTAAATATTTTGTTATGTTGAACTGACTCGGTTTTTTTGAGTTGATTATATCGCGATTGTACTGTATTATATTCTTTGATGTAAAATGTAAATTGTTTCCAATCAATAAATTTACAAATATTTTTGCTAGGTATCACTTTTAAGGTCCTAATATTTTGCATAAAATATTATAAACATTGATGATTTGATTGACGTAGTTGGTAATAAAGACACTGATTAAATCCAGGCTTTTACAATAGCTAATAATAAAAGGCGCAATGATAATTAAAGTCAGGATTACGATAATAATAAACCGCAAAACACATAAACCGGTTAATAACCACTTGTGAATTTGATTCAATTTTGATTCATTCACACTCAATATAATATGTTTATTATTTATTAAGTTCCTGCACTCTTACATACTTGGGCATTCAAAATTATAAAGTAAGTTATCCGATATCTAAATAAACCATCACACAAATTGTACAATACATATTATAATCACTCAATAAAATTTTAAAAGCCCATTAAAATAAAATAATTTCATAGCCAAAAAAAGGTTAACAAAGATCAGATGGGAGCAATAGCCACTAGCCAATATTACATGATTTATTATGTCTGTAGTTGTACATAAATATTTACTTTCATTGTACATATATGTATGTATTTAACTAGGTGGTCTAACTATAGTTAATATAAATAAATATTATGATTTAATCCTATAATAGATAATACGTGTTAATAAGTGATAATTGATATTATATCGATATGATCCCCTTGTTACGTTGTACGCATGTGTTGTAACGATATGTCGATACACGCGTCTACCACCTAACCTACATACTTGTGCAAATCGGGCAGGGTGTGTGTTTTCATTTGCGCCATGTGCGCGCGATCTCTGTCATAGATTATAAAATATTTTATTTACATTAATTTATGTGATATAACATAACACATTATTGTTGATTCATTGTTTTCTGGCTGCGCTGCACTGCATGATTCACAGTTTTGAAAATGTCACATGTATCAGCTACTGTTAGTTAACAGCTCATTAAATATTAAAAATATGTTCTACATAATTTCATGGAGGCTTTGGAACATTTTGACATTGCACCGCTATATATATCCAACGGATATTTTTGTTCATCAATCCTCTCTGGCCATAAGTTAGGTGGATTCGTGACTATTTAGTCCCGCAAATCGAGTTTTAAGTTGGTCTCGACAATTTAATATTTTTTAACAACTTTTTTAAAAATAATTCTAATTGTCCTGTAAATGATTTAAAATTTGTGACCGCATAGATTACATTTTATTTTGTTTCCGTTCCCACATTATACTCATAGTCACTTACTTTTAACTGTATATATGCATTCAAATCATACCCATAAGTAACAAAATCAGTCATATATGAACCATAAATAAGGATAAACGGCTATTTATCCTCCTTTATGTCTTATATATGACTGATTTTGTTACTTATATGAGTTATGGCTTACTCTTAATATGCGTCATTGCATCGTTATGCTTTTAAGTATAATATTATCCAACTTTATTAGTCAACTGTACTTGTTGTGTGTAATTGTTTAAATGCTTTTAAAAAAAAATCATAAATTTTTATTTATTTAAAAAATTTAATATGTAGTCCGAAATTGTTCCTTATTATTAAAATGTGTACTTATTATTTGTATTTTAATTCTTTTTTTATTAGACTGATTTGTGCGGCATCAAATGGCGTAAATTAACTCTCGGCGAGAGACCAAACGCAAGTAGTGACCCACTGGAAGATCCCGTTCTTCGTTCATACACAAAATGTTTATCTGTGGACATTTTGTGTGTGTGGCGTCGTGTGGCGGCACCCAAACCCGAACCAGATCCTTCGGGAAATATGTTTGACATCAGTCTTGTCGGGCCTGGCAATCAAGGCTGCTCCTCGGTGATTCATCCGCCTTTATCATTGAGCGCTGCTAAAGAGTTGTGGATATTCTGGTATGGCGAGGAGCCGGATTTAAGTGATTTGGTTGATGCAGATCTATTGAAATCAGGTAAATATTTGTGACTTAAATTCAAACTAGGATAGGGAATGAAATATTTATTCGGGGGATAAAAAATTATTTAATCCAACAATTTAATTATCATCGTTAAATTTGAATTAATTGTAATAAGCTGTAACCTTCCTAGTTACAATTACAATACACGTTGTGTTCGTGTGGTTTTATACTTAAGTTTAAAGTTCACTATGGAAAATTACTGGAAAATTTACAAGGAAATTCAATGGATTAAAAATTTAATGGGGAGAGAGAAAGATTTACGCAACACATTAATATTAAATTAAATTAAAATGCAATTTGCACACACATCTAAACAAATTGCCACCTGCAAAGTATATTGACTGTAAATAAAATGATATGATTTTATTTATGTAGTAACATTTGTTTGTGTTTATTTTGTGTGACGTATACTTATGACGGTATGAGTGCGTTCAACTGATTTTTATACGATTACGCGATTACAGTGAACACATGTAGATTAAAATTAAAATTATACGCCATGTCCGTGTATAAACAATCGCTCTACATGGGTGTACGTAGTGTGTACGTACACGCAGTAGCGAATCAACTCATCAAAAAGGAGAAAAGCGGGAACGAAAAAAAAATTGTATGTAAAAACTACGCAAGCCTATATAGCTGCAATGCGCTCTTATGCTCCGTGGTAACAGCACAGTCAAGCAAGATATGAATGAAGGTGGTTGACCGCTATAAAACCGTTGTTTTTCTACGGTTTTGTCTTATAAAATGTAGCATATTCGTGCAAATCCCATTTATTTAAAGTTTAAAAAATCATACTCAGTGTGAAAATCTATTTTAGTCTTCTTTTTTTCTTTGCGTGAACCTCACTTGTTGTTAACGCGACTTAAGCTGTATATTGTACTTTACGTCCACTGAGTTTAAACAATACAGCATTGGAATTAAAACAATGCAAAACTTGGTTGTGTTGTGCAAGAATGACGATGAGTTGTGTAAATTCCTTTCGGTCAAGCGCAGTTATCAAAATGTATGCGTCGCTGCATTGTTTTAAATTTGTTTTGATTGAATTTTTGACAATCACTGATTAGAATTTTTTTTTTGGTTATGAAGGTTTTTGACCGTATTAACTGTAAAACAGGTGGTTAACCACAAACAAATGATGGCAATAAAAAAGCGAGTAATAAAAAGGGGCACATAAATAAAATTCTGATGTATAAGCTGTTTTCAGTTCATTGAATTCAAAAAATGTTTTTTATTGCGGTTTTGGTATTTTCCTATATTTTTTTACTTAATAAATTTTTTTGTTTAATTTTATTTTTCTTAGAAGGAGGCGAACAAGGATCATGGGAGAGTGGAATATCATACGAATGCAGAGCACTTCTTTTCAAAGCTCTCCATAATTTAATTGAGCGGTTAGTATTAAATTTATTTGTTTCATTAAAAATTAACTGATGACTGACTTTTTTAATCTACAGGTGTCTATTATCCAAAGATGTGGTCCGTCTCGGCAAGTGGTTTGTACAACCTTGTACAAATTCAGAACGAATTTTTGGAGAAAGGTAATTTTCTATTTTTTATAATCGACTTAGTTTTGTTGAATTTTTTTACGTCTGAAATGGTGCTTTAAAATAAATCCCCTAAAAAGAGATCGCCAAAAAATTACAAAAAAAAAAGCAATCGAAATGTTGAAAAAATTGCAAAATCGAGCCAAATTTTAAAAAAAATATTTCTCATTTTTTAAAGAAAAAGAATCGGTCGGTATAATAATAAAAAATAAGGCTGACTGACTCGTCCTTTTTGGGCAATTTTTAATTTTTAGGAGCTTTCAATTTAACACTAAAACAATTTTATTAACTTTTATGGAAATAAAAAATCTATTGAACATTTTACAAACATAATGTCAGTAGCCGAATCGTTAAGAAATTTCCAATAATAAATGTGAGAACTCTGAGATTAATTCTAAAAGGCTTATGAATTGTCTTCGTTCTTCTCTCAACATTAATTTAAAAACTACTTAAATTATCTAATAATTTAAAAGAAGTTACTCTTGATTTAAAATTAATTTTGTTGCAAATCTTTATTTTGCAGTTCGAATCATCTGTCATTTTCGTTTGCATTTTTTGTGCACGGTGACAGCACCGTGTGTGCATCAATGGACCTTAGAGAACAACCCGCTGTTATGCCATTGACCATTGAGTATCTCGCGGAAGCAGCCAAAGCGTCATCATTAAATGGCAATGAGATGAAACCAAAACCAGTGATACTAGCGCCATTTGGCCTATCAGCCACACTCACAGGTCAAAGTGTGCGCTCAATGGACTCCGCCACACAACGGGCGCTGGATGAATGGAGTGCATTCTATCCATTGTGCAATAAAGATAACACAGACTTGCCACCATTAGTTGAAGTCATTTCTGGTATGTGCACGCATTTATTTTAATCTCTAAATTGAATAACGTCTAATTTCTTATTATCCTCAATTCAATAGGGGGTGTCCGAATGCGCTATCCATCCAAGTACGTCTTAATTACTGACATGGATAACCACAATCAACAACCATGTGCAACTACTGAACTTACCAATGCAAGCAATGGTAATACAGCCAACACCAATGTTATTCCATTAACATCAACGACATCAAATAGTGCTCCTCCCGCGAGCACATCAACCAAACAACAAAAGCCAACACTGTCTCTAGGGACACCAATATCATTGTACGAAGCATCATGCAATGATCTTGGCAATCAGGCGAGTATGCATCTATCGCAATCAGCTGCAAGCACACTACCGGAGCGGGTGTGGCAGGATTGCATAATGAATCCTATTGGAACGTCGAGTCATGATAAACTGGATGCCAAGAACAATAATTTCAGTGACCCACAACATCAATTATGGGACATGATCGACCCATTGCAAAAATCAACGTGCACGTGTACAAAGTAAGAATGTTGATTTGATTATTTACTTGTTTAATTTAATGATCCTTTCAAATTGTTGGGTACCATTGTTTTGCTTTTTTAACTATTTACAATTACGTATTAATTAATTATATATCGTGTTGTTAAGATAATTATTAAACCGATGGGGTTGTTGCCTTTGCTATATAAAAAACAGGGTGATTCAATAAGAGTTTATTCATAAATTGAAAAAAATTTGGCTGCTAGTTCGTCAATCCATGTTGACTTTGGACTTGTTCTTGGAAGTAAATTTCATTTATCTTTAATTACATGCAGCAAATAATCTGTTATAATGGCCATTTTTTATTACTGCCGGAATAATTTTTGAAGAAATTTGTAAAGATTATTAAACTGTTCATAAACTACATCAAACTGTTGTTTTGTCTGAATTTAATGGCATACACTTGACCTTCTTCAGGTTGCACTTCAGCTAAAATGCGACAGCATTACGAATTAAGTCAGAAATAGGCAGCTAAATTTTTGGTTGAAAACAGTAAAATCGTCCTCAAAATTTTCAAAATCCCATAGACTGATCCGGTGATTAGCCTGATCAAATTGATGTGGTTTAATTGGTCACGTATTATCTGATTATAAGGTTCCAAAAATTTCAATCCGTCATCGGTAATTAAATTATGGGATTCTTAAGTTGCTCCTAAACACGCTGCAGGCTATGATTACTTTATACATATTAATAATAGACTTTGTATAAATTGATGAATTGTCAAACTGAACTACGAACAAACATATCATAACACATTGACATTTCTTCACGCGTTTCATCTGTCCAAAAAAGAACTGTCAAAAGAACCTCTTATTGAATCACCCTATATTTAAAATATGTTTTGTTTTTATGATTTTAACGTTTTATTTAAATAATGCACGGCCTTATACCAAACTTTTGTAGGATTTAGTGATTAAAATAAAAAAGGGTGAATGATATTAATCGTATCGGGATTAGATTCTAATTGAAATTAGTGGTTTAATTTGAAACTATGTATTTCAATAATTTTATTAACATCTTATCCCCATTTATGTAACCACAACTAATTCCCATTGACTTTATTCTAAAAATTATTTATAAAATTTCATTCATTTTTGGTGTGGGTGTACGAAACAAACGGTTTATCGTTCATCTACCTAGAACCAGGGGTTTAATCATTTTTAATATTTTTAATGAATGGGTTTGACAATGAGCACAATATTAAAGATTTTATTAATACACAAATTGGGTTTTTCCTTAAAGTATTAAAACTGTTAACAATTAACCAAATCTTATTACTACAACATCAAGATGAAAGCATTTCATTTTTGTTGGTTTTTTAAAAATATGTAATATTTACGGTTTTGGAAATTCAGTCCTTTAATTTACATGCACGCAGAATATCACCTTTTTATTATTTATTAATAATTATTATGACGAACCCGGAATTCAGAGAATTAAAATAAAAATTCACGTCAGCTTCTTGCCTTTACACAAATTTGGTTGGATGAACACAATTAATTATTCCTGCTTTATAAAAAAAAACAAATAAAAAACAATTTATGGTTGCCTGAGCTATATAAAATGGCATTAACAAATCTTGTTGTACAAAAAATTAATTTTCGGTATTGTGTTAGAAAAACACACTTACACACTTAAAAAAAATTAATTAACAAAACCAAAAAAAAAAAAACTATAGAATAAGTTTTTTATATTGAAAATAAAAAAAACTACACTGAAGCATGGGCCACCTTGGCTTTCCAGGTGTAGAAAATGGGCTGGCAGTGCGGGACGTACGTCGTCGGGAGGCAGCGGCCAACCCAGTGGTCGCTCAAGTGGTGGCAGTAACCGCAGTGATAGGACCCCACGAGCCATTCGTGTTCCATTCCATAAACGACCAACAATATCGCATTGTAATCGCACCACCAATCACCATCACAATGTGGGCGGATGTGCACCGACGACGCCCAATGCTGCAGCAGCCACTGCAACAATTAATGGCACAATAACATCACCAAATCAACAACAAATGTCAGCCTTATCCTCTTGCTCTTCTAACTTTGCTAGTACTTCCCTTTCTTCTGCAACTACTTCCAACAATCTCTGTTCCACCGTTATCGGACATGCATCGTCGTCTTCGCTATTAATGTCCACCACAACCGGTGGAATGACAACAACAGAAGCAAATGCAGTTAAAAAATATTGTGAGCCTACAATTAATGTGGCTACCACCAACACCCTACTTCTTCCAACAGCCAATCAAAGGTTTGTCCACTACCACAAAAAAAAAACACCACCACCACTACCACAACCAAAAAAAATTCCACCATTATTATTATTATTGACACTTACTATACCACCAAAAAAAAAATAGTAAAGAATTTTTTTTCATTAATGCCATTAAAACACCAACCACTTAAATCCTGCCGATACATAATTCCTGCTCCCTTAATAGCTGTTTTAACTGTGCATTAAAATTCACAATTATATTTATCACAAAATGCGAGTAGAATGCTCAATAATTCAATCGACCCCCATCATCCACAATAATTTAAAAAACAGAAACACCTCATTTGTGACGGCCATTTGAAAAAAAAATTGGCCTACTCTGTTTCGAATTCGAATGATGTGATAAAAGTACAAAAAATGTTAATGTTCAACGGTTAATATAATGTCTTCCGGATGATTACTTAAGAACTTACAAGTTACTTAAATTAAAAAAAAATACATTTCTTTTATTTAATTGAAATGCACTTTAAAAGTGCGTTCTTCATTTTGTGCAAAGATGTTTGTCATTGAAGCTTAGAAAATTTTGTTTTAACATTATGTTTTGTATTTAAATGTTAAATCTGTCTTGGCTAAAGAAATTTAGTTAAATTAGTGTGCTGCGACTGAGTGAGTGTATTATGCTGCTGCCTAAATGTGGGAGTAAAAACTAAATTAAAACAATTATTGTCATAAATATTGCTGTTAATTCAATCGTAACGCACCCAACATTAAATTAGTTTGATGATATCATTTTTAGGTTTGTCAAAATTTTATTAAAAATCATCATTATAATTCCAGAAACTGCAATAGCAATCAATATCGTGGCAGCTCTCATTCAATAAGTGAATCTCTAACGGCGCTTCCATCATCAGTTGGGTCACCGGGCAGTGCTGGACCATCGCCACATCCTAATTCTGCATTATCACAGCCGACTTCAGTGCCCCCATCTGAACAGGTAAATACATTTAAAAATGAATAAAATTACTTAAGTACAGTCGAACTTCGATAACATGCACGTTGCAAACTCGAATTTTCGACAGGGTGGCGCAAAATGAACAAAGGGGTTTGAATTTCTCATAACTTTTTATATTAAAATACTGAAAATATCAAACTTCTTTTGTGCATTATTTTTGGTGATTCAAGTTATAGAAGTTCGACTGTATTTTAAACAAAAATTAACTGTTTTAACGTTAGCGATTTAATTTAATACCTAAATTATAATGATTATTTCAATTTCATAACCAGCTACAATCATCATCGTCTCCCAATGCGTTGGCATCAACGCCCAACATCCAACCACCCACACCCTTCGAGCATGCAGACAAAAACACACCGGCCCCCACACCGACTGATCAACACGACAACAAAAGCAACATCGCTTCACCGTATCTGGTAGCTGGCCCTACCAGTTGTGGTGATGCATCCAACAACATTGGGGGTGGCAGCCATGTGGTGCTTTCCACAACATCGACAATTGAGCAGGCAATCAAACGGATCGAGACCGTGCACATAGGTGGTGTTAAAAATGCCACAAACACCTCATCCCCATCGGGGGGTCACACCAGTGATGCAAATAATTCCTCAAACGGCAGTGGTAGTTTTGTGTTGAAGCGACCGGTGTTGAATTCGTGCGACTATGAAAGTGTTGCTGAAGATGATTACTTACCAAGCCATTTACTTTATGACTACTCCACTTTATTGGCGTGGTAAGTTTTTAAATTTTTAAATTTAAATGTTAATTTGTAATTAATTTTGTATTGTCATTTAGGATGAACTATCCAGTGAAGCGATTTAAAGCCAATGACGATTTGTCACCCCAGAAGCAACGAGCAATTGAACAAAATCGTGCTAAATTTCGCGATCTGTATGCTGGCCAAACGCATACGCAATTACATTTTAGTGGGTCAACAGTACAATCGAGTAATGACAGTATGATGAGTGAAGATCAAATAAAAACGGAGAACATGTGCGATGACAACGATTCCCAAATGATGCGATTGAGTGACATTAAGGAGGAGCTCGTGGATGGCGAGGGGGATGGCAATAGCAAGGACGATGGCAAAAATTTGTCGGATTTGTTCACAAATGCTGGCCTGCAGGCTTCTTACAATGATCTGGATAAAATTTTCGATGATCACTCGGATGAGAATTCAATGCATGATGACGCCCACATTCATGTGCACACACCACCTGGTTCAAATAAATCCAATTGCGGCCTTGAAGATAGCAAAAGGTCTATTAGCTCAAATCACTCGAACACGGGAATCTTACGTCCTGAGGAGTTATCAAAAATGTTTCCAACTCCGCCCAGTCTTGAGCATCATCCCAATTCCAGCCCCTGTGGTGGCGGTCTTTCAGACCATCAAATTGATTTATTGGATACACCTAATCTGGGAAGTCCTGTTGATGAACCAATTGAGGTAATTTTTTTTTTCATTAAAAAACTTTGAAAATATTTAAATTTTTGAAAATTTCCAGGACTGGTCTTATGTTTTCATTCCACCAACGATATGTAAAATTGTTGGTTCATCAAAATATGCGCCACTCACAAATCTTCCCAGTCAAGCACTGCCATCTGTAACCCTTCCAGTAAATTGTGTGTACAAACCCACGTGGCCCAAGCAACAACAGTCTTCACATCCACAACTGCTGCATGTTAACCACAACAACATAAGCAACAGCAGCGCCAGCAGTTGTTCATCGCAACAACAACAACAGCTACAACAAAACGAAAAATCTCAACACAATATGCCACAACCACAACCCAGCCCGTCAATACTCCAGGCATTACTTCCGCCACCACGTCCGTTGTCTGGTTCAATGATACAGCAACAACAAATCCCAATGCAAATTGATGGATGCACCAACTCCATGCTGATGAGCAACAATGTATTGGGACGCCCATCACCTGGTCCATCCTCAATGAATCTTGGCAATGGAATGTCACCAATTGTGCATCAACAACAACAACTAATGATGGGGGGCTTCCAAAATGGACCACCAATGCCACAGAATGCAATGCAATTACAACACACAATTGGTATGCGCCAACAAGGAATGTCTCCCATCTCGCCAGCCAATCCAACAGGCACCTCACCATATTTATCATCAAATGTTATGTCTGGGGCAAACAGTCCAATGTCAGGTGTTATGCCACCGTATCGACGTTCACTGCCTCCACCACCACCGTATGAAGTAGCTGTCGCCAGTCCTGCCACATCAATCTCATCGTACAATAACAAGAATTTTAGCTGCATGGATGAACCGGCCACGCCGATTGTTCAAAGAACACCCGAAGCCAATTCCCTGCTCGTCAATGTGCTGCTGTATGACACTGCTCTTAATATTTTTCGCGATCACAATTTCGACAGTTGTACACTGTGTGTATGCAATGCTGGTCCTAAATGTGTTGGCAACTTTAGGGGCTCCGACTCTGGTGTGTATGTGTCGCTGCCTGGATGCAGTTTCAATCCCAGTCAAGGTGGTCTCGGCAATACTGGTGCAATGTTTGACACGAGTTGTGTTGGATACTTGGATGAAGATCCGATTAGTTGTCGATGTGGTTTCAGTGCGGTGGTAAATCGAAGATTAGCACATCGTTCGGGTCTTTTCTACGAGGATGAAATGGAGATTACGGGAATGGCCGACGATCCAGCAATACATAAAAAGAAATCGTTGGTTAGTTTTGTGTTAAATGGTGGTGGTTCCACAGTGAAGGTTGTTGATAATGAACCCGCTGGTGGTGGTGGTACCGTCGCTTTGGATGTTGCTGAAAGTTTACCACACGTGATGTTGGATTTGTTGCGGGAGCAATGTGGTGTCATTCAGAGTTCGTTCAATTCAATACATCGAGCAATTAGGCCGTATCGAAAAGCTCCGACCGCACTTAAAAGTACAAACATTTCGAGTCGATTGAACATCTTGGAATATAAAGACGCGCACGACGTCACAAGTCTGGCATTGGAGCAGAGTCGCATTGCTTTTGAGCTCAGCATGAGTGGACGCATGGATATTGATATTTCCAGTCGACCACAAAAGACGGGGCGTACCGTACACAAGTGGCCATTTGTGCGGTCATTTGGTCCACGCAGCAATCAGGACATTGTTCGAATCATGAAATCTATGCAACCATTGCTGCAAGATGCCTTGCATAAAAATTGTAACACACGTTTGTGGGATGCTCCGTATACTGTGACTGGCCCTCTTACATGGCGTCAATTTCATCGAATGGCTGGACGAGGTATTGGTCAATGTGAACCACTTCCGATTCCCCCAATTATTGTCGGGCATGAAAAGGACTGGTTGTCTATTTCGCCATATGCTCTGCAGTATTGGGATCGACTACTGCTGGAACCGTATTCCTACTCACGTGATATTGCTTACTTGGTAATCGCTCCTGACAATGATTATGTGATGTCCCGCGTCAAGACGTACTTCAAGGAGTTAAGTACAACGTATGAGATGTGTAAATTGGGACGCCATACTCCAATTAAAGGATGGGATGGCATTTTACGTGTTGGTAAACATCTTCACAACAATTCAAACAATGAGAGTCTTGAAGAATGGTTTTCAACTCTTGGTGATAGCCGCCTTAGCGAGCAATTGAGATTATACGCACAAGCGTGCATTAACCACTTGGCACCCTATTTATCAAAAATACCAAGTGACAAGAGTTTGTTAGATCCACCAGACAGCATGTATGGTAATTCATCATCAGGACATAGAGACCGTCCACTGCCAAGCCCAATGCCTCCGCCAAGCACACCGGAATCAAGTCACAATAACAGTAGCGAAAAGGCTCCAAGCACACCCAAATCAGACGATGCTGATAATCAACGCGATTCCCTCAACAATTCTTCCTCAACACCCAACTCTGAACCATTGGGAGCAATTGACGATGAGACCAACACACCTAGCATTGTCATTTACATTGTAGAACCATTTACATGTGGTTCGGATTCTTCCGAATTGCAGCGCCTAGCATGTTTGGCACTTCTCCGGTGTTACTCCAACATTCTGACCGCAATACCTGAGAGCATACGAAGTAATCTCAATTTTCAAATTATATCTCAAGAAAGTATATTGGAACTAGGAAGATCTCGATCTCGACTTAAATTCAGCGACGAAATGCGATCCCTGGCATTGAGCATTTTCTCCCAATGTCGACGCTACTTGACGCACAGCATAAATGTGAAAAGTTTGACCGGCTTCGGTACAGCCGCCAACATGGAAATGTTTTTAAAGAACAAGGACGAAAAGAATCGAGCCCCTTACAAACTGTATACACCACCCTACATTTTGGGGGCGCCCCATGAAAAGAGTGAAAACACAGAATCATTTGGAACCGCCAGTGTGGTGCAGCGTTGCTCCGTCATGTACTGCAGTTATTGTCTGTCTGAAGATCAATGCTGGTTGTTAGCCGTTGCCACGGATGATAGGGGCGAATTATTGGAAACAATCACAATTAATATTGATGTACCGAATCGACGACGCAGGCGGAAAGCTTCGGCATGCCGGATGGGTCTTCAAAAGTTGATGGATTTTCTTTTGGGTGTCATTTCGCAAACGGTGCAACCATGGCGATTGGTGGTGGGACGTATTGGTCGCATTGGTTACAGTGAATTGAAAAGCTGGAGCTGGCTGCTAAGTCGTCAAAATCTTTTGAAAGCTTCCAAACATTTGAAAGAGATTTGCAAGCAGTGCTCCCTGATGTATCCGCATGCAGTTCCTTGCATTTTGAGTGCATGCCTTGTGAATTTGGAGCCCGATTCAAATTTGCGTGTCATGCCGGATCAATTTACTCCCGATGAGCGATTCAGTCAAATATCGATGCAGTCACCATTGTCGACGCCACGAGATGTGACGTGTACGCATATCCTTGTATTTCCGACCAGCGCTATTTCTCAGGTGTGTAGTCCTTTAAAAAAAAAAACTTTTTCCCTTTATTGTGGCTAAATTTATTAAATTTATTTTAATTTTAAATTGCAGTCATCTTTGTCGGTATTTCAAGAAGCACAGCAAGCCTTTGAGTTGGGAGATGAGGACATATTTTCCGGATTGGAAGAGGATGAAGCCATTGATGATGATATGAATGGAATTGGTGACATCATTTTTGGAGAAGGAGATTGGACCGGTATGTGTTTAATTATTAAATATTTTAAATTTAACAAAATATTAATATTAATTTAATTATTTAGATGACATACAAATGCAACAGCAAAGTCCCAAACGGAATTCACATCCCGGAAGTCCTAGCATGGAAGACGATCGAAATAGGCAAAGCCCCGGAATGGGTGGTTCCAGTTGTGGCACCAACAGGAACGGTCATTCAGCACAAGACACTGAAGAGGTAAGACAATTTTTTTGCCAAACAATATAATAAAATATTAATTTGTTTAAATTTTTTTCAACAAAGGTTGGAACACTTTTACAACAACCCCTTGCGCTTGGGTACTTCGTATCAACAGCACCAACTGGACGCATGCCATCATGGTTTTGGTCAGCGTGTCCACATCTCGAAAATGTTTGTCCTGTCTTTTTGAAAACCGCCCTCATTATGCACAGTCCATGCATCCTACAAAATAATGATGACATTTTACAAAAGCAATCATCAGCGCCTGTGCATCCGCTGGATTCGACGTCAACCGCAGATGTGTTGCGATACGTTTTGGAAGGATACAATATTTTATCGTGGTTGGCAATGGATTCCAATACTCACGATCGTCTTTCGTGTTTGCCCATTAATGTGCAAGTCCTCATGCAGCTTTATCACATGATGGCAGCTATGGCGTAATTATGTCGTCTTTCATTTTGAATGTAGATGCATCCAACTAACCAAGTCGTCTCTCAATGCAGCAGCTGTTGTGAACAACATTAAGTGCGTTCGAATTTTTTTGCCAAACACAGTACTACAACAAAAATAATTTACATATTTAAATAGTACGTAACAAATTAATAGTTTTGTTAAATTGATTTAAATCACAAACAGAATTCAGGACTTAGTCGTCTGTCTGTCATCCACATTAAATAAGTACATACAAGTGTGACAAAATATGGTTTAATTTAAATAATTGCTTAACAATAATTACAATTGTTCAGCTACACAGTGAAACACACACATTTTTTAATTGCATGGGTGGAAAATGAGTTAAAGAAACTATTGGCCTCTGCTTCGGACAGTCTGTGATATTTTATTCTTTAATGTTGTTTTTAAAAAACAATCAAAAGAATTGGAATTGTTTATAATATTGTTTGTGTTGTTGAATACTTATGAATGAACCCCCACTCCCAGCATGTATTTATAATTGCACTACATAAATGTTTTCCCACAATTTAATTTAATTTGAAGAAACTTTTTTTTTTAAATAAAAAATTTGGTTTTGTAAAAGTCTTTAAGGTTTTAAAGGACCATTATAAAAGCATTTGTGAGTATTATAACCGCAAATATTCAATTTTGTATAACTATTTAATTGCATAATTTAAAACAAAAATTATTTACTTAAGTTAAAGAACGTTAAAATATTTATTTAAAAATACAAAAAACATTGTGTGACAAATGGGGAAACATTAATTGTGTAATTAAAAAAGGAAAAAAGTG
Source organism: Sylvicola cinctus (assembly GCA_963854165.1). Taxonomy (NCBI): domain Eukaryota; kingdom Metazoa; phylum Arthropoda; class Insecta; order Diptera; family Anisopodidae; genus Sylvicola; species Sylvicola cinctus. The sequence continues at coordinate 39,090,451 of OY974084.1, forward strand.
TAAATGCAATTTAAAAAAAAAAGTTATTGTCCGAACATTTAGTAGAGTTAATAGGGAAAAAGTAAAATGTGATCGATTTTTTGACAGTAATCAATCGTCAAATTTAATACATCAGCTGGATGAATCAATCGATGAAATAAATTGTTTTTAATCAATGGGATTGCCTACAAGAAAATATAAAATAAATAAAAATGCGAGATCGATAAATAATTAAAACGGGGCCAAACTAACTATTTGAAAAAAAAGCATAAAAAAAATTACTTGGTGGGGCAATAATGGACAAAAGTACTTAAGTGAGTAATCGATTTATTATTTACATTCATATGTTATTGACTTAACACTTTCACAATTCATAAGCAATGCATGTTTTACTCAAAAACCATTTTGCGATTTTAATTATGTATAATTAAATTAATTAATTAAATGAGTATTTTTTATTTAACACACATTACACACAAATATAATTAAATTACAACTAAGTTACATTACACAATATATTATGTTATTTTTACTCTTTAGAGTTTAGTTGAATTTAAATTATTGAAGAGAAATTTATATTTTAATTTTTGTGAATAACTTAAAATATAAAAAAAAAAAAACAAATGCTTTTGTAAATACTAGTTCAATTATTAATTAACAATTATATAATATGGTTATTAACTAATTAATATATTATTATGACAACTGCAGCAACTTTCTGTACATGAAAGCAAAAGCACAAACGTCTTATAATGTCTTTTACATAAGAAACATTTAAAACAAAAAAATAAAAAATTGCAACAAACAAACAAAAACAATTTGTTTCAACAACTTAAATTAAAACAATTCTTATAATAATTTTCAAATTATATCGAAAATTATGGATTACAAAAATATTTACCACTAATTTAAATGAATTTATTTATTTGCTGTTTAAGATTACAAATACGTAATAGTATATAAAACCACTTCACCACAATTATATGTATATAGGATTTTTTTACACGAATGACGTTAAGACGAAAAAGGAGTTAATTGTAGCGTAACAAACACACACCTCTTATCCGTTATAATTAAATATAATTAATATGAATAATGTAGTCAATTTAAAACAAACAAAAAAAAAATCAACAACCGTTCAGTTGGTATAGTTGACAAAATGCCTTTTCAACATTAATTGCTGAGCGTTGTTTAATTAAGGACGGTGGTAATTAAAATGTAAAATTATCAGCGCAATTCCTGCGCGATAAATACTAATGTTGCACTTAAGGCAATTAAATAGGAAACGCATCATTTAATTGAAACACAAAATGACAATGATACGGAATATATTATTGTAATGAATTACAAAAAAAAAGCAACAAACAGTAATATTCTAATTTAAAGTAATAATTGATTATAAAATTAAATATAAATTGTAGATTACATTTAATAACACATACATATTGTATCTATTAATATCTAATGATTATTTAATATAACTATATTGATAAAATAGGCCAAATTGTAATATATTATGAATTATGATTAACAATCTTAGACGAAAAACACAAAACACAACACAGTTATGTAAAAGAATAATAACATTTTCAAACAAAGATAAATAAATGAAAATGATTAATTTAATTCATTTATTTTCGAAATTTTATTCATTTGCATTGTTTATTAAATTATTATGAAAAGCATTTACTTTTTATTTATTTTAAAATTTTTATTACAGCTGCCTTTCTTGTTTTTGTACCTTAACTTAGGATTAAAATCTGAGGATGCTACAATATTGCCAATGATTTTTTAACGAAGTCATCGATTAAATTTAAAAGAAGGGAAGAAGGACATTTTTATTCTATTGTACAAATCTAGAAACAGAAATGTTATATTTATAATTAAGGCTATTACTTAAGACAGTAAGTTAAGTACGGGTGTGCACTGTACATCGTGCAACTCATTGTTGTTAATTACTTAATCTTAGGGTGCAAAACACATCGACATTTCCTGCATCCTATGCCTACTCCGGAGTGCAATGGGACAATTATAAGAACAAATTATGTAAGCTAGTACTCAAGACAAATTGATTTAAACTGCATTTGGAATTTATGTTAAGATGATGAACTTAAAACGAGTTGTTCCCAATCTTTAAAACGCTAAAAAGTCAAAATATATAAAGTGGATAAACAAACAAAATTCATCGATTAACTTCTGTCAAAAATGACATCGATATATTAATCGATTGTATCCAAATTATGTACCCGCGAGAAAATATGCTCGCAGCGCATGTAAATAATAATTATAATTTTAAATACAATTCAAGTGATTTTGTTTCAAGTGTTTTTTAAAAAGATAATTAAGCCTAATTATAATTTAAAATAATAAGCAATGGATACAGATCTTGACACTGATAAGTCTCACCGAAATAGTGTGGGATCATGGCACGACAAGTATGTTACTTTAATAACTTCAATACCTTTTACCGCTTTATAACCTAAAATATTTGCAGACAAGAATTTTTAAACGTCTACAACTGGCTGTACTCCAACACAAGTCCCATAGAACTTCAGAAGGCGTACAATCGATTAATAGTATGGCGACAACGTCGCGGCAATCTAACATCGGCTAGTATTTTGGCCACAATCGTAATTTTGGAGGTTATGTTGCATGACACCCAGGAAAATGCACCACCACTGCAGGACAACGTCATTGTGGCAATGTATTCGTGTGCATTTACCCGATTTCTAAACTATATGTCCTCTGTAATGCAATCCCGGAATTTAAAAACAATGTACATGACTGCCAAAGAATTGGGTTTGAATTCAGCTGTTGTAGATTTGCGTCATTTGTGTGCGCATGGACAGACAATGCCATCACTGGACATATTCCGTCGGTCATCCAAATACTTGTTGAAGTGGATAAAAGAGTACTACTGGGATTGTATGGCGTTGCAGATGAAAAATGTGTATTTTGAAGAAATTCAAACCACGAATGTGCCACAAAGTGCAATTGGAAGTTTGTTTGCGTTGATGAACGTGTATGACGTTATAAGTTTTGGCGTGTATCAGGGCTATGCCACCATTCAGGATTACACATTCACAGATGATGTGGAAAGGGCAATTATTGAAAATTATGCTGGATCAATTGGGGAGCAGCAATTGATTAAAATTCAAAAGCAGTGCGTTGGAGAATTAAATCAAAATTTCTCTCACATGAAAGCATCAAAAGGTGTTGGGAAAATGTTGAAAAAGGCATTTTTCGAAAATTGCAAACATTTCTTGGAAGTTGGGGCAAAATTCTATCCCAATCAGCCATTCACATCGCGATTGTTGCGAGTTCATCAAGATTTAATCAAAAATATTGCTAAATGCGGATTGCTGCATTCTTTGATAGAAGCCCTATTTGACATTGCAGAAAAATCTGACCAGGATTGGACCCAAAATAAAGGTGCCGCATTTTGGTTGATTAAAATATTGGCAGCATTTCATTTAGCACATCGCACTCACATTACGCAATTCCCCAAAGTGGAGGAGCTCATCCACAGTCAAAAGCGGACATCAGAAATTCTTTCCTTTAATGATTTCAAGAAACTCAAAATTAAAATTACGAACGAAGGATTAATGAATCGTGTGTTAAATATTAATGACTTTACCTCTGATGCTGTTAAATTGTGAGTTAAATTGAAAATGTTTTTCTTGTAGATATTTTAAAGTTTTAAATTAATTTTTCAGGTATTTATTATCAGCAGAAAGGTTACTTCTTCCAGCACAATATGAGCAGTTATGGACAATTGTGCAGACATACACAACAGACAATTTTAAAACACACAAAAAAGTTAAATTAGATCTTCCAGCTTTTAGACTCCAAGAAGATGTTCTTAAAACGGACAAAGTTGTTACAAATGCAGACATTACCAGTAAATATGGTATCTGGAGTGAAGGAAGTTCTACTGTGAATTGGAGCGCAATTCCTTTAGGAGCAATCATAAACTAAATCGTTTTTTTCTCCTTTGTTTTACTTCTTCTTTTTTTAAAACATAAATTAAAGACTCGCATATTAAATGTTTCTACAAAGAAAATTCGTTAAATCTGCAGTAATTATTAATTGTATATTCGATATTTAATTTTACGTCTAATTTCTGGAAGAATTTATGTGCATTTTTATAATTATTAATATAATATACATTATGCACCTTAAGTAGTTAATCTTCTTTTATTGTACATTTAAACTATGTCATACTGAAGATGTTTAAATTAATCAAATTTAACCAAATAATTCTGTTTTCATCTAAATTACCTAAATGAATACTTAAATTAGAATGAACTACGCCACCTATTTTAAATATTGAAAATCCTGTTTAAAAAAGAATTGCGATGTGTGAATTATATTCAATTATGTATATGTAAAAGTAAAAAAGGGGATGGACAAAGACAAAACCAATTTTATCTATCCCAGATAAACTTTTTTCGATAAACATTTCGTACAATGATAAAAATTGTACGAGTCGTTTTTGGGCTTCCATATTTTTCCCACCTTTTTTGATCATAACTTAACTTTTAAAGAATTAAACATAAAATCTGGAAAAAAAACTGTACGTAACCCAAGTTGTATAATTTTATAAAAAAAAAAAAAATTCATAATAGTCCGATCAGCTGTTTCCGAGAAATCAATTACGATCGAACAGCTAATTACTTCATTATGTTTGGGTTGTAATAAATTAAAAATTTAGAAATCATACCGACTCAGGTTTTCCAAAATTTATTTTAAAATTAAATACAGAAAAAAAACAATATTTTCAGATGGTATTTCTTTAATTTTATTTCGACCAGATAATATTTATTTAAGTAACTTTGAATTAAAAATAGATATGATTATTATTACATTATAATAATTAAACGCATACATAGCAGTTAAAAATTATTTCAATAACTCAAATTAGAAACAATTAAACAAATGCACACACACAACATTCTTGCATTTGATTTAATTAATACATACCATATTATTTTTAAATTAGTTATTTTGTTCATTCTAAAAATACCAGAATATTTCTATTCACTCATTTTTGTTTTGTTTTATACGTTCAAAAAAATCACAGACAATCACAATAATCTACTAAAAAGGACCTATTTTATATTCAGTCGAACAATTATTAACATTATAAATTAATTTGCATCAATCGAGAAAACGGCTATTAGTCAACACTTGGGAAATCCAATACACAAAGGAAGGAAACAATTATAATTGGTTTTTACTCATGTTCTCCACAGATTATGAATTTTAATCAACGAATTTCAATTCTCTTCATCAACAATGCATTGGGAATTCTCTTTCTTTTTTTTTGCTTTGAAATATGCCAGAGTTTTTACAATCAATTTTATTTTAAATAAGCAGTAAAATCAAAACTTCTTGGAATAACTGAGCTCTAGGGGGAAGGGGGATAACCAATTGTTTTTAATGGATAAATATTTTAAAATGACTTCATTTTGCTCGTAGTACAATGGAAAGCTATTTTCAAAACATAATATGTGCATTTTTAAATAAAATAAATCGATGAATATTAGTTATTGTTTAAACACGAAATAACAACAAAATGAACGTATTTACAATAGAAAAATATTAGGGGCTATTTTTATGGGTTTGGTAAAGTTATTTGATTTTGTAAAATACATTTCAGGACATGATTTTTGCCAATGATTCTCAAAGGACGAGATTATTTCATCAATTCAACAAAATTAAGAAATAAAAAGAATCATATAATTTTATTTTAAAACATGCCTTTTAAATTTAAAACAAAAAAAATATGGTTTTTGTTTTAATAATCGACGTAAGAGAGATTTGATTAAAAGTATCAAAGATAAACCCTACTTAGTGTTCACTTCTTGAGCAGATTCTCACTGCTGGCGCTTAAATTTGGCAGCGATTTAAAAAAACTTCGCCTCTCCTCATTAATTTTGTGCACATCAGCTGTTGCTGGTCCATATGACAGATGACCCATCGAATGTCCAATACTTGTGCAGTCATAACCAGCCAACACACTGCTTGCCCCACCTTTTGATGAATTCTCCGCATCCATTTCCAAAACATCTTGAATGTTAATCTCCAGTGGATCAAAAGTATGATGCCTTTGGCCATTATTCTCAAACGTAATATCCGTGACTTGTGGTTGTTGAAAATGTTCCGCCGAAATTTTGGAATTACAACTGATTGCCCCGCCAAGGACACGAGAAACATTAAAAATGGGCAACTGATCAACGTTGTCACAATGTGTGGCGGTTGTGTCCTTTTGGGCAACAAGCTTGGTGTCGGAATAGCGTCGTATCTCTTGACCAAGAAAACGGCTCAAATTATCGGGCACATCGGGTTGGGGACACAACACCGAAGAATGGCGATGGCTTATCAGTTTGGGGTAGCTTTCATCATTTAAAATGTCATTGTTTTCGAGAAATACGGCAGATGTGTTTGATGTACGCGTTTCATTGACCACCCGAAACATATTGAGATCATTGCCACCCATTTTCATATTTGTGGAGGAGCATGATACTTGACGACCACCAATGGGTACACCAATTGTATCATCTGAGGTGACACTAGACTGGCCGGAACCACCATGCACTTGTACGCCTGAAGCAATGGCCTGTTGCATACTTGTTTGGCTGCATGCGTCTAAATTCCAATCAGCGTCCTGGTAGTTCATGGCACTGTTCTCAATGTTAGCAACAATTTGGCCAGCACGTGAATGCATAAGACTTGCACTAGAGGGATGGTGATGACATCGTGGTGCTAATGTTGGGGATGGCATTGCAATTAAAGCTGATGGATGCACTTTTTCCGGGGCATTTTGAATCAAAAGAATTCTGTAAAATAATTAAAATAATTTTTAAGTATATCCAAGGATTAAAAGGATTACAAATTAAGAATTTACCTATTTCGAGCTCGCCACCTATTACACAAGTGCAAATACTGTCGACACTGAATGTACATAAAAACGACACCACCAGTAAGCCCCACTGTGACAACTACCAATTTCGTCCAAAATGGCCATCCAATGAGTCCTCGCTTCACCTCCTCAGCAGCACGCTCGATGAGAACACACAGCGACCAAATTACACACAACGCTGCAGCACAGTGAAACAGCACAGCACAAAACAAACGGCGGCGCTCCACTCCAGACATGTCCAAGCTTCGCCATTCGTTGAATGGCTTTATTTTTGTGTGCATAATAAATGGAAATTTGCAGAGCTCACAAGAGTTTGTCTCCGAAGCGGTTAGCCATTGCTGGAGACATGCTTGGTGGACGTATTTAAGACTTCCGGCACAGTAACATGGTGTTAAAAGGGGATTTTGTGGATCACTTTCGCAGTGGCAAATACGACAGATGTCGCCACTACTTTGCGAAGTTTGGCTGCTACTGGAGCCAAATCTGCAAATAATTAAATTAAGTAATTAGAGGCTGAATTAATGGCTCCATCCAAGGTGCTAATAACTAACTATTCAATCAACAGATTAATGTTTGTTGCTATGCAAATATTAAATTTAACTCTCTTGTTTATTTCCAACATTTTACAGCTTTGGGTCGAAATGGCTCAAATGTGTCAACATTGGCTCTTGTTTACAACATGTTTTGTTAACAAATTTTAGTGCAATAAACAAAGATACACACTATAAAGGCGTTATCTTTGAATGGAATATTTTAATTGTTCATCAAGCAATCATTCTTCAAATAAGTTTTGAATAAATAGACAATAAAATGAAACCAAACTTTTTATTATAAACAAAGAAAGACTTGCAGTGGGATTGGGTGGTACGTGGGATTAATGAAATCAACGAAGCATTATCTTTAAGTTAAAGGTCATCCTAAGGAAACTGTAATAGCCTAACAGGACAGTGTCCCTGCGATACAATCTTAAACAGACGGGCGCTGACAACAAATATCGACTGGATATAAATACATACGATAACACAATGGACTGCAATCTTTAACATGCTTAGTATGTACTTTCACATTATTTATAATATTGTCGGGTTAAAATTGCTTTGTACCATACGCAAAAATTTGATTTCGGGTTATGATTTAAAATACTTTTCTATTCGGAATTTCAATGCGTTTGGATTATTTTAAATTACTTTTTCGTCACTTACGAACTATTAAATTTAAGTTATTGTTTTGGACTATTTGAAATAAATTGGTTTGTAATGCCCGATTTGTTTGGAGTTTTTTTTTTGTTGTATTCTTCTTGCCATCCTATTTATCGTGCATCGAGAAAACCCGGAAAATTCAGACGGAAAAGTGGAAAAATAGCAAAAACAAATAGCGTATTTTGGGGAATCATTTTCTTTAGTGTGTAATAAAGCCTCAATGCGTGTTTGCCAACGCAGAAGTCTTGGAAAAACTAAACAAAAATAAAACGCTGTCATAGAGCGCTTCAATGACGCGAAATTTGTTAAACGCGAATTAAACTTTTTTGATTTAATTTAAAATTCATTACATGTATAATTATTTATTTATTTTTATTTAAGATAAATACATTCCTGGGGTCTGAATTTTTTATTTCAATATCAAAATTAATTGACAGAGTCAAATACACATTTTGGTTATTGCAATTATTTGCAAATGATCGGAATCATGTATTTATTTTACAGACCCAAAATCAAAAACAAAACTGAATTTGGGGCGACACGGATTTCGTCGGAACAACTAGGTTTAATATAAAAAAGTTAATTAAACTAAGGTAGTTCATTAAAATGATTAATATGTATCTCCAAATTGCTACAAGTCATTGAAAAATTGAAAACGGCAAAAGATTGGCATTGCATTGGTAAATAAATCTGCATAATTAACTCATTTTAAACAAAAATGCATATCGGACAAAACAATACTCAGCCGGCTATGTGCGTTACACATTAATCGATCATATGGATACTAAATAGAACACAACGCATGATTGAAATTAAAGTGGTCACATTATGTTTGTAAAATCATTAAAAGGTTATGAATTATAATTGAAATTTGTGTGTTCGTAGCGTTTTAGAAAAATACAGAATTTCAGAAATACCCACAAAGTGTGTGACCTAATAATAAAAGTAAATTTATAAACACTAGCACAAGTCCACCACCATGAAGCTGTCAAGAACTGGCATTCGAGTATAATACGCGAATGAAAAACAACAACATATGTACATAACATATTAACAGCACGTAGCGTAGTTACATATTTAGTTGATATGTACTAATTTAGTAATTAGTAATTGCTATGCATAATGCAACCGCGTATAGTTACCTGACTACATTTGGCATCTGATGGGAGGAGGGTTGTGGTTGTTGTGAATTAGAGTGAGAATTCGTTGCGGCAACATTCCATTCCAAGTGTTCAATGTCTGACGATTTCTCTCCAATAATTGAATGCCCTGACATATTTTTTTTTTAAATGTCGCCACTACACATTAACAATAACTCTGTTTTAAAAATAATGTACTTTCCGATATTATAATAGCCTTTGTTTTCTATTCTTTTTTTCGATTACGCACCAAAAGTTAATTTGAGGCACGACACTTTTTCACATTTCTTTTTTTAATACATTTTATTCTAATAAACAACATCAAATAAAATATGAACTATGAAGTAATAGAAACCGAACACAAAAACAACTATCGCATGTAATGGAATGTTTTATTTTTATTTTAAGCTTACTTAAATAGCTGCTGCTCACAAAACACATTTATCGTGGAATAAAGAGGCGTATTAAAACACACTCGTTGCACTCTGTGACATGTCCGAACAAATTAAAGCTGCACATTAATTGATAAAACAGCTACTTATATATTACAATATTAATTATTACAGTTTGTACACTTTTTTTTAATGTCCGCCATGTATTAGGTAATTTTAATTTTGAACCATGTGAAAGTGCAAACACACACGTACTGCACTCAATCACATCAATTCACACATTTCGCAAGCAAATTGTTATTACCTAATTGGCCCAACATATTTTTTGTAATCTTTGTTCACAACATATTAATTGCAAACCCTTATTTTTGCAGTAAACGTTCACCACAATCAAGTAGAAAAATGCAAACTCGAACACATTAAAGTTGCGTGAAAAATCATAATACGCAATGCAGGCTGCAGTGTATTCAATTAAACTGCACTCTTTGTTGCACTTTAATAGCCTCTGTTTATTGCGTATCCATTTTGAGCTTGAAAACAATTGTTTTGGTATATTTAATTGAAGTTAATAATAATTAAAAAGTGTTAAAAAATAATTTCTTGTTATGAAAATGACTGACGAACTCACTCCGACTGTGTCTTTACCTTACAAAATATGAAAATATGAGGAAAGAAAGGCTGATTCGTAAAACCCTACAACGGCACTTATTTAAATTTTCTGTAAAAACATTTGCATTTGTTAGGAGTTATGACTGTGTCCACGATGATTTTTTCACAGATTTTTTTACTTTGTAAAATTTACAGAGACGTCAAATAGGGAAATCCATAAGATATGAGTTCTAATAAATTTCATAATAAATTTTTTGAAAAATAAAGACTTTATTGTTTTTTTTATTTTCATACGACCCCAAGGGCATATATAGATTTTTGCATTCCGTTTTTTTTCGGAAAAAAAGTTGATGCAGAAACTCGTTTTGAGTCCATAAAGTGGTCTAGAAAAAATGGGCCAATGTTCGTCCGTACGCTGTACGCTGTACTATAAAAGCCGTTTCAGGAACTACTGGACCAACTTGTATGAATTTGATTTGTAAAATATTAGAAAAAAAGAATGTAATTTTTGTTATTTCAATGTCAGATGCTTCGATAAAGTTATTCCCAAAATTAATTTTTCTTCTTTGGGCTCAAAAACGTGCCCTATGATTTTCTTCATTTTCACAACAATTATCTGTAAAAGAATGTATTCTAAACAAAACAGCATTTATCTTCCCGCTAGGTGATCCTTCTGGTAAAAAAGGGGGTGGACAAAGGCAAAACCCACTATTTCGTGGGAACCCATTCGCGGGAACTCATTCGTGCTACTCGTGAGTGTAATAAATAGTAATTAAGCCACAGTCGTATATAAATTCACATCCGCTCTCCCTGCCATGTTTTTTTTTTTTTGTAAAGTCAGATTTTATTAATATTCAAATCTTGTTTTTTGGTGTCTTAACAATATTAATATCAAGTAGCAAATATTTTGAGCTACACCTTATTAAGTTCAAATGCCATTGCAGCTGTAATTTGGGATGCCTCAAAACTTATAACAGAGCTCTGGTCAATTTTGATTAACGAGCGCGCTGGAATTTACCTTAAATATTGAAATTGATGGTTAAGCAAGTTGGACTATCAGATGTGCCATCGAGAATGTGCCCATCAATACTCTTTTAATTTGATTGGTTGACGCCTTGGATAAAATCCGCCGAAACAAAGTCTTTTGTTTTCAAAAAAAAAAAAAAAAATTATATCTTCATAAAGTTAAATTTTCCTTTTTTGTACCATTGAAATTATTTTAATAAATCAAAATGTATTCTTAAATTTATTTATTTCGGGTAATTAAAAACTAAAGGATCGCCATCGCTAACACTTCCTTTTCTCTTAATCTAAAAACGACATGCAAAATGCTTCAAACTCCATTTTAATTGACTTGATTTTTGGTTTTAAAAATAATTAAAACGCTTAACAATAAATCTATTTATATAATATATTCTTATTTTATTGCAGATATTTACATTTAACAATTGTTACAAGAGCTGAGTAATGCAGCAGTGCTCCTATTTTTTGGTAAACTTATTTTTAATAAATTTAAATTTATGCGTGAAAACTAATTTAAAGCTATAAGCCTATTTATAAAAGGAATGTGTTTAAAACTTCCGTTTAAACTTATTGATCTTTGAGATCAGCCGCCTTATTTTCATATCCATTCTCCGATTTGATTGGTAATGGGTGACCATTTTCAGCGTCAGGATTTGTGCTGACTAAAGCCCATGGCTGAATTTCCCCAGATGCCCAGAACCAATAAATCAAGCATCCAATCAAATAAACACCAGCTGAAATGTAGAACACCGTCTGCCACTCAGAGTCTTCATTGTTTTGGACTAGAATTCCAGTCAGTGTTGGGCTGATGATGCCGGGAATGGTTGCAAATGTGTTGGATATTCCCATCAACATGCTGGCGTATTGTGGTGCAATGTCTAAGTGATTAACTCTGTAATAAAAATATTAATTCAATTAATGCGTTCGATTTTGCTTTGAAAATATCTTACGCAAATCCACACCAAGCAAATGCGCCCAACCCAACTGCAATTGTGACAAAGAGGACACTGTAAACTGGATCAAGGACAATGGCAACTAAAACCATGAAGACGGTTTGTGCCAAAAATGCAAGGCAGTTGAAATAACGTCGCACTTGTGTTGTTGTTAAGTATCCTTTTACTTGGAACCAATCAGCAAAGTAACCGGCTATTCCTAAAAATATTCCCAACACCAAATAGGGCAGGGCGGACAAAAATCCGGTGTTGTTTAGGTCGAATCCCATGCTTTCTGTAATAAAATGAGTTTAAGAAATAATTTGTTTTTTAAATCAACTATTTTTAAAGTTTATAGTTTGCAATGTGATGATATTTACCTTTCAAGAATTTTGGCAACTGTGTAAGCATTGTGTAGAATCCCCAATTTTCTGAAAAGTGTGACGCTATAATGGCATACACAGCTTTCGACGTTAACATTGCTTTCCATGGGTAAACAATTGTCTGGCGTCCCGACGTTCCAATGCGTTGTGTAATGTAACGACGCTCATGATCTGAGATAAATCTGTCATCTTCCGGTCCCTCCCTTACAATGATGACCCACAGAATTAACCAAACAACGCCAATGCCGCCTGTTTTTAGTAAATTCATTGAAGATTACTAAAGTTTAATTGAATTTTAAAATCTTACCGAAAATATAGAAAACACTCTCCCATCCCAATGATTGTGTAAGAACGCCACAAGTTGACATGGCTATTACGGTGCCAGCATAGTTTCCAGCATACGCGAGTGTGGCCATACGGGAGCGCTCCAGTGGTGGTGCCCATCTTGACCAAATTGAGTGGATGCACGGGAATGTTACACCCTATTTTAAAAAAATAATTTTAATTTTATGAGTATTTATGTTGAGTGGTTTTAAAAACTAATAACTAAAATTGTTGTTTAAATAATTTAAATTTAATAAAAGCAATTCAAATTTAAATCCTTAAATATTTACCTCAAACAACCCCATAATGACTCGAGTCGTTAGCAACACCCCGAATCCAGCATTGGCTGCCATGGGAGTAAACAAAGTCAGAATAGCTGTTGTGCCGATGCCAATCCCAAATACCTGTAAATTTGAATTGGAAATTGTCAGATATTATGAAAAATGTTAGGCAGTTTGATTACATTTTTAATTGCTATCAATAAATTGAAGTCATTATCATTTAATTTAATTTTTAGAGAAAATTTGCGAAATGAATAAAAAAAAAAATTATTTTCACTCAAAAAAAAATTTTAATTGATTTTTCTATACACCAAAAGATGGCGCTATTAATTTTGGTTGTGTCATTGCATAAAAGGTCTCGGATTTTGTTACTTATTATGTATTATTGATTTTTGTGATTTTATTTAATAATAATATATAATAATTATAATAAATAAAATATAAATTTGGCTTAAATTTCTTAAACAAATTAAACAAATTAAATTTACCATAATTAATTAAGATATTTGCGCTTTGATTTAAAAAAAACAAATGGAAAATAACAATACTTAACACAAAATACGATTAAAAACAATTTTTTAAATGTATTTAATTCCTTTAATTATTTTCCTTTTACTGAAATACTATTTTCGTGATAAAAATTACGAATTTTGGTTTTACTTTTAGTCTTCCTTATGCGATAACAACGTAAAGGACACATGAACATGCTTCGGAGAAAGAAAATTGGTTTAAATAGGTGGAAATGAGACACGACTACAATATATAAAAAACCGTATTGATTTTTATCTGATATTTACAATACTGAAACCACATCTCATTCTTACCCCAAGGGAGGTAGACATTTATTTTTGGGGAATTTATGAATGAAATACCAGCAACAAGTTAGAATATTTGCATAAAGTCATTCGTTTGAAAGAAAGAGCGCTACAAGAAATCATTTTAGGTATTTTTTTTTCAAATAGTTTGTACTTTAAATTAAAGGATTAAAATAGTTTAAGTTGATTAAAAAATAATAAAATTTACAAGTTTAATCGCATTATAAATAAATGACGAAACAATAAACAATCATTAAGCTTCAAATATTCCAATTTAATCCTTGATAATACTAAATCCATCGTTATTAAATTCAGCACAAACAAAAGACAACTAAAATACCAATAAAGTTTCAATGGAAGGGTTGGTACTCGTATTATGTGCACAATCGTTTAACCAAGAAATCCATTATAATAATCTCTCTTTGGATAACTTACTAATAGAGTTTGAATAAACACATTTGTGTACGTTACGTGTACACGAGTGCTTACGTTCAATGAATTTTCTAAAAATATTGCAGACGTGAAGATTAGAAAAAGCTTCCTCCACGTTGAGTGCTTTTTTTTTATTTAACCCAGAAAATGCTTGAGAAATTATAAAGTTTGTTGCCACAACAGAGGAAGATAACAATTTTATGGGCATTAAAAGCAGCAATAAACATTCCACAGAAATAATAACAAACGTCCAAATAATGTTTATTGTTTCGATAAAGTGGTGAGGACCCCACACTATTCGTTTACAATCATTTTACAATAATCACAATCACGTATCACGTAAGATTAACAATATTTAATATTGAGAATAATATTTAACTGCAGTTTTATTTTATAAAATTAATTATGAAAAATCTATAAATTAATTCCGGACACATCCAGCAACATCACGTGATATTCTTTCGAGTCACAAGTTACAACACATCAAGTTAATCATAGTAATTAAATTGGTTCCAATACTGTTTGGTTTACAATAATAAAGGCACATATTTGTTTTGTTATAGCCATTAATATTAAATAGTAGGATACATACTTAGGCATCAAAACAGACTCGCCTTTCACACAAGTATTGGTTTTATTTACAAACAAAATACACGAAATTGTGTGTAAAGTGAATGCAAAAAATGGTGTTAACATTTTGTATTTGTAAGTGGCATTCTTGTGTTTGGTTATTCTTGGTTTAAGTGCAAAATTGATCCTAATTTTTAAGGTATTTATTTTAAAGAATATTGTTTAGATTGTACGCACTCATTTTATTTTTAAAGTAATATTTAACTGTAGCTGTAAGTAAGTAAAAATTATGCAATATTTAAGGGTAGATACACTAACTAATAATATTTTCCCTACACATTGACGTTATAAGAATAGAAAATAAAGTTGGTGTCACCAGAGAGAAACTATGGTGCGTTTTTAAAATAAAATTTGCTCTGAAATTCCCTCTCGCCAGTTTTCGGCAAGCTGTGAGAGTCATCACAAAATTTCGCTCATTTTCAAATGAAATCCTTGGAACCCCTCAGTGGAATTTTTCTCTTAAAATATTTCTAACATCACATTCAGTGAATTAAACATGAACATAACCCCACTTTTAAAATATTTACATAAAATGAGAGTTGACTGCACTCACATTTTGTATGAGGTAACTGTACTAAAAAATGGCGTATATTTTTTTAATTTAGCTAATATGCACTGGTGTATCTACACCTGTTACCAACAACTTTTTCTCTTCCTTAATTTGTAAATTAACGAATTAAAACCACTCAAATCTTCATGAAATATGCAAACACAAATATTACACCTAATTCTTTTGCTAAAATGGAATGCTTTCAAGATGCACGTAGTCCGCGTTTTTTAAGCGATGCTAATTTTATTAAATAAAAGCGTGTCCGTATTGAGTGTAAAATTTCTCTAAATATATAATAATCGTTCTGACATTTCTGAAAATAAATTCGCGTGATACGTCGCAGACAGTAGCTGCAGCCCCAAAATTAAGCTTTAAAATCATTAATATTCTGTTAATCAAACACTAATCAGCGATATGGAAGTGCCAAGACATATGACTGGATGTTGATCCCCTCTTAATTCGTTTTTATTAAATAACGGTTCGATAATCCATACTTCCATTCCAAATGTAAAAAATAAATGCAATTGAAGAGCTAATCTCAATTAAATTGCTTTTTAAATTCAACGTCTTCATTATTTATGTCTTGATAAAAATTATTTAAAGTCAAGATTATGATTTTAATTAAATTTAAAATATTCCACTACTAGAATTTCATTTAATTTAAAAAAGCCAAAATTTTATCAACCAACAACAATTGTTCATCAATCAGTATAAATATGCATAGGGCGTAGACAACTTAAGCCGTTTACAATTATTTTATAATGTTCTTAAATTCCCAATTGGTTATTGGTTTTAATTGTCTAAATATTAGTCACAATTTCTACTGATTCGACTTATCTTTTGTGTATATAGAAATTTATTGCGGTAAATTCAATGCCCTAATAAACAATTCAAAATATTTGATCGATTTGTCGATATAAAAGACAATCAATAATTGTTTTGGAAAAAAAAAGAATTACCAAAATAATTATCTTTATGGCCAATATAAATGTTTCAAGTAGGTAATGACCAATTACAAATTAAATTACATAAAATCTTGCACTTCATACTTAAGTAATGAAAATAAATCTTTAAAGTCATTTGTTGGTAATCAATTTCAAGAACTCGTATGCGAGCTTATATAATAAAATTGGACTACCAATCAGATTAAAAGCTTACTAGTTTAACGAAGCAGAAGCTATCTTAATGTACGTACACTTTGTAATTAGGAGTTAAGACCCACATGTAAGAATTTATCTGATTGTCAACTAAAATACGTCGGTGGTTTTAATTTACAACACTAAATTATTGATATCATTTTATAATGCCGATTAATTTTTAATTTTCATGTAAATAAAAATACTGAGTAAGTACGAGGATAAATACAGGGTTATCCATTATGAGTTTATCAAAAGTAGCCATTTGACAGGTGTCAAATATTAGCGTCATTTAAACTGATATTTATTTAAATTATTAAACTCTAAATTGATAATCAAATTCGTCCACAAGTTGCCGAGTTATTGCCAAAATTTAGCGAAAAAGTAATTCAAAATTAATTCAAAAGAATTGTATCTGACAAAAAGTAATTTTTTGGATTGGCTTTTAAAAAATAACTTTGAAAAACACATAATTTACATTAATTCCAAACGAAAAAGTGAAATTTAAATTTAATCGAAATCTAAACATTTTATTTGTTTTTTTTAACTTTACTTTCAGAAATTAAAAATGGATCACCCTATGTTTTAAAAACCAAAAAAAATAAATTTTTTTTTTGATTTTACTTAATCAATTTCTAGTTTTATTTAATTATCTATTTTCTAAAAATATAATTAAAGTTTAAAAGATGAATACATGATTTTAAACTTTAAAAACAGTTTCTCTTCTCATCTCTAATTAATTTTTAAGGACTTACAATTTTATTTTTAGAAACTTTTTCAAGTATTTAAATATTTTTCTAAATTTAATTATTTAAATATTGAACAACTCACCCGATGCCCTCCAATTCTCATTGAAATGTAACCACCAAGAAGCTGCGTGCAAATATACCCATAAAAAAATGAGCTCAATATGAGTCCCGACTGCGTAGACGTCCACGGAAAATACTGCTCATAAGTGACATTGCCCTCAGGATGGTGGATGGTTCGATTTTCTGTCATTGCCACAATTGCCACACTCAAATTGACCCGCAACGAGTAAATATTGAAGAAGCCAAAGAATGCCATTATGACGACAACGTAACGTCGCTTTTGCCATATTTTCCATGTGATCGGATCCTCGAGAAGTTCCTCCTCGTTCCTGCGTACACGCGGCGACAAAAACAAGAAGCACAATTTTAATTGAGGCTCGTATAACATAGAAAATATGTGTGGTCATCGTGTATCGAGTGCTTTTTTTTGTGCTGCGCTCCCAATTAAAATTGGAAGTTTATGAATTGTTTTGTGGGGGTGGGGGGGAGGGAAACAATATTGAATCAGCTGCGAGTAGCGAGAGGTGTTGTGATGGTATTAATCAAATTGATAAAATGGATGCAGTTAATAAAAATGGGATTAAGTGTCTGACTTTTTGGTTTATGAGGTCAAAATAAAAAAAATGGGTATGGTCATGTCTTTTATAGATTTATGAGAGCAAGTAATCGGATATTCCGCAGATGTTTAATCAAAAATTACACGAATAAATACTTTCAACTACACACACATTAATTGATAAGAAGTACGTACGTATCAACTTAATGATCTTGAATATGGGGACATTAAAGTTAATCCAATTATTGAGGGGCTTACTTATCAGAATTAAAAATGGCATTGGCATCCATCACCGCTTTATCCTTGGAATCCATTTTTGTGGTTTATGTATTTTTATTTGTTTAAATTAATTTAATTTTAAGCAATCTAAATTTTTTGCTTATTTTTTCAATTCACATGAAAAGCTTTCAAAAAAAACTTTTTTGTTATTCTCTTTATGCACAATTCACCAGCACTTTATATGGAATATGTTTTATTATATTGTTGTGATGATCGTCAGACTGTTATGTCAACAACACGTAAACCTTAACTGAGTAAGTCATTAGTTGTGGGTCGCATGTTTGTAAATAAAATGTTTATCTAACGTGCCAGGCAATCAATTCAGAAATCTCTTCCAATACATAAACTGCGAAATTGTCTCTAAAGTGATTGTCCTTCTAAACAATTACGTCGTAATTGCAGCGTAATATTGCTGCAAGTACACAGTTTGCGTTGCACATTTATTTCATTCAGAGATTATTAAAATAGCAAGGTTTAATTAGATTCGCTGATTGATTCCACGCACAAACGCATCACTTTTAATGCTTTAATAAGATGACAATTTTATGTATTAAAACCACATGCAGCAAACATATTATGTTTTTCTATAATTGAAAAACTGTGAATATTTATTTTACAGTCACGAACACAATATTTTTTTTTTGTTTATAGAAAATTCACATTAATATTTAACTTTCACCATGCGAGTCGACGAAGCGCTTGTTTCTTGTCTCAAAATTTTGCGAAGACTAAACCGTGCTGTGGTGGTGTAACCGCTTTTAAAGGCAATTTTGGGAGGCACGAGACCACTGCGCGCGTAAAGAATAGCTCTTTTATCAATCTCTTTATACACGCCACACGTTATAACTTAAATATGGTTGGCGAGTTCACGGTGAGTGAGAAAACAGGAAAGCTCATTTTTGTGATACAAGCGTAGTGTTGTAAATTCGTTTATGCCGAATAAGATTGCAAACAAGTTATAACTGTACCTGTGTAAGTATTTGTTGTAAGGCAATGTGTGTTTAATAAATAAATCTTTTAAATACTTCCAACTTTTAATAGTCTTTAAAAAGCCTTAGACTTACAGGATTTTTGGATTTCTTAATATTTGATCCACGTTTACATTTAATGACTCTTTTTAAAAGTCATTTTTTTTTTACAAGCTTTTTATTTAAATAAATTCACTTAAAAAATGGTACCACAAGAAATGAAAACACAATCATCAAATTTGAGATGCTTCAATTTGTTAAATTTCAAAGCAATTTAACTGGTTTATAAAAGTGAAGGTCTTTCGAGGATTTTATTTTGGATGTGCATGTGTGAGCTTTAATAATTCTCTCAGCGATTGAGCTTATTACGACATAGTCAAGTGCAATTTAATAATGCACATAATATAATTCTAAATTGTGGGTGAATACCCTCGTTAAATTTAGAATGATTTTTAAATTATTACATCATTTATTCAATTAAATAGTACAAATCACGGTATATTGATGAGAAGGTATTACGATCCGCAAAGCCATCTGTTACGATCTGTGTGTTTTAGTGTAATTGAATCTCATGAATTATGAAACCATTGCTTTATGCTGAAATTTGTTTAAAGATCCAATTCGCGTGAACTTATAATGTTGTTTATCACGGTAATTATTCAAAATAGAGGTGAGATGATGTTTGTTTAAATTAGTTTAGTTTCACAATTTTGTAGAATATTAATTTTTTTATTATTAAAACAATTTCCGAAATGATGTCCAAGGGCAAATTGTTTGGCGAAAGAATTTCTGAAAAGGATTACAATACATTTTCTTAAAAAAATACGTCTTGGTGATTTTATTACTCACGATCGTATTTCAAGAACAACAACAATACATGAAACCAAAATTTTTATTAAATGACTTAAAATAATTAACATGTTTTTAAAGCCAAATTGTTTTATAATAAATTGTTATTTAATTTAACAATTGCTCATTTAACTGTTGCAAATTCTGTAGAAATTCTCTTAAACTAGATTGGAACAACCAAAACCACGCAAATTTTTTTTTATTTATATTAAGACACCTAAATCAAAAAAATTGTTTTCATAATCATTATTCAAATTGCCCTTGCTTTTATTGTTTTACAGTTATACTGATTAAAATAGTTAAAATGAACCACAATGTAGTAGCAATTCACTTACTTTATTACAAGTTTAACCTGATAAAATCATATAAGATATTTAAATAATAAACCTTAATTTAAAAACCAAAGCAAAACCTTATCAAATCAACACGTACAAATACTATTTATTTTAATTTTTTTTACAACAGTTAAATATGTCGTGTTTTTGATTTAATTGAATGAACCTAATGAAACACACAAGCATGAAGTTAATTATTTACCCTGATTACAAAAGGTGTAACGAAGTAATTCGTGTGTCGATGACGTGTTCATGACAAATGTGGAATAAATTAAATTACAGATGTTGCGAGTAGATAAATAATTTTTTTTTAAAACTAAATTTGCTAGCATAATTTTATTTGGTTTTAAAATATTTTTTACATACGCGAAACATAGTTTTTCAAAATTATTGGTAAAAGTATTGGAAAGTGGCCATCAACTAAATTTTAAATACTTCGATTAAAAAAAAAAAATCAAAACCATAAAGCCAAAAACTATAATTAAAAAAAGGTCTGCTGGACAATTAAATACATCTTTTTTATTTACCGCGTCATCGGTAAGAAATCCAAATTCTCAGCGCCCAGCGGTCACTACAGCAGTCGAGGGCATATGACGTCACAGTATAAACTATCCATCATACCTTGTACTAAATATACCATGGCGCATAACTTCATTTAATTTTGTGCATTTTTTTTTTGAATAACCAATTTAAAATCTCACAAAAATGAATGAAACTAAGTGACACCCTGTCAAAAAGTCAATAGAAATCAACAGTGAAGATCAAAGCTATTAAATGAAACACATGTTTCATTATTAGTATCATAAACGACTCCATACAATTGCAGTAACTCCCGTGAATTAATGATAAGCATAAGAGCTTTATTCAGATACATGTCAATTACACTCACGTCCACGCATACATAAAAAGTGGTGTTATAAAAATTGCTTTATGACTTATGAGGTTATAAGCAACACGATTTTGTATTGTTAACAGGATTTTATTGCCCCTAAACGCCACAATTTTTATTTCTATTTATTTTTGTAAGTATAAAGAGGTGAATTGCCGCGAGAGAAAAAATACAAACATACTCGCACTTACATAATATGGATAATAATTGACGTATGAGCCATTGTGACTACAAGTGGGAACTGGGAAGAAAGCTTAATATGGTAGAGATCTTCAATTTAATCATCGACACAAATATTATGAGAGATTTTGTCAATTTTGTGTTCACACATTAAAGTAAAATTAACTGTCGTATTTCATAATTAATGAATCTGTCACTCATAATGTTTTAAAATACGATGAGGGTAAAGGAATTGCAATATTTTTAATTTTAATTTAACGTGCAATTATTTAAAATGGCGGTTTAAATAATGGAATCAAGGATTTCAGTTAAATTAAGAGTAAATATATTAATTATTTAATTATTACTTCACTTAAATTGCCGCATATATTTTATTAAAATTGAATGTGATCAATTACAACTAAAAACTTGTTTTTATTTTATTTTTTAAAGCAGAATATGCCTTGATTAAACTAAGTTTAAACATTTGAATTTTTTAATTTATTACAACCGGAAGGTTGTAATTTTTTTTATCTCTCAAAAAATAATTTATACAAACAATTTAATATACATTTTTCTATACAATATGGTTGGGAAAAGGGGCCGGAAAACTGGTCAGAAAAATGAAATTAAAGTAAAATTAACAGCTGCAGAAAGGAGGGAGAGAAGACGACTACGTCAGTTAGCTAAACTTGAAGCACAACGTCAGCGTGTCAGAGTACGTTAAAAATATAAAATTCATTGATAATTGATAATTTAAATGGTGCGGAATTTGTTAGGATCACCTAGCAAGAGAAATTGCAATCACTGATGGAACGTACAAAATTGCGGCTGAAAGTTGGACAAAAATGTGTACAGATTATTCGATACCAGAGCTGAAGGCTGATTTTAAAATATTTTGGGATGACTTGGAGGGCGTCCTGAAACGTCGGGATGATGTCGCCGAGAAGCTGTTGCATCAGCGATGTGAGATTGAAGATCAGTACCAACGAAATGCTGAGGAATACTTAACCACATTTGAATCCTTTATTGGTATTGTTGATTTATTTAATCACGTCCTTTTATTTTAATTAATTTTCTCCAAAACATTTTAGAGCTAAATAATGTGTTTACGAATTCAGCAAAAAAAGCATTCGACGATGAGTGTTACAATATGTTTAAACATTTTTCTGAGGAATGCGATTACACCATCGTAAGTATTTTAGCTTTTAATCAGCAAACATTTTAAAGCATCCCAAATTTTTTTTTTTCCAGAAAACTTTTCAGGAAATGGCAGATAAAATTAACAATAATGAAAGCGGTTTAAAAATATTCCATGACAATGATATGACGGAGGCTAAAAACTTGTTGCTGCTTAAAAAAAATATGGCTATTATAGAAAATATTGAAAGTAGGAATAATGCACGAGACGTGCTTTTGGATCAGATGGAAAATATTTACGCACGAATGGCAGAGGTTGTGGATACATTAAAAATAGCTTTACCCAAAACAGATATAAAAAAATATGGAGTACTTAAAGAATCTGAAAGATATTATCATGACACTATGAAAGCATTGAAAGATCAGGAGCAAAGTCTTTACGTAATTTTTTCCAGCTCAAAATAATAAAGTTTTAAATGTTTCATAATATTTTATTGTTTATAGGAAGAATTTAAAGATCTACGAATGATAAATCAAAAATCAAACCATAAATTTCAAGACAAAGTTGCTGAATTAATGTATGAGAAAGAGTATTTTCGTCGATTTTATCTTGATTCAAGAAAGTGCTCAGAATTACAAGACAAAGAAGATCAAATAAAGTTAGCGAATCTTGTGCGTGATTCCAATGAATGCATTGAAGTAAACTCCATTTTAATGTTTAAAAAAATTCATAAAATAATTGTTATCCTTTTTATTTTAGCACCTAAAAGCCCAAGTAGAGAAAAGCAAACATCATCTGCAATTACTGGAAGCGTGTCGACGTTATCAAACGCAAGAAGAGCAAATCACGCCATTTCCAGAGAATGCCACAGAAATTCTTAATGATGCCAATCAATTTAAGTCCCCAGTAAACGCGATTAATTTACCTTACAACCAATATCCTGACGTTCCCAAATTGGCATTGTTTTCCCACAGACTTGCAAAAGTCGAGGATGATTGTATGGCTCTGGAGGCGGAACAAAAACAGCTTGAAGAACAAAATCAATTTTTGCAAAATGAGTTTCGTCGCTATTTTGACTGCGAGAAATATAATAAAACAATGTGCAATTTGGGTTTAGGTGGCAACCCCACTGTGGCTGTTCCTACACAACAAGCCAGTTTTATGTACCAAGTGAAACAAACATTGAAAAAGAAATAAACAAATTTACTGTTGCATATTGGGCTTGACCAAAATTATACTAAACGAACTTACTTTATAGAAATCAACGAGCCACCCTTCTGTTGCCTGTATTCCATAATCCCTTTGAAATCTGGTAAACACTTCCGCCAAAATTTACGCGTCAGATGAGTGGTTCATCTAGTTATTTTTTTTATCCCATTTGGGCAAGACGTCTTAAGTTTAACATAAAAAGAGGCCGCTCTGCATCTTCAATATCTTTCACACCTCGCAGTCCCACTGCAAAGACGTCCACAAAGCGGAGTTTTTTACTATAAAGTGGGAGTAGCAAAGGATAAAATTTAATAATGGGCATTATTTCAGTTACGAAAGCAATTAGCATAAAAACTATTTGCTTCGTTTTAGAAATTTTGATAATTTTATTATTTTTATTATTTTGTAATCCTGTTAAATTTTGGTCATGAAAATTCCAACTTGTAACTAAGTCCTTGATACTAAAATTGTACTAGTCACTAGCACTCGTTAAATTAAGTGCAGACATTTCAACAAACGTCGTAACCACTTCAGTGTATTAATTTTAAATATTGTTTGAAAACGAAACGAATTTAAGCGTTTCCACTATATTTTAATTATCCATTAATTTGAATTATCGCAAATATTATTGAAATTTGATTGAAACTAATACTTGCAATTTTTTTTTAATAGCGGAATATGCCTTGATTAAACTAAGTTTAAACATTTGAATTTTTTTTATTTATTACGACCTGTAGGTTGTGTTTTTTTTTACACATCAAAAAATACTTTTTATACCTTTTTATACAATTTTTTTTACAAAATGATTGGCAAAACGGTTGGAAAAACGATTTTAAAAACGGTTAGCAAAACGGTTAGCAAAACGGTTGGCAAAACGGTTGGCAAAACGGCTGGTAAAACGGTTGCTAAACCGGAACCAGAAGTTAAGACAAAATTAACAGCAAAAGAAAGGAAGGACAGAAGACGACGGCGTAAATTGGCTAAATTTGAAAGACGACGTAAGCGTGTCAGGGTACGTTAGAAAATTTATCAACCACAAATGTATTAACATTGTTGTGCATTTTTTTTAGGATCACCTGGCAAGGGAAATCGCTATTACTGAGGGAACGTACAAAATCGCAATGGAAGCATGGACAAAAATGTGTACAGATTATAGAGTACCAGAGTTAAAAGCCGATTTGAATACATTTTGGGAAGAGTTGGAGGGCGTACTCGAACGCCGGGATGAGGTCGCCGATAAGCTGTTGCATGAGCGAAGTCAGATTGAAGATCAATACGAGCGAAATGCTGACGAATACATGAACATCCTTGACTCCTTCATTGGTATTGTTGTCATATTTCTAAGTTCCTATTATTATTTTTATGTCACGAAATATTTTAGAGCTTAATACTGTGTTGACGAATTCGGCAAAAAAGGCATTCGACGATGAGTGTCACAATCTCCTACAGCATTTTTCTGAGGAATGCGATTACACAATAGTAAATATTTCGCTTTTTATCCGAAAAAAATCCCTAAGCATCCCTTAATTTATTTACAGAAAATTTTTGATGAGACTACTGCAGATAAAATTAACAATAATGAAAGCGGTTTAAAAATAGTCCACGATAATAATATGGCAGAGGCTAAAAACATGTTGCTGCTTAAAAAGAATTTGGCTGTTTTAGAAAATGTTGAAATCAGGAATAATGCACGAGACATAATTTTGAATCAGATGGAAAATATTTACGCAAGAATGAAAGAGGTTGTGGATGCTTTACATTCGGCTTTACCTAAAAAGGATTTAAAAAAATATGCAGTTCTGAAGGAATCTGAAAGACTTTATAAAGAAAAAATGAAAACAATGAAAGATCATCAACGAACCCTTTATGTAATACATATTTTCAACACAAAAAAGCATTACAATTTAAAATGCTTTATGAAATTTTCTTTATTGTAGGAACAATTCGATAATCTACGAATGGAATATAAAAAATTAAATTCACGGTACCAGAACAAGGTTGGTGAATTAATGTATGAGAAAGAGTACTTTCGTCGATTTTATCTTGAATCAAAAAAAAACTCAGCATTACAGGACAAACAGGATCAAATAAAGTTGGCGAATCTTGTGCGAGAATCAAATCAATGCATTGAAGTAGACTTCATTTAAATGTTAAAAAATGTAATTAAATAATTTCTGATCCTTTTTGCTGCAGCACCTTAAAACCGAAATTAAGAAAAGCCAATATCATGTGCAATTATTGGACGCGTGTCGACGTTACCAAACGCAAGAAGAGAAAATCACGCCATTTCCAGAGAATGGCACAGAAATTCTATTTGATGCCAATCAATTTAAGTCCGCAGTAAACGCAATTGATTTACCTTACAATGAATTTCCTGACATTCCCAAAATGGCATTATTTTCGTACAGACTTGCAAAAGTCGAGGATGATTGTATGGCTCTGGAAGCGGAACAAGAACAACTCGTAAAACAAAATCAATTCTTGCAAAATGAATTTCGATACCATTGCGACTGCGAGAAAAATCAGAGAACCATAATCAACTTGCGTTTGGGACACAACCCCACGGTTGCTATTCCCGCACAAACAGCCAATCTTATCCACCAAGTGAAACAGACATGTAAAAAGAAATAAACATATTTGGGTTGACCAAAATTATACTAAACAAAGATGCTTTAACAACATTATTTTGTTGCTTGTAATCCATAATCCCTTTGAAATCTGGTAAACACTTCCGCCAAAATGTACACGTCTGCTGTGTAGTTCATCTAGTTATTTTTCTTATCCCATTTGGGCAAGCCGTCTTAAGTTTAACATAAAAAAGGCCGCTCTGCATCCTCAATGTCCTGCACACCACGCAGTCCAACTGCAAAGACGTCCACAAAGCAGAGTTTCTTTCCTATAAAGTGGGAGTAGCAGAGAATAAAATTTAATAATGGGAAATTTAAATATTTCAGCTTTGTAGCTCCTTTCGTTTTTTTTTTAATTAAAAAAAAAGATTTTAACACTTCTTTTGAAATCCTGTATAAAGAATCTTGATGCCAGGACAACGTTAACCGCCGATAATTGTCAAATTAAGTGCATACATTTCAACCAATTCTGTAAACACTTGAGTGTATTAATTATAAATGTTGTTTGAAAACAAAACGAAAGCAATTCGCTATAAATTAAGCGTTTCCACTATATTTTAATTATCCTTTCATTTGAATTATCGCAAATATTAAGTATTGAAACGTGATCATTTAATTAAACCATGATTGAACCAAAAACTTGCAAGTTTTTTTTGATAGCAGAATATGCCTTGCTTAATTCAATTTTAAACACTTGAATTTTTTTTGCATTCATAAAATATTTATTTGTTAAAATATATTAACCACATACAAAATGGGTCGAAGAAAGAAGAAGGTAAAATTAACAGCTGAACAGAAGAAGGAGAAAAAGCGACTGCTTTTGTTAGCTAAAATTGAAGCACAACGTCAGCTTGTCAGAGTACGTTAAAAAACATAATTTATTGATAATTGATAATTTGAATAGTGCAAATTTTGTTAGGATCACCTGGCAAGAGAAATGGCAATCACGAACGGAACGTACAAAGTTGCGGCCGAGACATGGACACAAATGTGCACAGATTATACGATACCAGAGCTGAAGGCTGACTTGAAAATATTTTGGGATGACTTGGAGGATGTGCTGACACGTCGGGATGAAGTCGCCAATAAGCTGTTGTATGAGCGATGTCAGATCGAAGATCAGTACCAACGAAATGCTGAGGAATACATGAACACACTTGACACCTTCATTGGTAGTGCTGATTTATTTACTTACGTCCTTTGATTTAAATTACCTCAAATATTTTAGACCTAAATAATCTGTTTATGGACGCAGCCAAAAAAGCATTCGATGATGAATGCCGCAATCTCTTACGACAGTTTTCAGAGGAATGCAATTATCGAAACGTAAGTTTTGGGCGTTTTATCAGAGAATCATTGTTAAGCGTCTTTAAATTAATTTCCAGATTATTTTTAATGAAACTGTAGAGAAATTGTGTGACAATGAATGCGGTTTGAAAATTATTCATGACGATAACAAAGAAAAGGCTAAAAATTTGCTGATGCTCAGAAAAAATGTGGCTGTTTTAGAAAATGTTGAAAGCAGAAATAATGCACGAGATGGGATTTTGGATCAAATGGAAAATATTTACGCTGAAATGATAGAGGTTGTGGACACATTAAATTCGGCTTTGCCCAGAGATGATTTGAGAAAACTTGAAGTTCTTGAGGCATCTGAACGAAGTTTTCGAGAAAAAATGCAAACTTTGAAATCAAACCAACGAGGTCATTATGTAAGTTTTTCTCCTGCACGTATCACAACTGTAAATTAAATAGGAACATTTTTTTTGTAGGAAAAGTATGATAATCTACGAACGGAATATCAAAAATCCAATACGCGATTTCAGCACAAGGTTGCTGAATTAATGAATGAGCAACAGTATTTTCGCATTATTTATAATCAGACAAAAGGACGCACAACATTTCATGACAGAGAGGATAAAAAAAAATTGGCCACCCTAGTGCTTGAATCAAATCAATGCATTGAAGTAAACTCCATTTAAATGTTTAAAAAAATCCATAAAATAATTGTTATCCTTTTTATTGTAGCACCTAAAAGCCCAAATTGAGAAAAGCAAATATCATGTGCAATTACTGGATGCATGTCGACGTTACCAAACCCAAGAAGAGAAAATCACGCCATTTCCCAAGGATCAGAAAGAACTTCTTAAAAATGCTATTGCATTTAAGTCCGCAGTAAACGCAATTGATTTACCTTACAACGCATATCCTGACATTCCCAAAATGGCAATATTTTCGTACAGACTTGCTAAAGTCGAGGAAGATTGTATGGCTCTGGAAACGGAACAAAAACAACTTGAAGTACAAAACGAATATTTGCGAAATGAATTTCGTCGCTATTTAGACTGCCAAAAATATCAAAAAACCATAAGCAAATTGCGTTTAGGCGACAAACCCACTGTTGCTGTTCCTACACAACAAGCCAATCTTATTTACCAAGTGAAACAAACATTTAAAAAGAAATAAACAAATTTACTGTTGCATATTGGGTTTGACCAAAATTATACTAAACGAAGTTACTTTATAGAAATCAACGAGCCACTGTTCGGTTGCCTGTATTCCATAATCCCTTTGAAATCTGGTAAACACTTCCGCCAAAATGTACGCGTCGGCTGTGTGGTTCATCCAGTTATTTTTCTTGTCCATTTGGGCAAGCCGCCTTAAGTTCAACATAAAAACAGGCCGCTCCGCATCCTCAATATCTTGCACACCCCGCAATCCAACTGCAAAGACGTCCACAAAGCAGAGTTTTTTTCCTATAAAGTGGGAGTAGCAGAGGATAAAATTTAATAATGGGCATTATTTCAGTTAACGAGAGCTATTAGTATAAAAATATTTCAGCTTTGTACCTTGTTTCGTTTTTCTGAAATGCACCCGATGTGGAACTGTGCGTTTAATGTCCTTGGTTCGAAAGGATATTAATTTAACACGTGGATCATTTCGTGAGTAAAACATGTCTCGCGTTATGTTGTGGAATCCCTTTTCGGTAGTCACATCTTTTATTGTATCAACATTGCTGTCTTTAATGCATTGGGTAAACATGACGACAGCCTGGAAATAAACGTTGTGTGTTAAATAGATTAATGATAATTAAATAGTTTTAATGGTGTCTGAAAATTTATATTGCAATCAAAATTATTATTAATTTTAATTAGTTTAAAATTTGATTTTCAGAATAAAATTACATTGAAATTAAGTTTGTGATTATTAAATAAATTAATAATTACCAAAATGCCTTGGAAAATTAAAGGGAAATTCAAAATAAAATAGGCATTGAGGTGAAAATACAAAAAATTACCAAAGACATCAACCATCCGTTGTAAGGTTTTATTGCAAATAATTTACCCGCGAAATTTAAATTTGTTTTAAAACTTAAATAGTCTATTTTTACGATTGCAAACATGTTATATCCCTTGCCTTAAAACTAGAACTTCAAAACACAATTAAAGCAATAAAACACCTGTGTAGATCCCCGCAAAAATTCATCAGTTTTGAATTTTGGATCCCAAGTCATTTGCAATTTCAATATTTCCAATCTCGCCCTCAGCCAACGCATTGGGTTTTGAATGTACACAAATCGGATGTCATCTTGAGGCGTGTCTCGCCCATTATTGGAGGTGTAAAATCTTTGCTGCTGCAAATGGGCAACTGGTGTGTGTCCAGAGAAGGCTAGTGGTGATGCTTTAAGAAATTTATTTAATTGCAAACTAACACTTGGTAATTTAAATACATTTCTTAACATTGTATAAATTTAGAAAATTAAACTGAGAATTTTTTTTTAATGACAGCATCAAGTCGATTGCCTAAATGCATAAGTCATAATTTTGTTCAAACAATAATTCACTTGCTGTGTGTTCCTTGCTTGAAGGAGTGCAAAATGCATTTTTATTTAAATTTTAATCATTTAAATAAAGTCATAAAAGGTTCCTGCATAAATGTGCAATGAAATGCATTTGCACAAAATTGCATTGCATTCCAGAGACATTTAAAAAAGTGCACAAGAAGTCACTTGCAGCGAACCGGTATTACTAGCACGCACGACATCAATGGGAGGGAATAGAAAATGTCCAGAACAAGTAAATGCATTTCTTTCCACAACTGCAGTTACCCCTTTTCAGTTATTGACTTCCCCACATTCTACAGTGCAGTCCCTCATATTCGTGCTTATGCGTATATATAATGCAATGCAGCAGTTGTGACAAAAGATATGAAGAGAGAATCTTTGCAACAAAAATATTCTTGAATGGTTCTGTTTCGCCATGGCATTGCAGTATACGTTGGGGCTAGTCGAAGACGAGCACTTTCCTTCATTTCTTGAGATGGAAACCAGTTCTCGGTATAAAACAAACAGCAGTAAAGATGCACTCGATATAATCAATACACATGTACGGAATATAGTTGGGAATACAATTGTATAAGCCAGCACATGCTTTTTGGATATATTTTTAGTTTATATGTGACCGCTAAAAAAATACCCTCGTGGTGCAATGTGCATTCGGCGGCGCTCAAGTCTCACGGAAGGCTTTACCGCGGATGAATACCAGCCGCAGTATATTAGGAATACATGTTTTGTGGCCGGTTTGCAAGCTTATAGAACAAAAATCGCACAACACCAAGCATGGTGAGCAATGGGTGGAAAAAAAAAATGAAAAACAAAAAATGAAGACGAAGTAGAAGTTGTCTTCAAAGAATTTTGTGAATGCGTTCAATGATCCCGATTCATTTCATGCCTCTCTCGTTTTCATTTTGGTTTCTTACACACTTCTTCATGTATATATTGCTATTTGTTTCGCATTGAGAAGCACCCAGCGATGGGGATCTTCATGTCTTAATGCTTTGCACTCAAATGTGTCTTGGCAAATTTTATGTTCTTGCACAATTGAGCGTCGATACTATGCTCAAAGTCCACCGTAATTCAATTGTATTGCCGTCTTCAAATCAACCATCATAAAATCGAAATCAAAATCATTGGCCGCGTCTAAAAATAGATGCACAAAATGATGAACCAGATTCTCATTTGTATTCAAGCGCCACTAATTGTCGAACCTTTGTTCTGACATGTACCTGGCTTTTTTTTCAATGGTGCTTTTGTATTTAATGGTGGAAGACGTCTGCGAGCGCCACAACAACATTGCAACGCTTTGTTTTGCAAGATTTGAGTATTCACTGCTTGCTACTTAAGTTTGTCTTACACTAAGTTACCAAAAGAAGAAGAATAAGAAAAGTCTGAATACAATAAAACTAAGAAGTGGAATGTTTTCAAAACTTCAAGGTCAAAAGTGACTAGAAATAAATCTGTTTTTGTCTTAACTGTGATGGTGTTCGAGAAATCAGGACTTTTCAGTTTGAATTAAAATAAAAGTTTATAAAATAAAATAAATAATTAAGGATTTAAAAAAACAAATAAATTAATAATTTAAATTTTTTTTAACCGATAAATTATTTATTTTATTAATAATTTTTATTTTAATTGAAACTTTCTTAATTTAAAATTTCTTAATTTTATTTTACTTTCTTTAATCTGAGTCTGAATACAATTTACTGAACTTAAACTCTTTATAATAATTTATAAATTCTACCTTAAGCATTTTTACTTTAAATTAAACAATTAAATTTCCTCTTCTTACACCCAACCCACCCTTTCAAAAAGTCACAATCAAATGACCACACACGAAGTTAAAGAAAATCTTAAATGACAACTGACGTGATGTCCTTTTTGATGTATCATTCCAATTTAGGATCAAAAAGCAGATGATTAATTAAATTACATAACAGTTCACATCAAAAGACCCCTCATCACATAAACACCGCACCACCGTCTGCAGTCTGCAGTGACTATGCATCTCTGCAGAATTCCCCTAACATGGCAACAATGTGCGCCTGCGCTTACTCGACGCAAGTACAGCAAGTTGCAACACGCGAGAAACATGCACACAAATGAATTGTGCAATCAACAATGAAATGTAGTGAACTCAGTGCTGTCGGGTTGAGATTTTTGTTGTAGATTTAAATTATGAACGAGTAATTCTTGACATTTAATTTATTAATGAATAATGATTAATAAATAAATTCAATAAAGCAAAGTGAAAGTACTTAGAGAATCATTATGTTAAAGGGTCTTAAGTGAGTTGTTAAATGTGAAGTTAAACCAATAAAATTGTTTAAAAAAAAATCGAAAATAAATAATTCATTTAAAATTTGATTAAATTTCACTTTAACAATAAATTATTGAAAAGGCATTTAAAATTTGTTGGCTTAAAGATGGCTTAAGTAAAGTAGGAAAAAAGGACGCAAAATACATTTCAAGATTTGAATTCGAGTGACTTAATTAAATACGATTTTAGAAAAACAATTTGAATGATGACTTTAAACTTTGGCATTTTACAATCTTAATTAATGAATATAAATAAACTTAAACTATGTTTCAAATAAAATAAGCGGGAGGGAAAGAGATATAAGACTTTGCAGTCGATGTTGTTTAAGTTTAGAGGCATTTCCAAAACGAAAATTAAAAAAGAGAAGATTATTTATTTTTAAAACAATTTTTTTATATTGAAAAAATTTACTATGATCTTGAAATGCTTCTTTAAGGTGTACAATTATGTAGTTATTCATTTTATCGAAAAAAATACGGTTTATGAAATAACTGACAACAAAAAATAACCTTGAATTATTAATTCAGTGACCTTGAATCGTATTACTAAGTTTTTGCTCTTTGCAACTTTGCTCTATATTATATGTTTTTAAATACATTTTACATACAAACAATTTTTTCTGCTTTAAATATAAATAAAATAAATGTTTTCATAGATTATTTTTTGTTTTAAAAATCCATAAAAAATAATTTATTTTGAAAACTATAATAAAACAACGATTAACTAATTAACATGAATTGATAAAAAAGCATTAAACAACAAGCATAAAACTTCTGATGACGACTACAGTGGGTATCACTGAACAAAACAAGCGGTGTAGATTTCCTGTTCGCGGCTCGCAACTCGCAACTCGCAACTCGCGAGTCGCGTTTCACCCATATCCATTGCAGTCTGCTCTCCAGCAAGCAATCAGTTTTGTTGAAACCGCGTTACGAGCAGGTTGTGTGTTGTGTTAATGCGTCTCGAAGCTAACCTGTTTACACACAATATGCGTGCCCATTCAGGGTTATCCGTTGTGAAGTGGTTCGCTATTCTTTCTACACCTATTAATTGCTGTTAATTCAAAGTGTTAACAAACGATCAATGCGAGCAATAAAAATTAGTGAAATACGCAGAAACGAAAACATTTGAGTTGGAAATCCTTTTAACGGGATACATTAACATGCCGCACGCTTGAAACGACTGAACATTGCGTAATCCATTTGCAAAAGAACTGTATAAATTAATTCGCGACATTAGCACAAAGTTGTTAATTTGTGTGAAATATAGTGGATTTATGTTTTGAACTTAAAACTGGTAAATAAACGGCTTTCAAAAAAATCATCACCGATTTTCTAAAGGTCGACTTGTTTAAAAAAAGAATACACTTGCACTCAAAACCTGCAAAAAGAAGCTCGTGCCAGACATTTCGGTTTCATTTGACAATTATTTTCATGGTTTTAAAGTTTTTTTTTCCAAAACTTTTTTGGTGGATAAAGTACACAAATCAATTATCTGTACAGCAATTGTATAATGTAACAGTTTAAATCACAAGAAATTGAAATGAAATTGCCTTCTTTAAAAAAAAACAACAAGTAATTCACCGCTTTTAAACTTAAAAACAAGTGGCACATGCTACAGCGGCGTTACAAACAACGAAAGTTAAATAAAAACAAAAAAACAAAATTAAACCATCCCAATGATAAAAAGGGGGGAAAGAAAATTATTCAAAAACAAGTGTTATTTAAGTTTGTAAGAAGAATGAAATTTTAACGCATATCGACGGTGGATTGCTGATTTGTTGAAAGAGTGCCGATGAAGTAGAAAAACGTGAACCAAAACAATATGCACTTGCTTTTACTTTGAAAACCAATTATTGTCCAATAACATTTTCACAAATTGCCATTGCAAGTAAAATTGTAGCTCCAAAAATTAAAAACAAAACGAATTTAATTAATTGAAGAAGCATAAAAGATAAAAAAAACTTATATCGAAAAAAGTATTAAGTGTTTGTCCAGCGCCTAAATGGAGCTCAAGGTTGTGTAGCACCAGCCCAATATTATGATCATCCTGCAAAAGGTCAAAGGAATATAATCCCAAAACTGATTATCGTAAAAGGCAATTTTTAAACTTCGCAATTAAATTCCACGATAAATATCCGCGAAAGTTTTTTCCACTCAGTGCGTGTAGCGTCTTCTCGACGCAGTGATTTTCAGCCTATCGCAGACGGTGGCACCCGGTTTTGGTGTATTGTAGAAGCTTTTTTTTTGTGTACTTCTACCGCAGTGTTATTTTACCTGCATCTCTTTTTCATCATACACATATATTGTACACGGTTAACTCTCATTGAAGAGACATCAAGCCGCTTTCATCTAATTAGGTAAGTGTTACATCGTTAATCTCTTTTTGCCTTGTGTCGCGTTTTGCTGTTTCCTTTATAACAAATAAAAAAAAAGCAACACACAACTGAACCATCGACCAGCAGCAAAGCTATATCTACCGACTATTTGTTTCGTTAATACGATATTTTTCTGCAATTTTGCGCCAAATGTGAATGTGTGTCTGATTTATTAATTTACTATCCGAATAAAAGAACGTGCAGTCGACAAAACTTTTACTTGATTCGTCTCCGTCATTTTGACGAGACAATAAATTATTAACACTTGATTACAGTTGCGAGTGCGGCCAAAACAAGACATGACAGACCTGTATAAGGAGCAATTTTTGCCATTCATCACTGTCACTGTCGGTTTTTTATATTGTTATTGTGTGTGATCATTTGGGAGGTTTGCAGCCCCAAAAATGTCAACAAAAGATTGGGGGCCCCCTAAACATGATCCTCACGACTTTAAATTGTGTACTTTTATATCGAATTACAATTTAAAGTCTTTGGACATGTTGGTGCACGTTTTAAGCATTCTAAAAAAAATTTAAGTTGAATTTAGAGACGCCTTTTAGCAGAGTGACTTAAAGTGTTTTAATTTCAATTAATTTTAATTGCACGAATTATGCTTTAAAGTATTTAATTGGGAGCTTAATTTAAAGTAGAAATTAATATAAGCAGTAGGCTAATAGTAAAGTTATCGAAACACTGTGATCATCTAATTTAAAAAAATCTAAACGACTGTGTATGTGTGGGATTTAATCACGTTTAAACTATAAAAGGGATTGCTACGAAATTTTACACACGTATTTGTCAATATTCTAGAAGTAACATAAACCTATTTTAAATTCGAAAAAAAATCGCGAAAACTGAAAAAAAATCACGGTTTATGAAAAAATTAACCGATTCATAATATTATTTTGATTATCGATTTTTCACTGTTCAATTGGTAAAAAACATCTCGCGAAAAATTCCGCGGTAATGTTTATATAATGTTTCGATAATTACCAAATTTTTTAAATGAATTAGTCACGATTACAGCTTTTAGTTAGACATATTTAAATCTCGAAAACAAACTGCGAAAAGGGCGAAAACGAATCGTGGTTCATGAAAAAATTCACTAATTCCAAAAACGAATGCAGAAGTCACTTTGTTAGTGTTTTATTAATTAAAAAACACATCACGAAAAATTCCGCGGTAATGTTTATAATAAATAATTAAACTGTAAAAGACACCCAAAGCGGAAATTTAATTTCATCACAATAATTATCAACGTTATCTATTTTTATTCTTAATACAATACATATTTACTTAAAAACAGATATTATTCCATCGGTTTTTGTAAAATTAAATTAAATTTAACATAATAATTCCGCTTTTTAAAACAGACAACAAATTGTGAAATCGACAGAATTTTAAATAAAAATTAAAACCTTAATTAGGTTTAAGTCTTAATTTAAATTTATAATTAATGTTAAGAGAAATTCTTAAAACCAACCAAAAATCTGTAGACATAAGAACATTCCATGGATAAAAATTTAAAAAGTATGCACACACATCCACACCAAAACAAACCATCAAGAGCTTTCTTGAAAATTAAGACTCCACACAAAAACCAGTTTTCCGGCAGTGAGTGGTCAAGCGAACATTAACATTATACAAGACACATGCTCGGAAACGCATATAAAACCATCATAGCACATATTTTTTAAAAGAAGAGAACCGCTGCCTTCAAAGAAGACGATATTGTGTGTGTAAAGTTTTACCTGCACATAAAGTGATAATAAATGTTGAGAGACGCGATATTATGCAGACGAGCAAAATAAATAAAAAATTGGCAAGCAGGTTAAAGCAGTTTTTTATGCAAGTGATCTCCCCGGGAACAAGTTCAAACTCGAACACACCGTCATAATATTGTGGTGTGTCTGCCAATGTGCATTTGAACAAATTTCGAGCGAGTATTTGTGAAAACCCCAAGCAAAGCATGGGAACGCTGCTGACCATTAATGACCACCCCAACTTATATGTGCATCGTGATTCGTTAGGGGCAACTGCTGCACACCACCGTCATCATGCTGTGTGGGCATAAAACACCGTGACCGTGATATTTGGTTATGCATAGTTATAATAGCCCTCTCTGCACATATTTTCAAATATGGTTAGGGCTGAGGTGTTTCTGAATATAGACTTCTTGCAGTTAGCTTAAAATAATGGATAATGTCTTCCACATAGTTTCTAACAAAAATCATTGTACCAAGACACAATGGTGCAGTGTGCATTGGCCTAAAATGTAGTTGGCTTTATACAGACGACAATAATGGGGCTTCCTTACGAGTACATAATATGTGAGTTAAAGATTTATGCGTGTTTTAATTGCTCATAAATATAAAATCAACTAATGAGTGACACTTCAAACAATGATCCATTAAATTTGCAAACACATTTACCTATTTGTGTCTGCACCAATGCTGTTAAACGTTGGTTGGCTGTTGTTTGAAATGTAGTTCACCACATCCTGCGGATTATACGGCTTTATAAAGCCGGTTGGTCATATTTTACAAACGCACTTTACTAACCTAGGAAGAAGAAAGTGGCAATATTACAAGAAATACATTTTTATTTATAAAAAAAAAATGGTCAGCAATTAATTAATGTGACATTTATTAATTAAAATAATAAATGTCGCTTTTTACAATGCACGCAATTTAATTTTAAGCTCATCTTAAATTATTGTGGTGCCATTTTGTTGGAATTTCACTTTTTGCCCAATTTAAAAATTGTTTTTTATTAATTTAAATGCTGTCTGCTCATTTTAATATTTTAAGGTTATGTATTCTTAACCAAAAAAAAAAAATCATGATCATCTTAAAATTAATGGCATGTCTTACTCCTGAAGCGTTCAATACATTATAAAAACGAGACTTTGCATGCCATGTAACTTAACTAACACATTATAAGCGGAAATAACCTAAAATTTAAGTGTTCGTGTGCTTTTGCTGCTCTGCGGTTTAGCAAAAATATTTTTAAATTGTGATTGTACCATTTTTTACTTCATTTTTTTTCAACATGCGCTATTTCTTGAAATCAACATTATAAAATTGACAACAAATTATTGTTATAGGCAATTTGTCTGTCAGGCAATGTCTACATAGTCTCAAAATGATAATTGCGTAGCATGGGAACAAGTTGCCGGAACTGATTTTCATACATTTCAAATAATACTTTGTAGAAAATATAATTCTGTGATTTGAAGGTGCTGTGTATTGAAGCGTTAAAATTGTTGTTATGTTTTGTTGTGTGATAACATAATTTTTTTGACTCATGTTAAACATATTTCTAACATTATATAGTTAAATTAAATTGGCTGTGAATTTTATTAAGTTAACTTATTTAAATGTGCTTAAGGAATTTGTTGGTGAAATTGTGAAAACGTGACTTAAACTCTCACTTGTGAAATTTTTATTGTTTTTCTGATGTGTTGTAAATTTATTTATTTTAATTAGAACTACTATTTTAATTCCCAACGCTTATTTACAAATTATAGTTATTATAAAAATATTAAAATATAATTTCAATAAATTTAAAATTGAAACTTTTGCAGCTTCGGAATATTATTAATTAAAATTACAAATTGAATTGCAAAAGAAAGGCAATACAAAAAGGTTAGCACACTTTAATTTTAAGTGCCAAAAAGTGGGCTAATGCAGCCATTTAGGCGCTTTTTAAAATGTGAGTTGCAAACAATAACTGTTTAATTGAGCTGTAAAATTGCAAGGATTTGAAATTATGCAATGCCGTTACTTTTATTTATTCAACTTAATAAATAGTGTAATCGAAATTAAGTCAAAACACAATAAAAATAATTATAAAATATGTAAAATTGATAGTAAATTTTATTGTCGTTAATGCGACACACAACCAATAATTATATTGTCATAAAGATTTTCAATATAATGTGACACAACGGTCTCACATAAATAAAACACCAAAACATAATAATTGACATGATCATTATAAAAAAACAAATAACATGGACACCTCAACATAAACCAAATATCAAAATGCAATTACCAACATACATTTACATTTATTTTTACTGCACCTTGGCCCATAAGTTGTTGTGTAACAATCAGAGCAGGGAAAAAGAATGGCACATTACCCCGTGCAAGAGTACGTTCATTATTAACTCAGGAGTATTACGCATGAAAAAAAAAACAACAACAACAACAAACAAAATGGTTAAATAACATGTCTTGAAACGGAGCATTTTTAGCGCAATGTAATTCAATCAAATGGAAATATTCGCGAATATGTTATGCTGTTGCGTAAACACTAAACAAACATAATGCCGCTCTCGTCTATTTGATATGTGTATCCCGACATTTATTTATGCGATGATGGCATGCTGTTTGGGTGAGTGGGCATGTGCTGACCTAAATGGGGCCACCCTCATCTCAGGTTTCGTTGTTAGGTGCATGCTGCAGTAATATAAGTTGCAATAGGCGCATTTTTCCGAATTGACCAAGTGTGCAGACGGCCACTGACTGCGTACTAGACGAAATGTCTAACTTAATAGGTCAATGGTGTGGTGTGGTTCTCATTGGGAAACCTTCTCAGTTTCTTGGATTTTAAACATCTTTCTCGTGTGGTTAATTTAAATGAATGGAATTAACATTCTTTTAACTGCTGCTCAATAAAAAGTTATTCACGCGTAAAGTTCTTTAGCTTACTGTAGCTGCTTTTTATTCATTGTGTGCGTGTGATTACTTTCAGAACAATAAAATTGAGTTTTTTTTTTGTTTCTATATGAATAGCAGGTTATTTTGAACATTTCTTATAATTTTTTTTAGGGGATGTTCATAAATTATTATTTTTTTTTTTTAAGCAATTATTAAAAATATAAGCAAATAAGTTACATTTTTGTTGACAAAATTTGTTGAGCCGTTACAGCGGTTTAAGTAATAAATTAACTGTTTTTGCCTCATAAGAAAATTTTTGACAAAATCAAAGAAAATCGTTTCAATATGACAGCCCGAAAAGAAGGTAAAGTCACAAATTCGTAACAAATTACACTTTCTGCAGTGCCAAATGTTTTATGAACAGTCCCTTAAGTCTTTTGCTTTATTTGAATTTTTATACCTAAAAAACAGGTGAACTTTAGTCCACACTTAAGGAATCCACCTTGAATTACATCACACTGTAAATCACCTTAGAAGTGAAATGAAACATTTTCTCTCTTGATGACGATTTTGGGTAAAAATTTCACGCAAATAAATCAACTGGATGAATGTGACATTTATGGGAACACCGTTTTATTGCTGGGCATTTCAGTCCAGGATTTGCATTGAATGCAAATGAAGTGTCGAAAAATTAATTTGCATTTTACATTGTTGCGAAGAATTGTTACCTTTTAATGTGTTCATTTTAGGTTTTTGTTTGTTTGTTTTTTTTTTTATAAGAAATGTGGAAAACTTTCCTTGTTGAAAGTGAGTGTCTTTTTATGTCCAGCCACCATGCAACGATTGCAGCAGCAATGTAATTTGTAATAGACCTTTCTCGAAGCGATGATTAGTGTTGTTGGTTGTTGCTGTCTTCAACAAAAGTACAATATAAGCGTAATTATGTTTACAAATTACTAAGAAAACAGTCGAATAATTAAAGAAGCATAATATTTTTTGATTAGGCCACTGGAATTGTTGCTGACTTATACAGTCGCAACAAAGCTTTTAGCATATCATTATAACGAATCACGTTCTGATGGGGGCAACTGCAACAATAAAGTAGGTAATTAATTATGCAACATTCGACACATCCAACAATTAGTGTAATTAGGCAGTGTACCAATTTTGTGAATTTTTTTTGAATGTTTGGATGCAACATTGTTTAAAGAAAATGTTAATTTATAATGACTTAAATTTTGAAACACCCAAATTTTTAAAATACAATTTTCATTTAATTTTAGAGATGCAGTTATTTTTAAAACAGAATAAATAAACTGAATAAAATTAATGTAATTAAAACAATGCATTCATTATCCTTTATTGTGCATTTATTTACTGGAAATTGCTTTAAAACACGAATAATTTTAACAGCAACAACGCTGATCACTGCACTCAGATTGCATGTATGCAATATAACCGACATTCAGCTGAAAACAATTCAATTAAGCGTTTTTTTTTCAACAATATAATAATATAATAAAGTCGCAAGATAATAAAATGAAGCTTTCATGGACTATAAAAAAAACGAACAAAAATAATATGGGTTGG
The DNA here is from genome assembly GCA_963854165.1 of Sylvicola cinctus. Lineage (NCBI taxonomy): Eukaryota > Metazoa > Arthropoda > Insecta > Diptera > Anisopodidae > Sylvicola > Sylvicola cinctus. Next base: position 39,131,807 of record OY974084.1, read on the forward strand.
GTAGCGGTTAACTTTGTCTCGGTCGACATCCACACCGCGGAAGAACAGTACAAGTCAATTTATTGTGCAAACACAACAAGACACAACATTAAGACTCGCACCACTCGCACTGCATAAAAGTAAAGAAAGAACAATAGTGTGTTGATCAGTGTGTACACGTTGAGTTAAAGCGCTCTCTCAGGTCAGTTAAATTGCCCAAAGGGACAATTTTCTTAATGGATTTTCCGAAATTGCGCTATCGGGCTTGAGACTGCAGCTTGAAGTGTATTTTGCTTGCATAAAGTGCGCAAATTTACTTGCCTCATGATAGGTTCCTATGCAGTAGAAGAGCAAACCTATAGGAAAATTCATAAACTATATTTATTTTCCAATCGGCAATCTTTCACTTAAAACAAACATATATTGACTTATTAGCTGTAAACTGTATTATGTATTTCCTTACATTAATAAGTACATAACACATAATGCAGCAATTTGTGGTGCACTCGGCCTCCAATATGCATTATGCACTTACTTATACAGCTGTGTGCAGTCTGCTGGTGCACTTTGCACAGCTATCGATCAGCCAATATAAATGCGAGTGGGTATTTGCAACGAAATTGTGGAGATTTGTGTTCTTGCAAACAAATTATTGTACTTAGGGGCTGTTCATAAATGGGGTTACACATTTATTTCAGTAATTACGGAACCCTTCCTTCCCCTTTGTAGCAAATTTGTACGCTCCAGCATTCAATAAGGCGTTACACAATTTATGGACGGCCCCGTACACATTTAATTAACTACCAATAAAATGATCGATGAAGTGAAATCTCGAAAATTTTAATTATTTGTTTCTACGTAACCGTTTAAACAATGTTCAATTTTATGCAATAATTTTGTATTCACCTTAATAATAACTGCGTGCATGCATACATAATTTTTTTTTGAGCAACATTTTGTGTGTACTTTCTTCAATTAAACATCATGCTGCTATATTGTGGTTGGCCCTTTGGCCATTAAATGCTGGCGGTTGTTAATCATATTTACTTGGATCGACATAATCGATCATTTAAAATTTAATGCGCGAATATTATTTGTTTAATATTTCTGCGCGGAAAATGCTCACATTTTTATTGCTGAAAAGCTCAGCGATTGGAAACACCCACTGCGGATGAATTCATTAACACGCAATCAGTTTTTGAAAGCGCTCAAATGGGCGATAGTTGATTTTGTTATAATAAATAGTTATTATGTTATTTACTTTAATAATGTAAAACTGAAACGGTTTTATACGTTGCGTTGTATTGGCTGCAAAATTAAGTTCTTATTTATCTCCTTGAGCGTATCTTTGCTCATTTATGATGTGAGCGCATGTAATGTACTCGTATAATGAAATTAAATTCAAATATATATTAGTACGTAATATGGGTGTAATTATTTATTACAGTTTTAATGAGTAAATAGTGAAGGTAATTTAAGTTACACGTTGAAATTAAACACTTGTTTTCATGCACAATGTTTTGTTAAAAGAATTGCATGTTAATGTTGCTTAAAGTTATTTTGAGTCATTTTTAATTACGTCATAAAATAAATAAATGAAAGATTCTTCGTTCTGTTATTTAAAACAAATATTGGCCATTTCTTAAATTAAATTAGATACAGAAACATAGCTCTTTTAAAACACAGTGCTTCTTAGCACACAAAGTTTTCTAAGAGAAAAAAAATGCTTTTCCTGTGATGAAGGATCCCAAATAATTTTTAAAATTTTACAGCACAAAAAAAAAAACGCATGTTACATATAATAAATTACTCTCCGCGCGGTGTTAACTAATTTATGGACATCCCCTTAACTATTTTATTTTATTAAAATTCACTTAAAATTTAAAAACAGGTGAATTTTTCTCTGCACTTTGAATTGTTTGCAAAACAAAAAAATAAATAAATAAAAAGCTCTGATGGCATTTTAGAAAAACCATTTCTGACCTTCAAAAAAATTTAATATGGCCTTGAAATGCTCACAAAAAGTGCTCGTTATATCGTTAAGGTTGACATTAATGTAATTGTTCATTTTTTCGAAAAGAAAAATACAGAAAACAACACGGTTGACCTTGGAATGTATTTGTAAGACTTTGAAATGTTCTGCAAAAAAAAAAAAAATTTGGATAACCACAACTTGACCTTGAAAACCCTTCAAAGAATTGTTCAAAATCTCTTTAAATAAAAAAAAAATTTGAGGAAAATTGGTAAAGCCGTTTTCGAGTTATAAAAATGACAATTTACACAATTTTTAATTGTCCTTTGCACTGAACGTTCGCACGGTTATTAATTTATATGTTAATAACTAAAAACGAAAACGCACCATTTTATAATTGCTTTTTTATTGCCAGTACGAGTTTTAAAAAGTTTAAAAAATAAATAAAAAATTTGATTTAGTTGAAATTTGAGCTACAATTTTTAAAACTTATGGTTTCTTCATGTTTTACATTTTTAAAAGTTAAAAATTAAATGGATTGAAAGTGGGCAATCAAATAATTTCGCCAAATAATTCCAAATTCACCTCAAAATTCAAATTAAAAATATAGCACAATTCATCACAATAAGCAAAACCAATTTTAAATACAATTCATTCAAGTTTCTTCATCAAAAAATAAACACACACGATTGACCTTCCAACGGTTCCATTAAGGCCGCCACTCTAGGGTATATAAATTGTGTCCCCTCGGGGTGTTCTGAAAACAACAACCAGCTGGATGCCACCAGATTGACCCCATTTTCCAAAACACACACACACATTTCAATACACTTTCTTCATCGCGAAATTTAACTATGTGTACTTAAGTATTAGATGTTGTGCCATTTAGAAGCCTAAACATGTGCTTAACAAGATGCTGTGCAGTGATTACACCGCGGTATCAGAATAGTCACATAACAACGATGACTTCCGCTGTAGGTATGAGCCACTCTTTAATTAATACCACGCGCAACTCTAACAAACAATTGAATGAAATCCGTAACATCATTTTTAACCGCGCACATTTTCATTGAGTTGAAGGTCGTGAAGGCTTTATAAAAGTAGTAATATTATGTACATGCTGGAGTACTAGATATTTCATTAGATGCATTAATGAAATTGACAATTCTTCGCAATATGTTTTATGTTTAACATTCTAGTGTACCGCTTTCACACGGCACGACCTACCTATTGGTGCATACGCCTCTTAAAAAACAATAAAACACGAAAAGAAACTCGTAATTACACAAATTATGAACTAAACAAATATGAAAATATGTGTATGAAAGAAAATGTGGTGGAAAAATAAAACATATAATAGTTATGTGTGAAGCATCAATTCGCATCGTACACAATAGTGAAAACTGAAAATTATATTGAAGTCTGTGGCGCAGCCAGAAGTCACATGAATACCGCGCTACTACTTAATAATAAAACATTAATTTTATAAACTAACGCTGCTGAGACTGGGCGCATTTATCTCCGCCAGTAAATAATGTTGCTTCCAGTTTAAGACTGCACGTACAATCAATCGAAAACTATTAATCTTTCTTAATATCACCATCATCTCCGTACGCAGTCAAATGAAGATGAACAGAAATCAACTTAATAACCTTATTGACACACTAAAAATTGAGCGTACACACACGGCAGCATAATAATAAAACACACCATATTTAAATACACACACGATGGACGATAGAAAGCTCGTAATGTCGCTTCTATAAAAGTCAGCAATTAAACATTTAGTTGCACAGCATAATTCCAGTTGAACATGTTTCCTCACCACCAATAAATCAAGCACAATTTTAAATTATCCGCAGCATACATTTTTTGTCCACCTACTCACTGGAAGCTGGTCATGCGTGTCTTGAAATTATTTTATAGCCACAAGAAATAGGCGGGCAGCAGCATAATAGTCAGTGCACTATGTGCCGTTAATCTAATCAAGTCTAAATGCGTCTGTCCTTAAACAGCAGTGACCCCCCCACCCATTTAGATTTTAACTCAATACCAAAAATGAAAGTGGCGGTTAAGTGCAGCAAAGCTGGTGCACTAATTGAATTAGCCCATTTTTCTCAATCAGGGCATTTGAGTTAAAATGTTGTAAAATTAAGCTGGAATGTACTATTCAATTTCGGACAATATGAAATTAAATGTCATTCTCATCAATTCAATTGCTGCGTTTGTGCATTTGTAAATTTATTGCATAGGAAAATAAAGAAGCCAACCGCAGTGATGTAATGAGATTGGTGTGGAACGTTCGTTGACTTCTTGTTATTATTTATTGTTATTATTGTTTTGATGTAATTGAGTGCACTGTACAATAATAATAATTGTGCATTGCAACAGATTTTTATTATCACCGCTGTCACAGAATTTGGTTGCATTGAATTTGAGATTTCTATTTTTTTTGTTTCTTCATCTTAGCCTAATTTTGTGTGTTTTTAATTGAAAGTCTTCAATGTTTTGAAATAATAAATAAAAAATAAATAATTAAAAAATATTAATTAAAGTTTTAATGAAATATAAATATTTTAAATGCTTTAGTTTAATGTAAATAATATTAAAAACAAAATACTGACTTAATAATGAACAAATCTCCTCCATAAAATATTGGTACATTCTCGATGACATAGCCTGTCAGCAAGTTTATGTTAGTTAATATTTTTGAACTGTCAAAAATGTGTTTAATTTGTTTAAAAGTTTAACATCAACATTTATTTAAAAAACACATTTTAAATCATTTAAATTGCTATATTTCCTCGTTAAGCCAGTTTAGACACCTTAAAAGATGCTTGCTTAATAAAGCAGCGGCATCGAGAATGTGCATTTTAAGTTTTAATTTATTGTAAAACGGATCGTCATCAACGCCATCTGTGCGGTAGCTTTTAGTAACAATAACTAATGAGCTTTGGAAACCTTATTTGATTTAATTTATGATTTATCAGTATTCAAATTTTAAGAATTATGGAAAAATCATTTTATTATTAAAAAAAGTTAATTAAATGTTAAAACAGTAAAGACAAAATTTAATTAAAAACCACATTTTTATCTTAACTTAGAAATATTTAAAACTAAAATTGTGAGTCACAAAATAATAAATTAGCAGTTATTAAAAAATATGGAAGCTTTTAATTGACAAAAGCATAAAAATTCTTCAAGACAAATATTCTAAAATTCTGTAATAAAAAATTAAATTTGATTCGTGAAAAATCACTCACGCATAAATGATCCTAACAAAATTCATGTGATCGCACGCGTTTAAGCCCAAACTCATGATCAATTTATGATCGCATTGATCATCAATTCATATTGATGTTGAGTTGTGATAATTACAAAACTAAATAAATGGTTTGTAAAACGTGTTATTTTCAGCAATAATATTTAAATATCTATTTTACATCAATTTAAGTTAAATTAAAACTTCAAGCTGATAATAATTTAATGACGAATGTTTGCTATTGAAATTATTGCGGTTTAACTATACATTGTATTGAGTGAATGAAAATATTTGCAACAACTGCCATAGAAACACGCAAGCAGCCACCTAAATCGAAGAAATTACGGATTATTTTTAACAATTTCCGGAAGCCATGAATTATTTATACTTACCACTGCATAAATTTTGCATTACGACAGCTACTTACTTCACACCACAGCGAATAACCGGTCGATCTTGATAGGATCGTTGAATTAATACTATTTATTTTGTATGGAAACTTATAAATAATGTAGTTAATTGCTGAATCCAGTTTAATTAAAAAAGAAAATTAAAATAATTTGATGATATCTTTTTGGGGATCAAGAATTTAATATTGGGATCATTTAATTAGCTTTAAATTTGCAATCATTTTGATGGTCAATGAACCACAATAATTTATTAAGTATTTTGAATTAAAATGAGGATGGAGATGATTCAATTAAATTTAATGTTTTGCAATAATTATTAATTTTAAAATTGCGTGGACTGCAGTTGCGCTTATTGCAGCAATTCCAACCTCTTCAGTTACAGTCCAATGCCTATTCTCATAAATACTTAAAAGTTGCATTGCCTCACTGCATTCATTAACACGTTGACACTTCGGAATGAAGATGTAGTGTCTTCTTAATTAACAGCTACAAATATAGGCAGCCGCGCTAATGTTATAGGTCTTCTTTTACGACTATCCTTACCACTTCTTTATGTACTTAGTCATTAAAGTGCTTATAAGTAATAATAATACGGCAAGGCTTTGTGGGAAATAAAATAAAATAAGTGTAATACCATTTATGCGCATAACTTGAACGTACGTTTTCGCAAAGTGTCATTTGTAATTATCACCAAATCAATATTGGCTCACCGTTTTGTTTAAAATGATCCTCACCTTCAATACACACACGCTTCATATTGACCCAATATGTTGTAAAAAGCCAATTCAACGATAATTTCCCAATGTGTATTTTCTCAGTGTTAGACGCGGTCATCACGCGTCGTTTTGTTATGTAAATTCATCTAAGCTCGAGATGACCAACCGCCATCCATAAATCACGTAATTCACATTGGTTTGCCTCGCGGATACACGACCTTCCTCCACCGTAATTAAAATGAAACAACCGCTTCTACATTGGAACGTTCAAATTATGCTAATAACCGCAGACTAATTAGTCACTACAACAGCCATTTCGTGTTGTTGTCAGTGATCCAATTGTTTGAATATTTGTACGAATACACCATTTCGTAATTTCCCAACCGTGAAGCTCCACCATGTCTGCACTGAACAATTTAATTCCCTTTTCATTTTTTTTTTGGCAATGCCAAAATGAGAGTTTTGCGACCTGACCAGTCGACTGTAATCGCCAAGTTCAATGTCAGTCAGCATTTAACACAATGTGGCAATTATCTCAACTGCTGTTTTATTTAATTTAAATTTAATGTACAAAATATTTATTATTGCACAAGTCAGCATCAAAAACAATGTTTGTTTAATGCCTTTTAATTAGGAATTTCACAAAAACCATTTTTATGAAAAGTTGCACACACGCAGTTGATGAAAATAAAATCCAAATAAGCTGCAGCACGTCTGCGCGCACATTCGGACGTGTAAGCTCAAAGAGGTCAAGTACACCAGTCGAGCGAGAAATGAAAAGCTGTGTGTGGCGCGCTTGCAATAAAGGATAGGAACTTTGGGCTTTTTACACACATTGCACTTTTTTCCACATACACAAACGTACGTTTAAATATTGTAGGCGTGTGTGTGTGTGTGTGGCAGTTTGCACTTTTATAATGCACATACTCGTACTTGTGATGTTGCTTTTGACGTATCATCAACACCATATCGTCGAATTAGGACAAATCTCAAGTGCACTTTATGCCGGCTGTTTGTTTAAAATTAATTTACTCCGTCACACGTTTTTATGATACTTTAATATTAATTAAAGGTGTTGTATTGTTATAGAATTGGGTCAAATTGACTTAAATTTAATGTTTGTAATTTATAACTCAATTATGTTGTAGGTTTTATTTAATAATTGTTATATTTAATTACTAGACTATTATTTTAAATGTTTTAATCAAATGTTTATAGCTTCATTAATAAAATTGTCGCTAATGTAATGTTTTATTACATTTAGTTTACAGCTTAATCCTATATTGTTTAAAATAATAGTAATTTCGTTTCAAATAACGGTTAATTAAATAGCCCAAAAGTTTAAAGTGATTAGTTTTTAATTATATTGTTTCAAAATACACTTATTTTAATTGTATAAAACGCCGTCTAATTTTTTAAATGCCTTAAAGTATGCAATATCAGCAAATTGGGAGTTTAAAAATTTACATATTGTAATAATTTTAACATTTTATTTTTCTTTATGGCTTAAGTAATTAATTAATTTTTTCGTAACCATAATATAATATTTGTTTAACTGACTTAAGGTGCGTTCGCAAACGAATGCGAACAAATGCGAATAAATGCGAACAAAAGGTCAACGAATACGGGAGTGGAAATTAATCTGAAACTGTGCGATGTTTGTTAAAAGATTTGCTTGCTGTCCAGTGTCCACATTATAAGGAGTTCGAATTCATTATATGTCAAAGTGTAATGTTCGACAGTTTGACACAGTTAATACTGTACTGCTGCGTGCGGTTGAATCTACTTGTTTTTGGTACGTTAAGCAAATACGAATTTAAAACAGAAACTTTGTGCGGATTAACCGATTCTTTGACTTAATGCCGATCCCGAATGAATCCAATCAATGTAAACAAATGTGAATTTATTCAAACGGTTTCGTTAAACGTTTTGGCGTACAGAATTTGCAAACAAATTCGTTAGCACACGTTCGCTCGCATGCGTTCAAAAATATAATAAATAATTTTCCAAAGGAAAATAAGTTTTTCTTTAATATTAAAATAATTAAAAATATTACAAATTTTCCAGAATTTATTAAAAAGAACTGTTTTTAAAGAATATAATATTTTAATTGTTAATTTTTAATGCAATTTTCTTTTATTTTCACCAAAAAAAAAAAAAATACTTTCACTCAACATCAAAATTCCTTTATTATTTAAATTAAAACGTACAATTCAATTCATTGAAATCCATCAATGAAATTAAAATTCAACACCAGCCTTTTCATAATTCTCAAAATATTCCTTATTCATTAATAACTATGATACAGTGCAATCGCAATGACATGAGTCGCGTCCGCGGACACACAAGTAAAGAGGCAACGCGGTCGCTGACCTGTTCATTACAGTTTAGCCATACATTGCGTTCTGTTCTCAAGCTACATATGTACCTAAATAGTACACACATAATCATAAATTTACATATGCTTTAATAACATTGAATGTGTGGCATAAAACATTTATTAAAAACAGTTTCCGTAAGCGACCATATTATGTGAGTTTGTCGCCATAACACACAGCACAAGAAGTACGAAAGTACATTGATGACCAATAATCACACGCCACATATAGCTGCAGAGGTATGAAGTAGTTAAGCCGCTTAAAGACAAAGTACTTACATTATGGAGAAAATAGAAAATAATTCTTCCTCAATGAATATAATGGCCGTGATGGTGACTCAATGCGGTGCTGACTGCTGCTGTACAAATATGTCGCAGCTTTATGATGTTATAGTTGGAGTTTAAAATAACATAACGCAATAATATGTGTGAAATACGAGTTAAATCGCATTTAATGTGTTGTCTTATTTCATTTTAAACTTGAACTACAGCTCCACATGATTAGGTCATAAAATATGCTGCTTTGATGTGTTATTTAAGCTGTGTTCGTTAAATTGAAATGATGTCGCATGTTTTGTGTGCTTAAGCGTCTTACTCCTGTGACATCGAATGCTTTATTTAAAGAACTTTTAATTCTAGAAAGTCTTTAAACGTATTTATATAGTCATTGTGACTTAATAATAAAGAAAATTCTTATTCGGAAATAAATAACGTGTTGATTAAGTGGCTTTGTAAATTACATTGCTTGCAGCTACACTTTAAGTAAGTAAATTATTATTAAATCCAGTCACACAAAGGACTATTGAAATGTGTATAAATTTGTTTATTTAATTGCCGTGACCACTTCAGTTTCAATTTCTTGTTATCTCTCTATTTATGCGGCATAAGGGTACGTAAATATAAAAGCTTGTAAACTATTCACTCTCTGGCCTATATGAGTATTAATTTGAATAAATCCATGAAACAACCCAATGCTTTATTGAGCATAAAACCGTCAAGCGCCTTACCATTTGTCTTCTTGTCAAAGCTCGCAATCAGTTGCTGTAACAGCTCTTTGTTGTTCCTGGTACCTTGGCTATTATTGTTACCAATTTGCTTTGTCTATTTGGCATGAATCATAGTTTTCTTCCCGCCGCAATTATTCAATACACATTATGTTCTGCACGTAGTAAACAACGTGCTGTTGGTGGAATGAAGGAAAACCACACACATAAAATAAATTCTAATAGAAAATTGAATTAATCAGAATCCGATCAATTTACAGAAATTGTTATTTGCAATCATTTTTAAATTAATGATTCTCTAATGAATAAAAGTTTCCTTCCACACCGTTACGAATTATTATTCAAACATTTTTATTTTATGGTAAAAATTTCGTTTGTTTGGGCAGCTTTTTTTTGCCGGATGTAACATTTTCTTCAACACTCACTTGTTGTAGTAAAGTATTATGAGATCATAATCTACGATGTAATATGAGAAATTCAACACCATTTTTTTTCATTTTAAATTAAATCATTTCGTGATTTCTTTAGAAATTTGGCAAAAAATGTTAATAATTAAGAAAAAAATTACTTTTAAATTGAGTTGAATACAAATTATTAGAAATCCTAATTTAAAAGTAGATGAAAATGATTAAAAATCTCAATTTAAATATATAATATAACTTAAAAATTTAAATGCAAATCAAAATTTATCTTAAATAAATTAATAAAAATTCTTTGCTAAATTAATTCTGTTCTGTATTTGTTTGTTAACAAATTTGTAAACTATTCCGGCCTAAGTATCACAATAACGGTTGAATAGTGGCTTAAGTACTTAAGCATATTTTTCAAAAATATCGAAATAATAAAGTTTAAGCTTAAAAATTGTTGTAAAATGTTATTGTGATTAAATTTTACTGCAAAACATAAAATTTTTTCTTTTTCACATAAAAATTTAATCAAATTTTAAATGTTTAATTGAATTCAAGGTCAAGATTTTCTATTATTATTTATCATTAAACAATGATGACTTTCTCGCAACTTTTTTGAAGAATTAAATCAAAAATTAACTTATAAAAATATTTGTCTTCCTAAATTTTGTTTCTTAAAACAAAATCTAAATGGTTTTAAAGTAAATTAAAATGAAAACATTTAGTACAATTTAATTTATTTTATTTTGATTAGGTTGAAACTAAGTAGTTTAAATCACAAATAACTCTTTAAACTTGTATTAAGTTTTTCGTATCTTTAATTGTCATGAAATTTAGGATTAAAGTTAACAATTGCACTCAAAGGAACAAGCTTAAGAATTTAAAATCCCTTTTTTCGGTGAAGCTTTCATTGCTTTAATTTACGGCTCAATTAATATTTTTTAAACACGTAAGTAAGGACAGCTTAAGTACAGCAAAGTACGGCCATTTTATAAACGATTACTTAAGTAATATTCCCAATCATTTTTTATGGGAGAATTTATTATGGATGAGGACCAACAAAAAATTGTTTTGCTGCTCAAATTAAAATAAGAGATCGATAATTAAGATCCCTTTAAATAATTAAGTATTCAATGTTCTCAATTAAATGAAAAACGAAATAAACATGATTAAACTAATCAAAAAAAAATATTTCTAAATTTTTTTTCAAATGTTTACAACAAAAATTTTCCGTACAGAAAAATTAATTTAGGTAAAGCAAAAATAAAATAGGCGTCATTTTAACTTATACAACCTAAACTGGAACTTTATACAATTCGCAATGAAACACGTGCGGCATCTTCAGTTGCGCAAAGATAAATAAAATAAAGCTCGCACAAATAAAAATAAACCATAAAAAACGGCAAGCATTTGAATGATTGCATTAACTTAAACATAATAACAATAATAAATGTCAAGTCACGAGATTCTGAGTGCAACACACCGGTTATTAACTGCAATAAATGAATATGCAGACAATATTCAATTGCTGCAGTTGATGCGGTTCATTCCGCAGTTAAACCCGAGTGCAGCAAAGGGTAACAACAAATAAAATCATAACAATAAAATGATGTATATGCATCAGCGATTAAATACCAAGACGCGACGCGACGCGACGCTCGCTGCCATAACTTTAATATTTTTTATGTGCATCATTTTGACATGTGAAGTAATTGAATTTTATGTAACAAATGTACCCGCACAAAATAACCACACAACAAAATATCATGCCGATGCGTTACACATGAAAATTAATTGCTTTTTTAATTTATATTTTGTACGTTGGGGCTGTTGTCCTTCTCTTGGTGCAGTGTCGCAGCAGCCGCTGTTGCACTGCATCTGCACCCATTAGCCGGTGCTGCCCGCGAGACACACGTACATCCATCAATCGGCAAAAATATGAAATCACATAAATTCACCATTTATGCATTTATGGTGGCATAATTTATAGATTTCAATATATTGGCACTTTTATTATATTGCACAAGCGTCGTCAACTGCTCAGCATAGTTGTCATTTGAATCCAGCCAGATCTTAAATGTGACACAAGGGATTGATTTATTATTTCTTATGCTAACTACGGCGATGTTTGGCTGCAAACTTCACCACTCTTGTGCCGCCATGTCGTAGCGCATAACTATTATAATGGCAATGAGGCTGCAGTACGTGTGCATGCAGCCCATTTGAGTTGCGATGCTGTCGCGGTTTTGTGCAATATTGAGCATTAATGCGGTGCTGCAGAACAGCAACAACATCGTATATTTCATGCTTTATTATTCTACATATTTTGTTTTATGCGTTTTTATTAATAACTTATAGTTCCATTGTTTGGAAGCGTTTATTACTCCACCACACAATACTTGTGAAGAAAGTTATGTGTTTGTGTGTTTATTTCATAACCCGCATAGATAAGAATTGAGTTTAAACATTAAGTCAGTTTAAAACAGGAAAAGCTTAATGTTGTTGACTTCAATTTGTTTGCTGATTTAAAATAAATGGGTTGTTTGTTGTGATGTTAATTTGTTTTCAAAGGGAATCAACCTTATTTATTTTAATTATTACAAAACAACAATATTAAAAAAGGGGAATAACATTTAAATAAATTATGCTGCAATTTTTTTAATGTCATAATTTTAATTATAATTAATTTTTTAATTCATCAATTAAGGACTATATAAATTCTATTACTTCGAACATTAAATTTTTAATTGCGAGAAAAACTAAAATAGACAAACGAAAACCATAAGAAACAACACAAAATTCAGCAATCAAATTATAAGAAAACATAAAATTTAAGTAGGTTACCACTTAAATTACATTTATCAAAAATCACTCACATCAATATTTTGAGATCTAATTTTCTAACGATGTTTATGTAAGCTAATAAAACGTGCAGAAGTTAAAAATTTTACGTTTTGCATTTTTTGTTGATTGAGAAACACCATCTAACTATTTATTAAAACAAACAGCAACTTGTCTGAATTCTGTTTGAAATCGTTATGACTTAAAAGTTGTAATGCTATTGAAAAATAAGCGAGTCATTGTTGTTACATTTGAAGATTTGGGAGATGTACTTCATCAGCCTTACGTAATAATAATTCGCAACAATGATTGTTTGCGTATTTGCGATTTAATCAATTGTGCATCTCATAAAGTTTAACATACATTGTGCATGCCAGGGAGTTTTTAGGCAGCATTTCTTGTTACCAATTATTTATTTGTGCAATTGATTTGTATTTTCATTGACTTTTTAATAAAATATGAGATTTTGTTTAATATTTGTTTTTGGTTCTCACGATGTATTCGTCGGCTTAAATGAAAAAAGGTTTATCTAGAGTTTAAATTATTGGAAATTTTTATTTAATCACAAATTTCTATTTTACTTAAATTTAAAAAAAAGAGTGGGCAGGAACATTTATTTCTTAAATTATTAATTAGTTCTTTTAAGTCATTAATCAGTTATAATTATTATTTTAGTCTTTAATTAATGAACTTAATTCATGAATTAAGGGCGTGCTTAAAATGGTTAAACACTGTTAAGAAATATAAAGGTTTGACAGAAAAATAAAAATTGTTATACCTAAGATTATTTTGACACATAAACAAATTGTTTTTAAATTTCTCAAGCTTCTCCTTCTTCGTCTTGTCAATAAAATAAGTTTTCATTTAACTTTAATTAAAAAAATTAATGGGAAGGGACATTTACGGCTTCTTAAGTCATTTAGTTATTTTAAGTTGTTAAATTCTTCTAAGTCATTTAGTATTTTTTTAAATTAACTAATTTAATTAATTACGAAGGTGCTTGAAAATTTGATAGCAAAATTAAAATTTTGACAGCTAATTCACCATTTTTTGGTAAAAAAAATACATTTTATGTAGACTTTGACATTTCAGCTCATAACAATATAACATTTATAAAAAAAATTGAGAAATTGAATTTAAATTTTAACATCATACTTAACGTTTTTCACCTCATGGTGAATTAAATTTTAAATTAAAAAGCATAATCATACGCCCTAAATTTAATTTTTTATATATAAATACTGAATCATTTTAAAAGCATTTATCCTGTTACCTACAGTAAATTTTTATGGCTATATTCTCGGCCATTCCCTTTTTACCGCAATACTTTAGGCAATGTACAATAAAAAAACGCCCTTAACTGCATGCAGTACTTACAGCAAAAACACAAAAAAGCTGCAAACTCCAAACAAGAGATGCTCAAATGTAATACAGCAATAAGCGTGCGAAACCGCAATGGATATTGTGTGTTGTCTCAACTCCATAAAGCGTCTAAAATCTAAATGTCTTGCAGCAAAACAAATGCAAAACAGCAACGAAAAAAAAAATTGTTCACAAGAAATTTCACAACATCTCTTGCTTCAGCTAAAGAAGTGTGGAAATCCCTTTTAATAAAACGAAAATTTAACCAAACAAACAACTAAACTGCAGAGCACACAATGCAGCAAAAACAACGACAATTCACCAATATCGTTCGATGTCATCTCAATGCTGTGTTGACCTGACATGCAAAGTAAGCGCACACCACGTTCTTTCTTTCGTTTTTTTTGTTGTTGAAATTTTGCAGCAAGAAATTTGTAGCGTTGCGTTCTTGCAAATGGATAATACAAACTCGATACATGAGAAGGCGCCCAATGTTTTATGATCGATTAAATAATTTATTGACTTCGGCACGACAACATTTTGTGCAAAAGCGAAAATGTGTGCGCCCCAATAAAAAGCTCAAGCACAAGAAACAATTTGTACAATAAAAAGCCAACTGAAACTTCTCTAGCGCATGAATGAAACGAGAGGGAAATTAATAACCGTTATCCGTCTAAGACCTTAAAGTAATTCTTTACAAGCGACGAGCTAATGTGAAATATTTGTGTGGAAGAAAATGAACGATTAACAAAAAGGTAAAATTATAAAAAAAAAATTGCTTCAAGTGTATTTTATTTATGTTTTGCTTCCAATCATGAATTCATTTTACATGTTGTTGCTTTTATTTTTTGCATGAATGTAATTTAAAACACACTCAAGACATTGTATTGGAAAAGAAGGTGTAGGAAGGTGTAAAATTACTATCAGCAAAATGAGCATGCATTCCTCTACAGTTGTACAAATTTCCACAGCAGGGAATAAAGAAAAAAGTCTTCTATTAAGTGCACTTTGTATTATTGTTTTGTTACGGCTCCAGATAACAACTGATAACGAGACAAATTAATATTTTATTGTCACGATTTCATTATGGGGGCCGTCATTTATTTGCAATCTTAACAAACACATTGTGTCTTGATGTGAGAACATGAAAATTGAATTTAATTCAAGTAAGTTAATTAATAATTACTTATTTAGCATCAATTTTCTATTCAATTTAATTGCAATCAAAGCCTTGTATCAGTAATGAAGACATGAAAACAACGCCTTTGTTAAATAGGACATTAGTATTTATTGGCAATTAAAATAGATGAAGCCACGGCCGACGCAACGCAATGGATTTATTTTATAATTTTAAAATAATAAAAAATTTAATGATTAAACAAATAAAATTTATAATTACGCTTAAAAGTTTTTAATGATTGCGTGTTTGTGTGTGTTTTCCATTACTTCCACCTACTCAAAATTGATTGGCTAGACACAATTGAAATATGTGCTTTTTTAATAATGACCAAACATGCCTCATTATTTTGAGTCCATGTTTTTTGAAATGCAACAAGTTGTTGTATTTTTTGCCATGTTTCTTAAAACATTGACCAATTAATTGTACCTGTGGCACGTCAAAATAGCCACACCTATGGCATCAGCAATTATTTATTAAATACACTCAATAAATATGCAATGTGTAAGCGAAATTTTTGCTTATACATTAAAGGCATTTATATTTAACAGACGCCGTTTATGAGGTCAATTAATATTAAATTGTTGAATATAATATGTGGAAATTGCGATAGCGGTTGAATTTAGTGTGGTACCACCCAAACACAATAATTATTAAATGGTGTGGCTTGCACCTGCATTTTGGATTATCTAGATTTGTGATTGTAACGCAATCGAAATTCAAATGCGGTTTTAGCCCACGTAGGAATTTAATGCAATGTGAAGTGATTGTTGCAGTTTTGAGGTATTTGAAGTACAGATAAAATGAGAAGGAATTTTAATAAATTCATTTCAATTAAAATTAGACAAAAATTTCTTATTTATTGAAAGAAAATATTAATTTAAAAAAAGGATTTACAGCAATTTAAATTTTATTGAATTTATTTCATTAAAAATAAAACTTTTAAATTTGACAAATATAATATATTTATTTAAAGAATATGGTAAGTCAAAAAAGGATTGAAAAAAAAATTCAGAGTAATAAAAAAAATACATGACAGGGAAAGCAACATAAGACCTTGAATTCGTTGTATCCAAGTTGAAAACGTTTCCAAAACACTATTTAAAAAATATATCATAAAAAAGGATGGAGCCTTTTTAGAAAAACAATCTTTTGACCTTGAAAATAGTAATCAGCATCACCTTTAAATGTTGACTACGTTAATTCCTATAATTATCAATGTACATCATAGTTTTTTCGTGAAAAAATAGGGCTTTTGAAACATGTAAAAACATTTTTTGACCTTTAAAAATTAGTTTTATGACCATAAATTGTTTCTAATGTTTAAGCTCATTACAAGGTCTACAATTATATCCTTCTACATAGGTCTTTAAATTTTAATTTATTCCCATTATTTAATTTTTTAGTTTTTGAGGTTAAATATTAAAAATCGGCTCTGCAATTTTTATTTAATATTTTTTGTCATAACCTTGTAGACTCTGAAGACTAATTTATATTTATTTAAAAGAAATCTTTATAAGTATGGCGGAATTATGTTGAAATTAGTAAAGTCGCTTTCTGAAAAAAATACAAATATTGAGCTGCATGATTACAGAACTTATGTTCTTTTCATACTTGGCCACAAAGTAAATATTAAGTTCAAGTAAAATGCATATAACTACAGAAATTACTTTAAATAAATTAAAACTATATATTTATTGATTTATTAAGTGATTACAAATAATCGATTGTTAATAAAACAATTTAAAAATAATATTACAAAGTTTTTAATGCACAAAGTTTAAATTCAATCTTCTTCACCCATTTAAAAAGAGAAAATCTTCCCCAATTGTAGTTAAATACACAAAATAATCGTTTTATATAAAATGCTCACAAACACACTCACAATATTTAAACAACATGTCTCATTAGCATAATGTCCAACTTCAACATACAAGACATCTTCACTAATTAAACTTCAGTAAATCGCCAACTGTTTCAAGTTTCAACACAACTTGCATCAACGTCTTACGACTCTTGCATCTTATTTTCCCATCAAATTAAAATGTGTGTGTATTTGTTTTAAATTAAAATTCGCAGTGTTCAATCGACCGCCACAGACAGAACAACTATGTTATATTTTAGCTAGCTGTTATACGATCGAGTATGTAGAAAGACATTGCATTGTAAAAAGCTTATGCTCGCCGACCACTTACAATGAAAACGAAACTATTTACAATGTTGGTGTATTGCTGCAGTGCAATAAAAATGCTGTGCAAATACGGCGGATAGTGTGGAGTGTGCGCGGCTTTAAAAAGGTATAAATTGGTAATTCATTGGGAAAAGTAAATGGAACCTTATTTTATCGAGATGTTTTCTTTACACTCTAATTAGCGTTTTAATTTATCATTTGTGTGTGCATGTTTTCGAGTTATGCGCATGGCTGTCGTGCGAAATTATTCATATTTGCTGTGGTCTCCCCCTGATTTCAATTTCTTATTAGTTTTATTAAGTGATTCAATGTTCATGGACTTTTGCTTTTTATTATTTTTTCCCCGATTGGTTCAAAATAACGACAACGAGTTGCTGCAACATTTATATATTGCGGACACACCACTCCCTGCTGAATATAAACCTTTTATTGCAGCTGTTTTTATATTATATTGTGCATTAAAGTAAGTAATCCTGCAGATGATGCAACTTAGTGCACATTTTGTATGAGCGGGATAATCTTTTGTTGTACTTTATAAATATGATAAAATTGAGTGAAATAATAATCGCAGCAGTGACAGCTAAATGGGTTTGTACGCCTGGATGCACTACTCGCATAATAATAATAATAATAATGCAAAATTTGTTGTATCAGAGGCTTAAGGGAATTCTCACAGTCTAAATTGAATAGAATAAATTCAATGATTACACGTTTTACAAAGGAAATAAAAATGTCTAAATATTGCTGCAGCAAATCGTAACACCTGATATATTGCATGTAATGCTTTTAAGCTTTCTGTGGTGGTCATCTTAATGGAAGACAAATAAAGGTAGAAGGAGTAGGGAATAATAAATAAACTAAATAAAATAAGAAGTTTGTTTATAAAAACAACGACAATGCTTTATTTGTTGCTTGTTTCAAGCAGATAAATACTTGTAAGGGTGGTAAGTGCACTCACACTTTATGCTTACAAGATCCTTCAGGAATATAGATTAAGATATCATAAATCAGGACCTCCACCTAGTTTTATTTCCGAATTATCACTTAACCAAAGAGTCTTTAAAATTAAAATTATTTAATTAATTACTCCTGAATTTAAAAAAAATTTAAATTTTAAATGATAACTAATTTTAAATTCAATTCACTTAATTTTATTAATCATACTTTTTTATTCCTAAGCCTGGTATCGTTTACAAATATAAGAAAAGTAAATTTTCTCACATAAAACATTACTTAAGTAATCGTTTATAAAACGGACGTACTTAAGATGTACTTAATGTTCAAAACCGTAAATTAAGCACTTGTAGTGCTTTTTAAGGGCAATAAATATATTTTTTTAAACATTTGACCCGCAATTTAAAAAAACAAGAGGTTTTACGTACTTAATCCATTATTTTTAAATACCAAACTTAGCCCTACAGCTACACTTTGCCATTCTTTATTTTACAAAAATAAAAAAACATTCTCAAATTGATTGCAATAAACATTAAAATGCATTTAATAAATAATTGCCAGGTTATTCACCTCACTTTTCCGCAATAAACCAAATGTTGTGTAATATAATTAAATCATCAACCAACAACGAATGAATAAAAAAACATAAACATCTTGTAACAATAATAATTTATTTTCTGTGTAAATACAATTTATTGCTGTCTGTTTTTTTGTATGTTCATTTCAATGTAATTCACGTCTTAATAATTTGTTCCAATACCCAAGGGAATTTGTAAACACTGCAGCGCCGGAAAGGTAAAAAAAATTGAGTACAACAATATTTTATACCTCCGTACTGTTAAATTTATTAATAATACTGCGCAATTATTCTTTATTGTCATTTTTATCCATAAATTTAAGCAAATCTTTGGATATTTGTTTGTTAAATGAAGTTGTATGTGCAAGTACTATCTCGCGGTTGGTTAATGGTGCAGCCTTAAGCAATGGGATGGCGTGTCACTGACCACGGACTCATCAATTTAAGTTGTTTGTCATTTTTAAATGTAGAAGGGTAATTCCCTCGATTCTTGAATTAGGTACGGTTCAACCATTTGTCATTTAAATGACTGCAAAAAGTACACAAAATTGTATTTTATTACTTCCTTATTTTATGGGTATTGGGGTGATGGCTTTTAATCTCAATTATCAATCTTTTTAAAATTTTTGCGATGTTTAAATAAAATGTTTTGTGAAAATTTTTTACGATTTTAAATGAATAAAACTTTCTTGACAAAATATTTAATAATTTTAGTTTACTTATATATGTATTTAATTACACTAAGGTAATAAGTGCAATTATTAATTTTGCAAAAAAAAAAATCAATTTTAAGGAAAAAAGAAGAATTTAAAATTTAATTGGCCTACTAAAATAATTTGTATTTCTTAAGTACGTACTTAAGATATTTGCACCATAACTTGCTCCCTAATTACTCACATCTTGCTCGTATATTAAAACAACAAACTATTTCAATAAGAAATTCACCTAATTGGCCTTGCGAATTGTAATAGTTATTGTGTACATAATGGCAAAAGGTCTACTTCCCATCAACTGAAGTGCCTTGCATTCGCAAGAAGAGTGAAAAGCTCTTAATGCACACAAACAAAAATGCGGATTGACCCGATTTGAACCGACCCCAATTATGCATGCGCCTTGGCTATTATATTATGTGAAAATATGTCGAATTATTTTCCTAATAACTCATCTAATTATCATTTGTGTATTAATAGAAACATCGTGCGCCATGCCGTCTCAATAAATAAACGAGTGGGGCCGCATAATAAATTAAACCCTTTTTACATACATGGAGCTAATATGATTTGTAAACACAGTCCACGATGAAGGTGAATCATTTTATGCATACGGTGGAAAACTCTGTATACGCTCCAAATATGTTTTTCCTATTGTGTTGTGTCTCTTAAGACTTGTACCTTCCATTGTTTGCCATATAAACATATGGGGGGATTGTTCTGCATTGTAACTGACCTGACCACTGAACGGACCCAACCCTGCAGCCAATTAGATACCGTTTATAATTCGTGGGAAACTTTTTAGTTGAAACAATCTGGATCACAATTTTATTAATTCAAAAAAAAAGGGGAAAAAATTATTTACATCTTACAGTACAGCTATTTGAATATGTTGTGGAATTCATGTATTTAATAGGTACTTATAAGCGACACGACTCTGAGCTAATCATTTTCGTGAAACGCCCTGGCGTCATTCATTCAATTTTTATTTGTACAGTCGTGTAAAGAATAACCTTTTTGTTAATAAATAATACCAATCTTATTGTCGCCCCATTTATACTTTGAATGGTGTAGCATAATGCAGCATAAATATTCACTTATTATAAATAGGCGCATTATTTCTATTAATATTAAGTTTGAATGTACAAAATTTTCCAGTTTTTATAATAATAATGTATTGGAGACATTGCTTAAGTAATTGTATTATTTAATGGCCGTACTTTACTGTACTTAAGGTAATATCGTGTTTAAAGTGCAGCGCTTGTAGCACTTTTTACTTAAAAATCGTGTTTAAAATAAAATAATTATCTGATAAAAATTGGTAAACTACTTAAGTAAAGATAAATAAAATTATTCTACTTATTGTGCAATACTTAATGTTGTATGGTGTTTAAAATGCAGCACTTTTTACTTAAAAGTCGTGTGTAAAATTACAAAGTTTTCTCGTTACGTTACTTAAGTAGTAACTATAAATAAAATGGCTGCACTTTATTGTACAGCACTTTAGTTGGTATCGTATTCAAAATGCATATCACTTGTAGCGCTTATTACTTAAAAATCGTGTTTTAAACTTTACTTAAGTAACGATAAATAATATAATTTTACTTATTCTGCAATACTTAAGGTTGTATGATGTTTAAAATGCAGCACTTGAAGCGCTTTTTACTTACCAAATACTTTGTGTAGAAATATTTAGGTCCAGATTTGACGTACTTAACCCCTTTTACTTCTGAATTCGATACCAAGCTTAAACATACAATTATTAAGCCAACCATAGTCACATTCTTTAATCTTTGTTGAATCAAAATGATGCAGAAGCCAAGCCGCCATAGTACACCAATTATATTTTTGATTACAATTTACAGTATCATTGTCTGCGGAGGAGAGACGCTTTAAGAAATTGAATACAGTTTGGTGTCATTTGTACATTCACTTTAAATGAACCATATGATTGTTTTCATTCACTGTTACAGAATTATTATTGTGAAATGTGTGTAATTCAAAAGGAAATGGCTTTTATGCGGCGACTTAATAATAATTCTCACAGTGTGAAATTTATAGAACAATTAATTAACTACAGTTGTGGTATTACGATCTGCGAGCGTACATTTCAAAATAAACTTCATTACATGATGAGGTGAATGTGCGCGTTGAACAGTAACAATTGTACACACACCTGAAAGGTGGCAATGAATGTAAGACGTGTTGTGTTGTAGAAAACAACACCCGCCGCAAGCATCCGCTGGAAGAAAAATATTTAAAAACAAAAAGTATGTACACCGAGAAGATTAAATTATACGCGATGTAATATGTTGGGACCAACACTGTGATTGACATAATTACGACTTCTTCAGGTTGCGGTTTTGTTTTGAAAACTTTTCATTTTGTAACGGCTATAAAAGCTCGCAAAAAATAGAGGGAAATAAAATAAAAACAACCCACCAAAGTCATGCACAATGCCTTGCAGCATTAATCTGAATTACTTTCATTTGGAAATCTCAAAGTCGATTTTCCTCCTTGAAGAAAACTAACTTTGTAACATTAAAATTAAAGTATACGTGGATAGAAAGAGACGCGGTTCACTGTCTTACATCCCAGGCAGCAGACAGCAGCACACATTATTCTTTAATTAGAGCTTTACATTTATTTTCCGCATTTGTTAATGGCAATGTTAATGTTAATGTTAATGTTAACGTTAACGTATTATTATTTTTTTTGGTTGTAATTTTAACACTCATTTACTTTATAATATTTTATGCAGATCTCCATTTTAATTTGCATTACACAGTTACTTCAGCATTATTGTGGTGAACCTCTAACGGACGCCTCAGCATTATTAATGCCTTAAGACGCGACGCTTTGCGTTGTTCGCAGTCAATTGAAAGACAAAATAACATGACAACACACATACGACCGTGACAGCTACACTAAGTATTGTTTAATTAATTGAACACATGTTTTCTCTGCGGGATTTGTCTATATTCTACCGGATTTCATTGAATGCAATGGTGGTACTCAGTGTTTCACCATCTGACACACGTAACACACAATATTGTTTTGCCCAACTGCTTTTTATTAGTATTCCAGTCACACACATGCGCTGAATTTGTATGTGACTTACAAAAGGAAAGGCAACACAATAATAATATGTTGATTTTGTTCATCAATTAGCTTGGGAATCTTAAAGTGCATAGCACCGCATGTTGGTCTGACACTATATACAATCGCGCTTCCGCAAAATATCACGCTGTGTATCGGATTTATGCACCAAATATTATTGAACAACGCGAATTAATTCACATTCATGCAAGTACATCTTTCGTTTCAACATAACAATATACTTGAATCGGATGCATTGAAAAGAAAGGAAATCGCTCCGTTTATTTGCCTTTTCAACTGTAATACAAGACAGCCCACAATAGACGAATTTTCTATTTTTTTTTGCGCAAATTTAATTGTTCATTATGTCGAGGGCAGTGAAGAGTATCCGTCCAGTTTTAGCCAACTCACATGTGTTTTAAGTACATGTATGAATTTTTAATAGTTTAAGAGGCTTTGGGGTTATGTTAAATACCTAAAAGTAAAAGTATTGAAAGCGTTGCATTAAAATAAACTGAACGAGGCAGGGAAAGCGACGTAAGACTTTAAAGTCGACGTTGTTCAGGTTGGAAATGCTTTTAAAAACCACAAAATATTAAAGAAACCAATTTAAAAAAAGGAAATTATAATGTTTTTAGAAAAATAATTTTTTGACCTTGAAAGTTTTTTAATTTTGAGGTTAAAAAAAAAGATTTACCGGGTTAATTTTTTTTTCCGAGAATGTAAAATGCTTTTCGAATGCTGTCCTGTACAACATGTTAAGGGGCGTTCAGTAACATGCTTTGTAAGTTCTGAAATTTCAAATTGTCTTGTGAAAAATAATTTTTTGACTTTGAAAGAACGATAGGTTTTTTTAATTTTGAGGTTATAAAAGTGGACATACGGTGTAAAATTATTTTCTGTGTATGGAAAATGCTTTCACAATACTTTTCTTGCATAATAAATCAGGGGGCGTTCATTAAAACCTGCTAAAATTTTATTTATTTAATTGTTCATGTGCAAACAAAAATTTTAAGCCATAACTTGACCTGGATTGGTCTTCAGAGAAATATTTAAAAAAAAAATTTTTTTTTAATTTAACCAAAATATTCAAAACTCCTTATTTTTATTTGCTTTTTTGGAATCTGGGGGTGTCAGGACTACTTTCCTCAACTTTAGAATTAATTGCTTTAAAACACATGATTACAAAACCTTCGTTTTCTTCACACTGTTTGAGTAAAAAGTAAAACCGAATTATTAAGTCATATTTTCCCTAAACTATCGCGTGTTTTCGTTCATAAATATTTCAGTGTTCAAATGAGCATAACTTTTATTGGAAAACAAACAAATAAATACCGCAGTGAGATTGATCATGACTTTAAACGCTGAGTACAATTTAAATTTTAAATAAAATAAACGTACTTAACGTTGATCTGTTTTCACTGCCCGCCCGATTTTCTCCAAAAGTACTTTAACTCAATTTATTTATGTGCACAAAAGGTACTTTAAGTAGTTTATTGTATGAAAACTCATTTCTTTTGAGCGGCATCGTTCAATGAGCTTAAATTATTAACACAGCACACGCGTATTATTCAGCTTAACATTTTGTAGGTGCTGGCTACTCGAAAAAATTGTATTGACGCACATAATCATAACATAAGAAGCCGAACATAATTTGCGGTCAAATTAATAAGTGCCTAAAGCGCATGCACTGGTGCCTTAATCAACAGAAGAAAATAAAAAATGCTCGCATTATATTGCACGCCATTTTTGTGGCATGCCCATTTTTGGTAAGGCGCAGCCTTGGACGTTTCAGAATTGGCACTTGCTGTTTTATTTGTGAAACACATTCATTGGAAGTAAGCTTTTTCTGAGTTGAGAAAGCCACAAACACTCTCCCATAACATTTTTATTAAAATGGCATGAAGTAGAAAATTAAAAAAAATGAAATTGTCAAATAAATCAAAATTTAAGGGTAAATAACCACCGATATGGCATGGCGTCGTTCCATATAACATGCTCAGTTACTAAACGTCAAGATTGCACGATCATAAACAGATCACCGCACAAAGTATGGAGAGCATGCGCGCTCGTAAAGACATTCAACATGTGTGCAGTCTGCAATAATTGTGAAGCATATACGCATAATGTGAGTTAAGTTCCCATCTTCTGCGCACATTATGTTTAGAAAGTAAATCGCGCACGTAAAGCTATTAAAATAATATTAAGATAATAATCATATATGTTCGCGGGTATGTGCAGTGTCTTTTCTTATCTGCCATTACATCGTTTCTTGATTCACTTTTTGTTTCCCTACAATATTTGTACTTTAATCTTATAGACACAGAGTGCAGCCTAAGTGTCTGACCGGTCGGTCGATGCATGCGATAGCCAGTTGTGTTAATGTTAATGTTAATGCTAAAGAGTATACGCCATCCACAACAGCGCCCAGACAATCGTGGGAATATCATGTGGGGGTGGAACCGAACACAAGCACATTGCGATAATCAGACTTCATGTTCTCAAATATCATAAATTTGTTCCATAAAATTAAATGGCAATACAAGACGCAAGTACTGTGCACATTTTTAACTTGTTTGGTTTTGTACAAACGAGTGTAGCGCTTATTGGAAATTTGTTCGTCGCTTACTGCCGCATTGCAGTCTTTTGTTTTATTTTCATCAAAATGTGATCGTGTTAATTTCTTTTGGGTTTTAAGGATTTTTACAAACAATTTGAACTTAATTATGGGGCATCTTATCGGCAAAAATAAATATATCGCCTTTTAATAATGTTTGAGCACTTCCTTATTGGTACAATTTAATTTAACAGCGCCCATTTTTGAATAAGGCGATATTACCATTAACCTAAATGAGTTTACATAAAATGCAGCGTCATAATGTGCGTGTAATATTCTTGAACATAAGTTTTGCATTTACTTGGAACAAATTCATTATTTTATGAAAACAAAATGAGATAAAACAATTTAATTAATTGGACAGACAGGTCTGTAAAGATAAATTTGAGTAGAACTTTCACAATAATATTACTTTATTGAAATAGTGTCACTCAAGTTCAGCGCATAAATGCAGCCTTGTATGAAATATGCTCACAATAAAGGTAATAAATATTTGAGAACCTCCACACACTCAAAATGACGTTTTAATGCATTTAAATATTATGCTTTCTTCAAACACTTAATACATTATTTGTTATTGCACAAACACACAGCAACGCAACCGCATGAAGAAATTGTTTAGCCACACAATTGAGACACACAACTGCATT
Source organism: Sylvicola cinctus (assembly GCA_963854165.1). NCBI lineage: Eukaryota > Metazoa > Arthropoda > Insecta > Diptera > Anisopodidae > Sylvicola > Sylvicola cinctus. The sequence continues at coordinate 39,158,112 of OY974084.1, forward strand.
GTATCTTTCAATTTGACAAGCAATCTCATTTGATAATGAAGTGAGAAATTGTGCAGCCTTTTAAAATTTGTGGTCGTATTAATTTAATAAATAATATTTTCGCTATTATGAGGTTTTCCTTGCACATTAAATATGGTTACCAACCTCCCATGCCATGATACCGAGTGTCTTTCATTCTGGCAATTTTTACTGCAATTGAAATTATGTGTGCACATTTTGGATATGAAATCCGCATTGAATAAATATTCCCATATGGAAATCGTGCATCAAAACATTTTACACACGACACACATTGCAGTGCGCAGTTTGTTTGCAGCGTTGCATTGCAAATAAATCAGTTTTATGCAGATTGACGATGTTTTGTCGCGAAACGATTTCACTGTCAACCGCGCATAAGATGTTGTATGTTTTGTGTGATGTTTTTTGTGCTTTGATCGTGTAGATTTAAATTTGATTTAAAGCATTATAAATTAACTGAAATGGTGTTTGCCTTAAGTGTCGTAATAAAGTTTGCATTTTGCTGCTATAACTGGTTGCGTAATTTTTATTGGTTGAATTTTAATTTTAATGGTTAAATTAAGTTGTTGAATTAAATCGTTTTTTAAAATAATGGCAGGTAAAGTCATTGGGGTAGTTAATCAAATTTTAAAAGTAAGTGACTTAAGCCTCAGTAATATTTTCATCCCAAATATTTTTTGTTTCTCATTTAGAAGAAAAACTCACTTAAGCATTTTTTGATCCTAAATTTTGTTGTTACCTTTTTTAAAGTTGAACTGACTTAACCTGAACCGATTTTTGATCTCAAACTTTATGTCAATTTAAAAAAAGCAGAACCGACTTAAGCTGGAGTATTTTTCGTTCCTAAATTTTTAGTCACTTACTTAAAAATAAATCAGACTTAAGTTTTTTTTGAACTGAAATTTTTTGTTATCTTTTTTAAGTTGAACTCACTTAAGCTGGAGCATTTTTTGATAATATTTTAAAAAGCGGAACTGACTTAAGTAAGCTCTTGCATATTTTGATCCCAAATTTTATATTACGCTTTTCTAATTACAATTTATTAAATTGACTTAAGTCGGTGTAGCACTAAATTAATCCAAACACTCTTAAACTGCATTAACCATCTTCCTACCAACAATAGGCATTCATTTAGAACTAATTCAATAATTTGGAAAGCTTTAAAGTGTAGATATTACGTTTACACATTCAATTAGATCTTTGAAAAAGTTGTCTTTCCCAAACAACACTTTCGCCTTTTCACGGCAGGAGGAGGAAATAATAATCATTGAAGTACGCCACAAAATACCGCGGCATATCAGCACACGTTAAGTCGCAATGTAGGTACTTAACAGTTAGCATAAACGAATACTCCATCATTCTTCGGAGGAAATGTTTGAAGTAGTAATCACCACTTTCAATCAGTTAACTTATTTCAACTATTTATAAGTACCAAAAGCATTTGAGATGTGTTTGAATGATGGATGTGAAAAGCTTTCCACTTCCATTCTGCAGCCATAAAGCAATTACATATTTAAACTATTGCCATCAATTTTATTAAGTGATGACGCATGCTGTACCGTGGTGAAAATGCATTTTAACATGAATTGTTGCACTGTGTTGCAGTTTACATTTTTTTCTTCTCATTCCCCATTTTAATAAACAACTGTTTTTTAGGTTCCCAATGTTGCATGCCTGTACCCAATTGATGTTAAACATGCAGGGGACTTTAACGGCAACAACATAGTTCAATTGCAGCACAAAAAAAAGAAGCAACAATGACGTAAATGTAGTCCCCGGTAGATGAATTAAAGTGCAAAAATAAGTAATCATCATCATCGTGTGTTTTTTTCAACACCGGTCCTCATCATGATGTTCAACCCAACTCGTTAAATGAAACAAAAGTGTTTACGAAATTGACAATTTTCCGCATATCGCACTTTCTTCCTCAATATTGGAAAACTACTCAATGTAAAATGCAAACTGCAACACTCGATATGCATATTATTGTGCATCTGTGGCTAGAGGTCGTGACGATCGATATATTTATGAACAGCAGACGAAAAACAACAACATTGCAGTCCGCCATTCAAAGCTGTTATCCATCGCACATATGCTTGTATCATTTCTAAAGCGCCTCCTGCACTCGTGGTGTCTGTAAAAGGCAGCCACACATGATCACCGTATTTGGAGTAAATTTCCTGACATTAGCCTGATGTTACACATAAATTCCATACGACTCATGTGTGTTACATTTTGAAAGTTAAAGCGCTTAAAATTTATTGAATTGCTTATGCACACTCGCGTGTAGGAGAAACACAATGTCCGTGTAAAATGAAGCTCTCGCCTAGTCTATGGCAGTTGTGTGCACAAAAATATAAAATCGACGAAAACAATGGCGCGAGTTCAAAGGTAGCAAATCAAATGGAATTGGTACCCTATGCCCATAGCACAAAAAACATCAAAATGATCTCACACGAGATGTTTATGATGTTTTGGTGCTTACACAGAAATTCATTTTGCATGCGCCTCGGGACTTTTAACACTCCACACGATGCAATGTCGCGCTTTTACTGTTACATGCATTAATATGTTGTGTTGTGTTGTGTGATCTCATGACGCCTGCTTGAATAGTTTTTTTTTTTTTGCAAACATTTCACTGCGGTAAATCAATAATACTTATTGCAATAAATCACAAAATTGTTAAATGTTGGTGTTGTTTGCCTGGGTTTTAGGTGGTGGAAACAATTAACGCAAATAGCTGCAGCGATAGCCGACAAATCGTTGCACGCCAATCTTAACAATAACAGACTCGCGAAGTACTCAACTAAATGTTTGCTGGGGGGTTTCCTCTAAACAGTAATTTCGTTTATTTGCATATTATGGCTGGTTTGTTTACAAACTGAGAGAATGTGCAATGTGCGTTAAAAGCGATTTAATGCTTTGACCATGTTCTCTAATCGGTAAACATTTTGCTATAACTGGTAAATATTTTTTTTGTGTAATTTTTTTTATTATTCCTAATGAAGGGATTTTAATAGCAAAAATAACTTCATTCCACAATTTTTTTAATTTGCTGCTTTTCTTTTTATAAATAATAATAAATTGCAAAAGTATAAAATAAGGGAATTAAATTGAAATTATAAAAAATATGCATTTTTTAGGTTTTTCTAAAAACATTGAGGACACTTTTTACATCCAACTGACTATTTAAAAAACAATTAAATGCACTTTTATTGACGATTTTAGGATTACTCTTTTCAAATATATTATGGAAATTTAGTTTTTTAATTAAAAGTAATTTAAAATAAATTTTAAATTTGCGATTTAAAAAAATTGATTTTAATTTTTTTTAAAGAACAAAGACCTCAAATTTTTTAGAAGAAATTACATATTCCTTAAAAAAAACAATTCATTCAATCCTAATTGTGTTTACAGTTCCATTACACAAAAAGTATTTAAGAATTTTTGTCAGACAGATTTTATTTTGACGATTAAAAAATCAAACTCTGACGATTATATGTCAGACATTCTGTCGTACATGTCCTTTTAAAAAATTTTCCAACAAGGAAATACATTAAAATTCAATCATATATGATCATTTTTTTCTTAAAAGAGGAAGACCTTTTTGCACAAAAACATCGTGCAAAAAACAAGAAAAATGTATTTTCAAAAGTTTCTTTGCTTTTTTTAACAGCAATGTTTGTAGTAAAATGTTAAATTAAACTAATAAAAACCTTCTGAATAAACGTATCGTTTACTAGCAAGTAGCAACTTAACAAATAATTAATAAAATCAAGAAAAACCTAAACAGAATTCATATTTTCGTCAAAATTTTTCATCTTGGCTTGTTGCAACTGTCAAAAAATATCTTCAAAAATGTCTAAAAGTGACAGATGTTATGATTTTTTTGTCCTGACATAAGTTCTGATTGATAAAGTCATTTAAAAAAACTGATTAACGATTTTTTAATTAATTTTCCAGAACACAGATTAAGAGTTTAAATATTAAATTCGGAATTAGAATTGGTTTTAATGCAGCAAAACCACTAAATATTATATTATAAATAATATATAGTAAATTCAAATTTAAAAAAGTGAAAACTAATAATTGTTTTTATTTGTTTACAGATATAAAACATTTGCACGTTTATATAAAAATTGAAACGAAAAGAAGGCTACAGGAACATTAAAAATTGTAAGTATTTTTGAAATAATTTATAAAACAGAACGTTTTCTTCGAGGAGTTTTTATTTTAATTCCACTCGTTTGTGATTTAAAAAAATTAAAATACGAAATCGGGAAATTAAATTAAAAGTACTTTTCTAAAATTGTAACAAAATCCATAACTAAATTAAAACACAACAAAATGCCACAAATAAGAATTGAATTACCACATTTTATGCCTTAACATTCCACATCAAAATGAATTGATTTAAATACATCATATTTAAACTAATTACGAGCAGTATGTTGGCACCTTCCGGCTCTCATGTAAACAATAAAATTTATCTAATTTAGGGAAGCGAATTTACTTGCATGCCCAGACAGTTAAATATTTAACGTGCATTTAAATTCCTAGTTGATTATGCAGAAATACCAAACTGCATCGAGTCCCATCAACTTAGAAGCATTGAAAGTGCGAGCAGTAAATATGTTTTACGTAGGACTTTAACAGACGCCCATTCAAGTTCTTTAGTTTTACTTACACAGGCAATTCATGTCTTTAAGGTAAATTAAAGTATTAACCAATAATATTTATTGATACTTAAAAGTGCGGCACCTTTTAAAATGCATTGTTTAGTTATTTAATGTTGTTTTGTTGCTGACTGTACATTAAAACGAGCCCAAAGTACAAGTTGGGCTCTTTTTAAATGCAGTCAGTTTTGTAAATTAATATTTAACATAATAAGTCCTTAAGGACATTTTCTGTAAATTATTGCAACAACACAATATTGAGTAATTATTGCACCTTTTAAGAAATTATTTATTTAAATACTTAAACTATCATTTATTCGCGTTAATGTTAATCTTTTGTTTATAAATTATAAGACACATTGCCATGTTTGTAACTCACTAACTAGTAAACAAATTGCCGTTTTGAAATTGAAAGCATCTACTGACTTGTGCATTGCTTTTGTACATTTAATTCTCTCTCAACTATTAAGGCGCAGTCTATTTTTAAAACATTTCTAACTGTGTCGCGGAATGAAATGGAAAAGCGTGTCTGCAGCAATAAATTATTGTTTTGCTGAAAGCTTTAAATTCCGTTAATCGTCAAACATAATTGTGTTTATAAATCGGTGCGAAAACACACCGATTGCCATTTGGCGCTTTTTGTAAAGCTACTAAAAATTGACGTTCGATTTTTATTATAATTTTTGATTCATTGCGCCGAAGCAACCGGCTTCAAATGCACACGCGCTCTTGTGATACTGTCCTACTTGTTGGCTGATCTTTTTCAAATGAAAATGGTGTGTGATTGAAAGTCAAAGATATAAATGCCGCGCATTTAAAATGAATTCAATGTACACGCGGGATTTTAAACAACACTTGAAAATGGCTTCTCGTTTCTTTGTGTCCGGCCCCATATTGTAGTTAACAAAACAACCATCTGGGGTCAAGTTTGCACTTACTTAGTGTAAAGATTTGTACACATTTTGAAAGCTTTGCACATTCGTCACACAATTATTGTTATGTACGTTTGAGTTAAATTACAGTTTAGCAATTATTATGCTTGGTGAGACGATAAGTGGTGCAATTTATTCATCAATCTATTTGATTTAAATTTTAACAGATCAATAATTATATGACTTAAACAATTTGTAATCCAAAAATCGTTAAAGTTTTAAGTTTTTTGTAACTATTCCTATTTTTTCGTCAAAAAGAAACAAAATTATTTTAAAGTAAAAGACTTGACACGCTCATTTTTTATTTAGAAAAAATTACTTTCTGCACAGACGTTTCTCACAGGAAAGAAAGTTACTGCCAAAACCATAAATGGTTATAAATTGTGTTGTTTTAAAATGTTTATAAACACAAAAAAAAAAAAAACGCTCAACAAAAATAGTCAATTGAGTTAAACCGCAAAATAATCGTCGCGACTTGCATCGGCTTCATGAAAACCGACACATTATAATAGTTATATGCACACAGGCCATCGAGTAGACGACACAACACAACACAACAATTCCGCCGCCATGCCACACGTATGCTCGCTTATCGCACATATGGCAATAGACTATTATTATGGGTGAAAAATGGAAAACAGCAATGGTGACGAAAAGCACGACAACACGATAGCAAAATGGCGCAAAATGCATTATTTGCAACAAAAGTTTTAACACTTTTAAAATGAAAATTGTGGGAGACGACGATGACATCTTGGTGAGACCACAATTTTCCTACACGTCCAAATTGGTGTGTGCACTTTGTGTGAAATGCATGTGTTGCACAGTCTGTGCAGACATCGAACTGCATAAGCTGCAGCCTGCACGTTTAAAACACGAAGCTTTATGGTTGAAAAAAAAAACCCAAATCACCATAAAATATTGGTTGCATCAACGGATTATAAGTTGTGCAACAAAAATGATATTACAAATGGTCAGATTTTGAGAAAAAGATATTTCTTTGCGTTGCTGCGCATATAAAGTGGAAGCTGAAGCCTTCTAGCTTCGCTGCGATTTCATGCACTTCCTCATTTTGAGTTGAACTGCGCGTTGATGTGGGGTTGCGGCACACAAACGGGCTGTATTGCAATATATGAATGCATTTTTAGTGCGTCCATTAAATTTGTTGGCTTAACATCAAAGATTAAGCATTAAATAAACATACAGTATTGGTTTAAATTATTACTCACACAAGTTCCTATATATTTAATGAAACGACTTCATTTGAATTGAGTTGCACCATTGCACATTTTTTAATTCTAATATTTTCACTTAAATCATAAGATTATGGTGTCAATAAATGTGAGGAGAGAAATTGCGCAAAACATTTCAATTATTGCAATGTTTGGACGCGTCAATATAACGAGGTTAAAAGCTTTTTATGCCATTTTATTACATGCGCTTTTTAAAGTGACATCAACTGCATAATGTATTCATTTAACATTATCAGATTTCAGTTGCGGTTGCAGCTTAATTGAGTATTTTCAGTCAATTATACAAATACAGGGTGGTCCATTTGGGGATTTATTTTTGAATCTTGTATTGTGGTAACACTACAAACCCAAAATTTTAGCAGTTAACTAGTCGAACTGTCCACTGCACTAAACTAATACATTTTTAATTGAAAAACGGATTAAAATATTGAGGAATTTTTTAAAAAGTCAGTGTTGTGTAATGTACAGGGTGGGCCATTTAAAATTTTATTGTTAGAAATTTAACAATTGATATTTTTAATTTGTTTTTATTTGATTTTAAAGGCTACAATATTTGCGTTAAAAATGGCTCCCTCTACTGGACTTTCATTGTATCTCACTGTGGTTCCTTAATTCTTAACTAATTATTGTATAATTGCGCCACCTATTTCTTCAATAACAGTCGCAATAAATTGTTTTACATCTTCAATTGTCTCTGGATTTTCCGCATAGCATTGGTCTTTAACGAAAACTCACAGAAAGAAATCCAACGGTTTCAAATTGCAGCTGATGATTTTTAAAATTTACTTTTAAATGAACCACCCTGTATTATTGTGGAATTGTGCTCAGAATTCCAAAGTTCGCAGATTTGTATCGCTTACACATTGCGGAATTTGGGAAAGTCACATGCAATTACATTTAAGATGAATTCATTGTCGTAATGTAGCTTTTCAAGTTGCGTCAAAAGGCAGTTCAAACACCTTAAGTAACAATATTTTCATCCACAACAATTTAAACCGTTACTGATATTCATCCCAAGTCATGCGATCAGTCAAGCAAAAATCTTTGATTCACCGCATGTCACAGATCCTCACGTATTTAAATTGTACCACGAAAAGAAATTATTGTTGCCAAATAAGAAAAGAAAGAAAAAGGTCTCAAATTTCTAATTGACTCACATACGAGTAACTATGTACTCCCGCTAACGACAATGGCCAGCAGCACTTTAAATACAAAACATAATTTCCATTAAAATATAATTTAAAATTATGTTGTTTTGTTGTACGCATACAATTTTCTGTTTTCGCCAAAAAAAATTCGTGCGTGCCCGCGACTTGTGATGATCTCGCAGCTGTCGTACCGTAACACCGCTTACAATCCGGGTGTTTCTTATAATATTCAACAGCACAATGCTCATGTAGTGAAACGTCTGTCGTTCAATGATGTGAAGCAATTCAATTTCACTTATAAGTTTTCATTTTCAATAAAGATTCTTCTATTCTTTAATGTTTTTTTTAAAGGAGTAAGGTCACAGCCAATTGGGGTGCTTCAAATATTTTTTTTAACGTTCGTAGTTTAAGCTTCACAAATCACAATTTTTGAAGAATCATTTTTCAACCGTAACCAATCGATTAAATACAATATGACGTGTGTGATCGCAACATGCTTTTACACACGCATTTATGTTGTGATTTCAATTCACCAATTCATAAAGTAAGCGCGTGTGTACAAACATGACTGTGTTAAATATAATAAATTATAGTAAAATACTAGCCTTTGACCATTCATTCAAGCAGCAAGATGAAAATTTGAATACATTTATTCAAATTTAATTACATAAAATGTACGTAACAAATTTAATATCGGCGAATTTGAGCGGCGCACGCAATTTTCCCATAAATCATTTGCGCGTGCAAATTCAATGCAATCGCACTTCTCAATAGTTTTTCATCTTCATAAGTGTGTTATGTGTGTGGATAAATTTTCTTTTGAGCAAATATTTTCTTTCATGCTTTTATAAAACGGTGATTTCCGTTTCAATGAATTTTTAAATAATTTTTCTGTTTGCAAAAATAAAAAAGTTTCTTGTACATTAAAAAGTTACGAAATCTTTTTCAACTTACTCACATAATGAAGTGATTACATTTAGTTGCATGAATATGGATTTTTGGCAAAATATGGGTGTTGGGTGATTTTTTAGAAAGCTTTTTTTCACTTTTGCGATCATTTCTTTATAACTCCGCTACAATTTGTTCCTCGCCACACCTCCACCGATCACTGAATAAAGTAAAATTAAATAACAAAGTCATTACTTTCTGCAAGTATATTGAGCAATTATTATGGTGCTGCATAAATAAATGCATAATTGTGTGTGTTTTGCAAAAATAATTGAAAAACAAAATTGTTTGTTTGAAAATAATCTTTAATTGATGAATCAAAACGAAACTGCACACTCAAAATGGTAAGCAATTAGTTGGAATTGATTAAATTTGGAAAACAAATTCATTATTTGTTTACTTTTATTTGTTAATAATTTATTTCAATTGTTTGTTTATTAATTTTAATTTATGCCACGAATAAAAAAATTGAATTGTTTAAAATTTGCTTTGTACTTGTAACTGAATTTAAAATTAATAAACAAACAATTTAAATGAATTAATAATAATGAAATTAAACAATTATTGTATTGATTTAATTGTTTTCTATTTCCAACAATGTTAAAGCATTAAATCAATTATTATTTAAAACAATAATAATGGAAAATGTTTCAGTACAAATCATTTTAGATATTTAAAAAAAAAAATTTGCGGTCAATTTTAAGTGTTTGAAGTCTTTGACACCAGAAATGGCTTAAATAATTGAATTTTGAATTTTAAATAGTGTTAAACAAATAAATATAAAGCGGTTTTCTTTAAAGTTTAATTTACAAATCAAATAATACGCATGACGTGTGTAACTATTCAAAGCTTTTATGCTCATCATCAATGATCTCATAGTGCAATCAAACAAAAAACTGCCACTTTATCTGTTAATTGATTTGCAAACTCTGACTTAACTTAATAGGCTAAGATGCCTTAAAACTCGATGGCATTTTGTTCTTTATAATTTATGCCTTTTTTCAATTATCATTGAGAAATCATAAAGCACACAGCTACTTAATCCTACCACTGAAAAATGTTTAAAAAACATGATTTGTATTCTTCATATTTACGCAAATACGCGCAACACATTAAAAATTGCCATCAAAGGTGTGTATTTTGGCAACATATAATTGGTTGCCTTCTTCGTAAACCGACTGAAGATGTAATCTTTAATTTATAAGGCACTTTACACAAATAAAGGCTGCTGTTTCATAATTTTTGAGGTTTTTGTCGCTTATTTTAAAAATATATTAAACGATCACATTGCAACATTATTTCAAGTATATTCAATCATCACGCAACAGCAAGTGCGGATGTTGTTGACATTTCATGTACGCGTAATTATGAATATCTATTGTTTATGTTCAATAATTATCGTACTTAAGTCGTTTCTTTTAAAATATTATTTCATATTATTAAGTTATTATGGTGACTTATGAAAGATTTTTTCTACTTACTTAATATTTTGTATGCAAATTTAAGAGGGAGTCAATGTTGATTCGTAAACCGCACTCAAGGATATTTTTAAAGACGATTCAAGTAGTATTATTTTGTTTATAAACAAATTTAATGTTACAAAGTTGAGGCATTGTTTTTGAGGTGCACTTATTATGGCAATTAATTATATTTTGATTTAAATACAATTTTATTTTTGGAATTATCAATTAATAATAATATTGAAGGAATATTTTGAAATCCGTTGACACTATTTTTTAAATAATAAATCAAATAAATACTTTAATCCACTTACTAAAAATCTATTTGTGCAAATTTGTGAACTATTTTGTAAGATTAAGGACACAAAATAAAACATTGTCTTTATAGATAACCTTTTAAATATTTTTAAAGTACTTACTTAACGAAATAAACGACTTAAATTGCAATTTTTATGCCGAAACCCCATTTTTTAAAAGCTGCTTAAACAATTTAAAATTCTCCAGAAGAAATTCTGAACCCTACTTTCTATTTCAATTTATGAAAACAACATTCTTAAAATATGTTGAGATTGAATCTCAAATTTAAAATTATGTTAAGTGACTCATTTCTTTTAATCCTTAATAAACTTGCAAACATTAAAATTCCCTAAATATTTTAAAATTAAAATAAAGCACAACACAAAAACTTTAATAAAAATAATTTTTTTTCAGACATTCCAAATTTAATGGTTCTTAAGTAACAATTCATTCATTTCCATATTTAAATAATAATACGCTCATTCCCTGCATTTTTTAAAAATCACATTAAAATTACATAATCACACAAGCCGTAATGAAAATGACTGCATCATTAAAATTCACATTTCTGCAAAATAATTGCGAAAAAAGACCAATCGAAATGTTTTCTTTGAAATAGTCGCACTCACTTTATGTTAATAAAAAGCACTTTTGTTTAAATGCAAAATTCCCCACAACATGACTTCATAATTTGACCTCTTATAAAGCTCCTAATTTATTGTTATTTATAAATATCATAAGCTCACTTTTTACCACACTTTAATTAAATGCATGACCTCACCTGCGCGGTTTTAAGAATTCTGCATTAAAATACTTAAAACCGTACTTGAGTAAAAATTATAATGAACGCGTTGTTGAATTCCCAAACGTGTGAAACGTGCATTTAAGTCGTCGACGCATGGCATTCAAAATAACAAAATATTAAATAAGAGGCAAACATTAAAATGGAAATAAATAAGCTGTGGTTATAAATAATTTGCATACAACTTGACGCTTAAGATTATGACACTCATTGTGTTGTATAGTAAAAATAAAAAAAGCGATGGGAATTATTTCCAAAATTCATTTAGGTGAGTATTTGCCTACCTACATTGTTTATATTTTGTGATGTACTCGTATTGAAAATTCGCGGTCCAACAAATAAAGTGGACGACGCTTAAGAGTGCGAGTCACTTTTACTATTAAAGTTGTTATGGTTGAATTAGCTAAGCCGTCCAGCAGAGCCTTGACTCCTCACAAACAAAAACAAAATCACAAAAACGCGCTTTGTTATAATATTTGCACGTCGATGATCTCATTGTAAACATTTGTGTTTTAATGTGTCGAGAACGCAGTCTCAAAGCGCGTTTGAAGGAGTTTTTGATATTCATTCAACGCAACAGTCACTTGATAATATGACTCACATTTAAAACGCAGCTGAACAGCAATCGTCAGGCAATTTCTTATAACCATGTGGACTGTGTCAGTGGGAGAGGAATGCAGCGCTGGTTTTTGTTTAGTTTAAAAAAAATTTAAATCACAAAAATGTGGAGCATTATGCATTTCTCAACTCTACATGTGTCCATCAAAATTGAGAGCTGCTGGGAATGTAGAAGGCTGATGGAATTGATGTGGAAATGATTGCTAATTAGTAATGAGGCGCAATGGATTTGAAATTTAATCCTAGGGATTTTTTTTAACAAGAAAAATGATCATGTTTTGTGTTTAAATTTAAATTTAACAAATTTATTGGATGTTAAAATAGATGTTACAAAAATAATTGCAATTCACCTGAGACGACGACGAGGGCGCACAACACAACGTGTGCAATTTTTCAATAAGGCAATACGGTTCGCATGAATTTTGCAGTGATAGTCGATAACTGACGGAAGTACAATGCAACATTTCACTGCACGTATATAGTTTGCAATTGTTTTAAACATACGTAATATGTTAAGATCTAAAACAAACATATTGGTGGCTTAAAATCACACAAATTGCACGCACATAAACACACACATAAGTAAGTAGGTTGCGGATAACCAAGCATGTTGCATTGCGCCAAGGGAAATGCTCCACAAGAAATACAATTATTGTTATTCGCAATACTTTTTTGAAAAATTCTACTGCGTTGAGTGCATTTCTTTCATTTAACTGCAGCAGCAGCAGCAACAGCAGCCTAATAGTTATAAATAGAAAAACAATTGTATAATGTAACAGTGTACGCAACCAAGTGCATAATACAGTCACTGCATGTGCACTCGCATGTAACAATTGTGATAAGACTAAATGAATTAAAGCCAAAACAACATGCATCTCAACATGCCGACAATGTTTGTTGTTTCGCACGAAGCAAAATGTATGTGGTGGTTTTTGTACAGCAACATTTAATTGCAATTAAAATTTTCGTTGGTTACCATAACATCTCATGAGATTAGAGCTGCAACAGCAAGCAATGCAACAAAAATGTGCAGCACGAGATAACTCACAAAAGTCCAACCCTGACACAATTGACAATGTGATTTCAATTTAAATCTTTTGCGGAAATTTATAGAGCCGCACATTGTTGGACTACATGCGGTCGAATGTGTAACAACAAAATATGGATTTAGGTACCCACAGAAATGCAGCATAAAGTGCATTAATTAAATTGGGTGGCTGACAATGCAATTTAATGTTACTGATATTGTGCATTTTCGTGGGTTCACCAATTAATTGCCTAAAAATGTGACAAGAAATGTTTTATCATACGTACAAAAATGCACTGATTGTGCAGTTGCAGTTGTTTGTCACTCACTGCACTGGTAGACCAACTAAACTGGCACTGGCAGACCAACTATTAAATTATTTAAGTAACTTTAGCATAAGAGTTGTCAGTTTGTTACCAAATGCGGTATTTTCTTTGTGGGTAACAATTACTTCAACCAAACAAACAATGGAGAAAATTGAGTGCATTTTGTGCAATCTCTTTGCATTTCATATATATGTGAAGTGTAATTATGTAATGCATTTTTATCCACAAATTAATTTCATATTTAGAATTGCATCCAGTTTTCCGCAATGTTTTTTATTTTACATTCACGCATCAGGGATGAACTGTGAGTTGTGACTATTGTTCATAATTTACGAACCGCATCGCAGGCACTGCTGCAAGTGATATTTGCTAACTTGTTAGTATAACTACACGATAGATGCACATATTATGTGATGCAAGTTAGTTTGTGGAAATGCACACAATATGTGCCGACATGCAATGCAAGTGACACACTGCACAGTTGCACGCGAGCTCCTCTTCGTACTTACTTGCTGTTCAATCAATTTCATATCAAACGCTTGCATTATTTAAGATCATGAGAGGTGACACGTGCACCTGCGGGTTTTTTTTTGAAATTTTTTTCAATGCAGTGTTATTTTTCATATTATGGGCTGATGTTTCGTTTTATGTGCTCATAGAGCATGTCTTCAATCATAATACGGTGACATGTTTATTGATTTCTTAAAGCCATTAAAAGATTGACAATTGCATGTTGATAATTATTGCAGTTTTACTTTGTGTTCAAACCTGGTGGAGAATATGATTTTTTTAGTTTAGCGTTAAGAAATTGAATGAAAATTGAGTTTTGAAATAAATTCTGTAATAAAATGCAGAACGTTTTTTAAAAATTAATCATTAGGGGCTGTCCATAAATTGTGTACCAAATTTTTCTTGGTTTTAAGACCTTTTCATCATTTCCTGATAACTTTTTTTTGTTTTTAAACATTTCCTTCTTTTAATAATTGTTTTTTAATTGTTTTCAACCAATCCGCAAATTTATAAAGTATTTGGTGTCAACACAGTCTTATTATTTTGAATTAGTTTTGATTGCAGCTGTTTATTTAAGAAGAGTGCGAGTTAAATAAATACTTTTATTGTCATAGTGATAGTAACTTAAACGGTTCTTCCAATTGTCTAAAATTTTGTTAGAAATTCTCACCATCCCCGCCTACAGTTAAGGTGTAACGTAATTTATGAACAGCCCCTTATGCAAAAAAAGACAACAAATTGAAAAAAAAACAGTTTTGCTGCAAGTCTACTAACTGATTTATATAAATTTATTTTTTCAAGGAATCAGTTCAAGGTCATGCAAGTAAATATTCAAGGTCACCAAAATTTTTGTTTTTCTCAAACCGTTTTTATTTCTTTGAGAAGTTTGAAGATAGTTTTTTGTAGGCTTTAACACTATTTAATTTAAATTTGTCCAAAATATCAAGGTCAAGTAATTTTGATTCAAGGTCAGCTTATGATTTTTGTAAAATAACGTTAAAATTTTAGTTTAGAGAAATATTTTAAATTGTGTGTTTTTGATATTTTGATTGTTAAGTTAAACTGCAAGTTGCCACTATAAAATAAATAATTAAATTAAATTAAAGTTGATTTTGTTAAGCTTTTACATTCAACGAAAAGTTTTTATGTTTTTAAATTCCAAAAATGCTTTATTACAATAAATGTATGACCTTTTCAAAAAAAAAGAAGTTAATTCAATTATTGTCCGCAGTTTAATCGAAATTGGTTTGACATTATTGATTTTCCAAAGTACAAATTACGAGCTTTAAATAAACACCTTTAAAAATGAAACACAAATTGATGCAAATCTCATTTCCGGATTTATTATTCTGACATGTCAACTCAATACCTTAAATTAACTTAAACCCCTAACCACAACAACATTTAATTGCATGTTAAATGCAGTGCGATAAAATCCTTAACATAAATGTCACAAATTTTTGTTGCAAAAGAGACCTAAAGAGCCAAAATGTACGCAACCGCATAAAACGTGGCCGACATTACGTACCGTCTCACAT
This sequence comes from Sylvicola cinctus, assembly GCA_963854165.1. Taxonomy (NCBI): domain Eukaryota; kingdom Metazoa; phylum Arthropoda; class Insecta; order Diptera; family Anisopodidae; genus Sylvicola; species Sylvicola cinctus. The sequence goes on from OY974084.1 coordinate 39,173,665, forward strand.
TTGCGAAAGCATAAATCGCAAATTATGTTCGTTTATGTGTTTTCAATTCGCGCCAATCCACCACTGCACTCGCATGTGTGTGCTTGTTGTATAAATGCACCACTGCGTGGGGAGTAAATCGCTCCAATTCACTTTTTTTATTTTTTATTCGCGGCACTTCTCAACATGTTGTTGGGAGTACTGCAATGTGCATAATTTCATATTACCGCGACTGTATTTTGTTGCATGTAGTTAGCACAGCGATCAAGTGAAAAATTCTTGTGCGCTGTTGTTGGTGCACCTCCGCAGATTTCAGGCCACTGAACGACCGCGTCAAGGTTGTGCACGCTTTATTTTGTTACCAAACGCGAGCTCCATCCCATGCCACCATATTATTATTATTATTATTTTATTCTGGCACAGTTTGCGCCTCTCTGCACGTACCAACGCATATGCACTGCAAATATAAATTGCGGATTGAACATTTTCTCATAAGCTTAGATTTTTCCAACGATTCATTTTCCTTTGGTTTGGGTTTAACATTTTCAACATTATATGTGTGTTATTGCATTCAATGAGCCAATTAAATGTGACACAATTGAAAGTGCAGGTACAGATCGTTTTGTGACAATAATCAATGGGGAAATTGTATTTCTTTGATATTCGCGATTCATCTCCGCGCACAGTTGTAGCTGTTGTTTTGCTTCTTTATTTTATTTTTTTTGCGTTTGTTGCTGGTTGGTTGTTGCCTGTTATCGTTTATACATTTGTTGGCTTCTTGAACCGGGGCTTATAAGCGCCTTTCACCGCATCATTTCTATTTCAGCACAATTATGTGTGTGGCATATAGGCTGTGGTGGACTTTTGTGCCGCCACCCAAGCACCAAAAGAATTCATTTGGAAATTCATTCGCATGGGAACACATTCGATTTTGTTCGGTTTATTGCTGCTGGACAATGGTCAGTACGTATGTGGCTTTACTCCGGCAGACATTGTATTCTTTTTGAGTGTGCCATTCTCACATTTTGCATCCAAAATCGGATTGTGGCGCACATTCAAGTACACTTCTCACATCACAATTGTTCAACAAATTTTTTTTGCTTCAAACATAAAATAACTTTTATTTCATTTTGATTTTCTTTATTATTAATGCACAATCCACATTGTGAATGGAAATTAGAGAGACTACAAGCAAATTGGCAATACATAAAATTTGCACAAAATGGACTAAATTGCAGACGGCTTATACACTTTGCAATAAAATTAATTTTATTATCTCATGGGAGGTTTGAGTGATTGAGGGGGATTGTACTTTAAGCTAATTTACATTCTATTTACATCCATTTTGTCTGACAATGTGTGTCATATTTTAGTGCACCACATAAAATGCATTTATTGAAATGATTGAGAATATGCAGCAAATCTCGCGTGAATGAGTGAAATCAACCTACTACATAAAATCATTCATTTCAAATTTAGACACGAAAAGTTTTGAACTACATTTTGTTTAACTACTCACACGGTCTTGTTTCGTAAGATGCAGAAAATGTGCATTTTATGAAATCAGCAGCTTTTAATTCATCCGCAATTGCTTGTGCTCGTAGTTTTAAGTGTGGAAAGGTAACACAAAACACATACTTTGGGACCAGAAGTGCTTTGAAAGTGTAAACATACAAAATACTCGAATAAATTTAAAAAGAAAACTGGAAATGGATGCTTAAAATTAAATTAAACAGTGATCCACCTTTAGAATTCGTGAGAATGAGTGCAAAATGCTACTTTATTTGGAGATTCTTTTAATTACCATTCATTTACAGTTATAAATATTCATAATTTAAATTCATTTTTTTGTTTATAAAGTCGTTTCGTATTTTTGTTGCATTTTTTTTTTGTGTAACTTCCCGCAATTTCCCGCATTTTTCTTAATTTTGCTACATTAAAAAATAAATTCTGATGTTGTAAGAGTTTGTCAGGGTTTAAAACGGCTTTTAAAAGTTATAAAATGCAATTATTATTTAATTATAAATACTTGTATTATTATTTTTTTATTTTTTAAGCCGCAAAATTAAAATTTAAATTAAAGAATCATCAGAAATATTTCAGAAACAGTACAAGAGTTTTAATTTGTGTTTAATCTAAGTGAAATATTTTAGAACTTTAATTAAGCTGATATTTTGAACGTTGAATAGTAAAACTTTAAGTCAAGGTCAAAATTTTTGAATAGTGACTTAACTTTACTTTAAAAAATATTTAAAATTTGGTATTAAAGTCTTTATAGAATGTTTAATTTCATGAAGTTTTTACTAGGGATGGAATATCGTATCAAAATATCGATAAAAGAAAACAATTTATCAATATTTAAAAAAATCTTTCAAAATTGTTAAATTAAAATTGTTTTATTTTATTAAACTTTATATGACTTCCACAACCTTTAATTCAGGATTTGAATAAATAATAGTTGTGATAAGGTTTCTTGTCTAAGCCTATTTCACTCATGAAACTGCATTTTTTTATTGCTCCAAACTTCGAAATTAATGGTACCGATTTGGGCTCTGTGGTTAAAAATTTAAGCGCTATTTTAAATAACTTAAATTACTCGCATGTCCATCCAAGATAGTAAAGATTATCAATAAGGGTTGAAAAGTTTTCTTGAAGAGTTGTGTATAGCAATCCAAAAAATATTTATCGATGAAATTATCGATTTAACAATATTTGTCCATCCCTAATTTTGAGTGCATCATACTTTTTATTGACGTTAAAATACTTAATTCATTTGCATTATTAGTAATGGTTAACATGAATGACTTCACTCGTAATCATACAGCAACTCTACACAAAAAGCTGCAATTTCACACAAAACAAATTTAACAACAATTATCTTCTTGCAACAACACATTAACGATCAGTTAAGCTGTTTATTTATATCTCCACCAATCCCTTAATTGTCAGTATAATTGTGATGATTGTTTTTCTCAACGGCAAGTGAATTATTGTTAAATTGAAGTGCATAATTGCTCCTGATAAACTTCCATTTATGTTTTAGAAAGGAATGCTGAATGAAACTGTGCAGCTTCATGCACAAAATTCGCGTGTTCCGCCAAACAGCATCAGCACGGAATACATTCGCCAAGGATGATATTTCGTTAACGATTATTTGGTGCAATTTAATTGCAAATTGAGTGATCATTAGGTGATTTCTTGAGTCACGAACGGGATTGGTCTTAAATATCAAAACGCCATAACATTATACAGCGCCCACTACTGCAGTTAAGCACATTGTGTGCATTTTGAACTGTTGCAACACGTCTTCGATTGGGAGACCCTGACGTGAGTTATGGTGGTGCGCTCTTTCACTAAATTCGGAATGGTCTTGACACTTGGATTAAATGATCCGCGTACATTCAACTAAATATGAGTGCAGACTACACTGTATCTGAATATCCGGGAGTGATCTAATGCCGATGATTAAAGCGCGGGCCTTGCAGACATTATTTAATCACTTTTTAATTGAATGTTTGAATAGTTATTTATCGACTTATTATAGTCCTACGTTTAAATACGACTCAATTAACGTAGGTATCGCGTTTGATGTCATTGATGTTTGACATTTATATTTTACATTTTAATGGGCAAAAGGTTTAGTGCAAATATTTTTGATTTTATTTATTTCCCAACTGCGCACGACTTATATGACTTAAATATCTAATGATGTGCTGTGTTTTGAATTATTTAATGTAAAGATTTCGTTACAATGTGGCTTACGGGTGTGGCTTACTAGCTGCTTAAATAAGATGGTGGATTCGGATGGCTTTTGTGACAATATTCGATTTCTCCCATTAATAACTAGATTATGTCATTTTTATGGGCATTTAATGTTCGTGAAGCAATAGTTTCGTTGGTTTATGGTCGATGTTATGTCTGTTCTTATAATGTCACTGCTTTTATTGTAATCGTAAATAAATAAATTGCATTTGTAATACAAAATTTATTTGTACTTACTTATCTCTCAATTTTAAAAATGAAACTGAAGTACGTGACACTAAAGGTTTCATTTCAATTAACACAAAAAATAATTAAATAGTTTAACAGATATTTTATTAATTTTTTAATTTACAGCGTGTGCCATTTTTTTAATAATTAAAAAAAAATAAAAAGTATTCTGCACGAAAAAAAATAATTAAACTGTAGTGTGTTGAATGCATAAATGGTTTAAATGAAATAAAAAAAGTCAAGACTATCGTACGTGAGTACTAAAGTGAGCATAAAATCAAATGTCACAATTTAAAATTTAGCTGTCAAAATTCAACATAAATTTGAATCCTATTTTCCTCGCTTACTCGACGACTTTAATTTTTTTAGGGAGTAGCTTTGATTAATGGTTAAATAATTGTACGTGACTTCAAAAAATAAAAATTCTTATAAAGTCGTGAATAATTTTGATAGTACGGTCAAGTTCTTAATAATTATTAAATTGCAGAGAATGCATGTGAATTTAATTAATATAATTTAATATAACATTAAAGTTTAAAATAATTATCAAATAAATTCGGTTCAGGGGTAATTTTTCATAAAACATTTTTGATCTTGAAAGCTTAAAGTTTTGAACACGAAATGTGTTTTAATTTATTATTTTAGGCACAGTAAAGTAACGTTTAAACTTTTCTTGCAAATGTAAACACAAATTTTTCTAGAAAATAAAGTTAGACCTTACAATATGACCTTTAAATGTTAAACTAAATAAATTTGTTTTAGGCTTAATAAAATAGTGTAAATCGCTTTTGTTAAAATGTGCAACAATTTTAGGAGAAAAATATAGTTTGACTTAGAAAAATTAACCTTGAAATATTTTACAATGTCTTAAGTCTTATAAGTCTTAAGTCTCTTAATTCTTTTGCACTTTTCAGATTCATTGATCTTTTAGCAAGACAAGATTGAATGAATTTCAGGAAAAAAACAAACATGGCCTTTAAAACCATTAATAATTGAATATTGCAGCAGTATTTACAACGAATATATTTCGATAAATATCAAAGGTCTAAGACATTCAGACTATGTGGACAACTAATTTGTATATTTAAAAATGGATTTGGTGCGTCAATTTGCCTTAAATTTGTATAATGGATCATTAATCTTTGTAAAAGCTATTAATGACGCTTCCGCAGACCTTGACCAAAAGATTCGCATTTCGAATGCTCAAGATTTGAGGAGTGACTTAAGATTTGATAATAATACTGAAATAGGATTGAAAATGTGTGGGCTTTTGTTGTTATTTATTTTGTTGAATCTGACCAACTTCCTAATCACCGTACTTGCTTTAAATGTTACCTTTCTGCAATCTGTTGTTTATTCTGATTCCGATACAATCTAAAAATAAATATTATTACGCCTCAATATATTAAATAACACAGAAACATGAACAATTTCTCTGCCTACAAGATTTATACGGTAACATTACTTTAATGAAAACATCGTTTACAACTTAATCTGCAATCAAATGAATTAAGATCAACATTAAATCTTTTCCTTGACTTAATTTGCATCACTTAAGCCACTAACTACATTAACATTAACATGCTGTAGCAGCTTTAAGCGTGCATATATGCGGAATTTGCACTAAAAGTGGCAATTTACAACCGCATCCAGGTTAGGCAAACAAGGAAACAGTGAAATTGCGCCATTTGATTTATGTGCGGAATGGGTTTATCTTTGTTGGGTGTATTTACTCGTGTACACAAGACGCTTACACTGAAGTGAAAAAATTCGATTCAGAATCGCAATGAAAACGTCTGTCATGCATGATAAGTAAATCTTCGAGATCAACGCGAAATGTACAATACGAGAAGTATGTAGGTACGGATCGTAGTTGTCGGTGCGCGCGATGGATAGCAAAACTCCATCCGCATTGGATCTAGCGCGATCTCATTAAAAGTCAAGCGATCAAGCGATGATGATATGCATGAACTTTAGATCTCGCGCCATCGCATCACATAGGCACATCGGCAAGATCGACGTGGTCTACTATTGTACACAAACGCCAATAAACATGGGGATCCCATTGTCTTGCAGTGTGAAATGTTAAAGACTCTGCGGTGCGGAATTCATTTTATTATATTTAAATAGTGATACAAGTCTGTAAAATTAAAGGAGGCGTTATATGAACAAACACCACGGATTTGTGAAATAGTGCTCCAGCGGAAATAATTAATAAGTTATAGGTTTTGTTCAATGCTAAGCAATTTGCAGTTTTACAGTCATTGGTATAATAGAGGGTGTTCCATTAGCGGCGCGGGCCGGGTTGATTTTGTCACTTCTAAACTTCTACAACTCAAATGGCGCTACTTAACATAATTCTGCATTCTTGTTCGATTTGAGGGCATTTGTTGTCGCACACAGAAACAACGTGAATTAGCCATCAAAGTTGTGCGATTTGACCCTGTTAGACTTATTTTTGTGAAGTTTCCTTAAGTCGCTGGTTTGAGCTAACAAGCTGCAAACGCTTGGTGACTTAACAGTCGACTTAACTAGTACCACGCTCAAATTTAAACAAATTAAAGCGCTGAAATCATCGACAATTGGTTCATTTAAACAATGTCGTATTCTAAATTATTAAATGTCAAACAAAATGCTTTTAATTCAGTTTTAAATTGTCATCATCATGAATGGCGCTTCAACCCAAGTTGATCCTTAGCCTTCAGTTTTCAATTCCCTAAGTCCAGTGACCGCTTCCTAAATGTTTTCAATTTTAATATTGATTTGCTAACCTCGTTGACTGAATCCTTCTATCGTTTTCTTACTTTTCCGACTGGTCATTTCTAGCTGCCTTTTCTTCTTGCAAATTTTTCCAACTTTCATTCCAGGTTCTTTAAGCATAATAGAAGTGGTCATCAAAAATAATTTTTTTAAAATTTATTTTAACTTCTGCCCTTCCTTAATGAACAACCCTTTATATTAACTGCATTATACAGACATTCGCACCTACGCTGCGCTTGACTCCATTCATTCAAACTTACTCAAATTCATTTTATTTCTTTTCTAAATTTATACACATTTTCTAGTGTTTATCACAATTTTATGAGACACGACAATACTCACGCGCTTTTGTGCGAAATGCTTGTGGGATGAAGATCTTTGATCCCACATTGATTGACCATAGGCAAAGCGCTGCAATATAGTCTGCACTGGACGCACACACTTTTTGAGCGTCCATTTGCATGCAAGAAATACTCAAGAAACATGACAATTCATCATTTCGCTGAGACCACAGCAGTGTGGTGTTGCTTTTTAACTATTGCACAATCGTATTTTGCGATTTGTTGCATGTTAGCACATTTTTCTTTGTCATAGATGAATGGAGGTACATACTATACGCAGCATTATAAACGATCAACCACTAATCACACATTGGGTGACAAGAAATTACTTACCATGTAATAAAATGCAAAAAGAGTTTGCACACGCAAAGAAATATTATTAAATATTATACGACTGTGGCATGATGTCTTTGGTGGCAGCATAATATGCCACAATTTAATTACAATCTTTGAACTCATACATAATAGAATGCAGGCAAAGGAGAAACATTCAGTTGACTGTATAAATTTAGTTAGCCATTGCCCATTGCAGTCAGTGCACATTAATCACGATTAGCGAAATGGAGGTGAATGTGCAATTGTAGCTAAAGAATTTGCCAGAATAATATGATCGGTATGTTACATGATGTGGCAAAATATGCATGCATGGAAGCTGTCGCAGGAGAGCTGCATGCAGTGCACATTTAAGCGACATTATGTAAAAAGCTTGGAGGCGTATATTTTAAAGATAAACGCCAGGGAGATGTGAAAATTGTTATATTGTGTGAAGGAAACACAGCACAACATTGTGTGGAAAAATAAGACAAAATTTTAACCATGCATGCACCGAGCGAACACACAACAAATTGGCAAATTGTTTGCAGTCTGCTGCTGCATGTAACATTATAAGAAGGTGCAACGATCGCGGTGTAGTAAGCAACGAAGCGATTGTTCAATTTTTTTTTTTTTATTACACTTGGCAGTGTAATAGTTGTGGTGTAGTTAGCACAGGTGGATTTTCATTATAATTCGTAGATTAATATACAATTTGGGGGTGGCTTAGTAATTGAATTTAATCTCATTGCATTCAATTGACTTTAGAAATTTTTGAGCGGGTTTTTAGAAGCGGTTTTTGATTTAATTTATTCTTTAAGCTAATTGTCCTATTTAAAACAGGCTTAAGTAATTGAATCAATTGTTTAATTTGGTTTATATTATAATTTAAATAGAAAAGAAATTAAGCTGCATTTTAAAAAACCCTTAAGTCACGTTCCATTAGAAAAAAATAAAAAAATCAATCAGGTTTTTCATTAATAATAAATAAAATTGATTAAAATAAATACAATTTTAAGGGATTTTTAATGACATAATTTTTAATTTTAAAATACTTAAGGAAAACCAAAACATCATGAAACTAAGCTGATGAAAATTGATTGTGTTGTGGAAATACTGAATTTAATTTGGAATGCACTTAAGCGCTTTTAACTAGTTTCTGAAATTTTTTAGGAAGCTTAAATAATTGTTAATAAAAATCTTAAGTATTCGTAAAAATACTGAGGACCTTAATTAATTAAAATGATTTCATTTGGGATTAAGTGAAGCGTTTTAGATTTAATGTTTTGTGTAAAATGTTTAAAAAAATTAAGGAATTACCTTTAAGGTGGTGCTGTCACTGCTCTGGAAATTACGGCCCAAATAATTCAATAAAAATGTATTTGGGACATAAGAAGCGCTACACCTTAAGTACGACAAAGTATTACCATTTTAAATGCGATTACTTAAGTAATTTTTGTAAATTCGAACACGCTTTAAGATGCAGGTGTAGTTAAGTCACTTTAATTTTGATTGATGAAGTCACACACCTTGAATGGTTTAATTTATTTTTCAAAAATTCAAATCATGATGATTTAATCTTTCGCAGAAATTCGTCATGGATTTACGCCACGTTTGCACCTTATGAGATCTCAAATTTTGTGTGTTAAGAAATCCACCATGACAATATCAAGTGCGGAATACAACTTGAGCAACTTTTTTCCAGTTGGTCCCATCTGAACCGGTCCTTTGGTATTTTTATCTCCTTCATCTTTAAAAAAAAAAAAAAAAAAACTGAAAAAAATCTTCACTGAATGACATTCACCTTACTAAGCTTCAATATGAACTTGTATTTTATGATGTCATGCGTTTGATTATTTGCATAACTTTAACCCTGGATGGATTTGCAAAATTTTGCTAGCAACAAACTAACAAGTCGTTTCTGCTGATTTATAGACTTCATTTTTGGGGGAATTTGTGTTCCCCGCTTAATTGTTTGTGTGTTAATGTTAATGTTAAAGGCTTATAGGTCCCAAATGAAGGGGGAATTTATCTCCATCACTCACTTAAGAGTTGTAGCTGGTTATTGGCATTAAAAAAAAAAAGTTAACACAAACCAAACAACACTCTGTGTCTAATGCAAACAAAATTCCACACATCAAGAATTAATAGCGCTCGGGTGTTTATATTCGATCATATGTCGGCGTTTTTATTTCACCATAATTATGTTTAATACAATATTTAAAATGATATTACACTTAAAAGAGAGCTAAATTTATAACACCGTCGAATACCAGCGTGTGTTGTTACGTTGTAACTTGTAACGACACGAGCGAACACACACGAACGGAAAATATGCGCCATGTGCGCGCACGTGTGTGCGGAGTTGTGGCTTTTCGTATATTTTATATTGTGCTTAAAGCAGTTTTATGTATTGTACAACATTTTTGGGGAAGTTCAAGACAACTAATTTTCCTTTCTTGATTTCAGATGGTGAAATGGCATCGCCGCGAATAGACTGACAACGAGTGTGGGATTCGGATATCGGAGTGCGCTGCTGTTCGTGTTAAATTAGTGCATAAATAGTTTGAAATTAGTGCATACAATTATAATTTGTGAACGGCAATTGTATTTAGTGTGTGTAATTAAATTAAAATTGAATTGAGTGTGTGTGTTTGAAAAATAATTTGTGATCCTTTTGTGTGTTAAACGGGCAACATTAATTCATACAGTATGGGCACTAAATCGCCGGGGGCACCACAACGGTGTCGTCTCATACTGCAGCGATGCCTTGCAATACAATTGTCAAGGCCAGGACACACGCCCGAGGATTTTTGGATGTACGATTCCGGTTACATGATATTTCAGGTAATTTAATGGATTTCATTGAAGTGCATACTCGCGGTTTTTAAATTAAAGTGGGCGACTTATATAGTTAATAAAGTGAAGTTAACAGAATTCTGCGCTTTGAAACTGGAATTAAAATAAACAAAGCTTAAAACTTAAAAGTGTATTGACCTGCAAAGTATGTCAATACCATGGCAGATGTGTTGTAGTTTTTTTTTCCAATGTTGCCAGCATGTGAGGTGGAATATTAATGAGGTAGTTTAACTAAAAATTGGCAAAAAAAGTAACTGGATTCTTCTTATCACAATATTTTATTTTTTTAAATTACCATAATTTAACTTTGAAACAATTAAAAGTTGAGTGGAAGTTAATTTTCTTTTATGGGTTTAACGTGTAAGTTTCGTTAGATTGGATTATTCTGAATTATATTTGTTTGCTTTTAGCAATATTTTGTTAGTTTTTTCTTCAAATTTATTTGGTTTTCATAATTAAAATAGTCAAAAAAAAATTGACCTGCTTTTAAAAAAACCTTAAGTCACGTTCTATAAGAAAAAAATGCAAAAACCAATCAGGTTTAACTTTTATTAATATTTATTTTAAACTTACAATAAAATGATGAAACTAATTTGTAAATAATCTGAAGAATATTTTTTCGACAATTCTATAGAGATCCTTTTTTATTTTACTTATTTGTTTTTGTGACTTTGTAAAATTATAAACACATCAAATTTAAACTTCGTTACTTAAGGAAAACCCCAACATTTAAAAAAAAAGCTGGTTAAAAGTAATTGTGTGGTGAAAATACCGGAAATTTCAATTTACTTTCTGACTGGAATGCATTTAAGCGCTTTTAAGTTATTACTTCATTTTTTATGGATGCTTAAATTATTGTTAATAAATACTTTAAATACTCGTTAAAGTGATGAGAATTTCAATTAATTAAAAAAATATTTTTTTTTGGGGATTAACTAATATGCTTTTGATTTTAATGTTGTGTAAAGTGTTTTAAAAAATTACGTTCACAAAAAAATTAAAACACTTGCAACATGTTTTGAGAGAAAATTGGATTAATTTTTAATCAGTTTTTTTTTAATATTTGCTTTAAATAAAATAAATAAGTAAAGTAAATAAAAGCAAAATGAATAAGTAAGTGAAATATTTAAATAAGTGACTTAAAATAATTAAAAGTCAGCACTTACTACTTAAGCCCTCAATAATTAAAATCAAGATTAATTTTAAATGCTTAAGCAAACTTATAACATGAAAACTGTTTAAAATCCGCTTAAATCAATATTTTTGATTAAGTAGCATAAAAAGTGTTGAATTTAAGTCAATCCGAAATATCAAAACAATTAATAACGGGCACATTTTGTTGCCAAAACTTTGTACCCTCCATAATCCGCATTAAGCACATACTTGAAGCATGTTATTACAGCGCTGACAATAATTTATCATAATTACTTACGCTTAAACCGATTTAGGTAAATGCACAAAACTCATTTCTGGAATGCACGGAATATATTATAGTAAAATAATCATATATCGGCAAAAATTGCACTGCTGCAGCTGGCACACTACCAGACGCAAAAGTGCATCGACCACGACAAATATTTTTATTGCTTATAAAATAGTTGTGTTCAAAAACACAGCAATAAATATAGTGCCATGTTTTTTGCAATTATCTGCACTTCTCAGACTATTTGTATTGAACATTGGAACAAATATCAAAAATGTGGAAGAAATATGTGTGTGCAGCAAGAGATGCTTGCTGCTGCTGCTGCTGCACATTGCTCTTATGCACCCAAAGATGCAACAAACATAATGCGGCGACATTGCGACTAGACGAAATGGTATTTTCTTGAGGAAGTTCTATTAAGCACTCCAAGTTTTTAGTTATATCAGCGCAAGTTGAGGAATGTCCTGCATAACTCATTCTATTTATATCAAAGATGCATGAAATTTTTACGTATTAATCAAATTGTTTGTATTAAGAAAATTGAAATGAAGCAAAAATACTTAAAATTGTTTAAAGAGAAATATTTGGTGGAATGCTTCATCATGCCAATTGCATGCGCATTGTTACAAGCGTTACTGCATTACCTATAGGCCTTTAAAGTGCGACGTGCTTCGTGCATTATACTGCAAGTACAATGTCAAAGTGAATACGGCTCATTGTCATGGGCGCATAATAGGAAATCAATGAAAATTCACTGCCCAAGTTCACATAAATCATCTTTTTGTAGATCGTGCGTGATTCAATTGATAAATCATAAAAGCAGCGATTCATTGCCGTCATTTGAAACGCGCTTTATTACCCTGAATGTGAGCTGCTGCTGCTGCCTTCTTTTACACCACATAACTGCATATGTGAGCTTGAGCTTGCAGTGTTGTTATATGATTTAACGCCGATTCAATGGCACGTCGTGATTTAGTAAAGTTTTGAGGTTTAATAGCTGGCATAACTGTGCAGTAAAAGTGATTGCAATCCACTCATGTACACCACCTTTTCCTTAAGTGCGGTAAATTAATGAAATTTCAACGATCTTTTAAAGCGCGGTGTGTCTTGCAAGTTGCACATTGGAACGTACGTTTCATATTTTGACGCGTTTAGTAAAGTCTCTTTTTTTTTACAAGACGTGCAATGCAACTTGCAAGTATGCGAGCAAGACTGTCTAGTCATGTTGGAGGGAGCAAATTATCTATGGTTAGCACAAATTTAACTACACATAAATATAAACAATTTAATAAATAACTGAAACATATTTGGAGCAGCATTTTCTTAGCTAAATACCACATTTATCACCCACTTGAAATAGCTGCATTTAAGAGTTGAATATTTTCGATTGCATTCTGCGACCATTATACCGCACTAAATGTTGCACATTGAGTTTAAACAACTAGTTGCTGCGGTGTTGTTATGCAGCATACTTAATTACAGTAGATTCTCTTTAAACTGGACAAGTGTTCTTTTGCCGCAGACTTAATAAGAGCTGTCTTTCTTTAAAATGGACAAGTTACTACAGTGTTTTAAGAACACAGACTTAAATACAGTAGACTCTCTTTAAACCGGACGAGTTGATACGGTGTTTGTTTTGCAATAGATTTAAATACAGTAGATTCTCTTTAAACCGCAGAACTCGGTATCAGATAACGGGAATTAAGGTTGATACGATGTTCTCAACGTGAGTAACTATTTATCTTATGCCGAATTCTAGTGCGGCTTGTTTATGGTAATTTAGTTTATGTTTCAAAATTTTTCTCAGGATTAAATCTTCTTTAACGTCATCGCTGACAACTATTTGAATGATTTAAACATTAATTCGAAATGAACTGCAATATTCGATATCAGCAAGTAATATTTATTATTTATGTACATCTCCTTCTGTGAACTCAGTCTTTATTTATTCCTAGTAGTATCTTCTTTTTCTGAAAAGTTCTCTATCGGAAAAAAATGTCCGAAGAAGCAAATGTTAAGCTTATCCGATTTCCCCTAACAATTTTGTTTCTTAAATTTTATTGCTTTCCGAATAAATGACCTGTTAATCCGATGTCCGATTACAGCCATTTTATTTAAGTGAGAGTCTACTGTAAATCTCACCCCCGAAAAACAGTATTCCCCAAAAAACACCCGATTTACAACGGCATCGGTTTAGTCTGGTTAAAGCAAATTCAGTTTATAGAGTTTCTACTGTATTTTAATAATTCTATCTATCTGCAATGGATTGTGAAGTGCATTAAAAATCTACTTAATATGTGGTGTCTGTCGCTGCGCATGGGAGAGCACATGTGATTTCGCTTTCAGAACGTACGTACACTCAACGTACAAACAATTTTGTTGTTTTATTCCACCGATTGTGCGATTGCCTTGGGCACAAATGCGTACATTCATTTTCATTGCACATATTTTGATAATTTTCATCTATTTTTTGTTGTTGCTGTTGTTGTTGTTGTTACTATCTATCTATCTCGACACATTATTGTCTATTTGACGCGCATTGCAACTGCAGTTGTATAGTATTAGTTGCAATCGAGATTGTATGCGCGCCTGCGGGTGTGCATTCAGCGATTATGTTACACCCAACATGCAGGCGAACGGCATACACATGAGCACTTGAGCCTCACTTAGCTATTAACGAGCATTATGTGCTTGGCATATTAAATTAATTCATTTAATCATAAGAATTTAGCACGCTTTCAGTTTATAATAGGGCATTTTGAGTTTTCACCTTCGATGCAATGTCGTTTATGCCATACATGCATTCATTTTCCTTTAAAATAATTTGTTTCCAGCATGAGTGTTTGCTGTGCATTATATATTATGTTGTGCATCGTGCAACTGCATCTTCCCATGCTTAAATGCAGCAGAAGCAATCATTTGTTAAGCATCAAACGCGTTGCAGTAAACGATGCATAACGCCTTCGTGTTGCACAAATAAATATCGACATGAGAACGCATCCCTTAAAATTGCTGTAACTGCTTTTAAACCGTAGCTAATCTTGGAAGCAAAAGAATATTGCACCCCCTTTATATTAAGTTGTACGGATAAAAAGACGGGGGGTGGTTAAACAGAATTGCCAACGCGTTCAATTAAAACGATATGCAGCAGCCTACCCCAAGGGTGGTTGGCGTACACAACCCTTAAACGAAATACATTTTAAACGCAATATTTCAATTCTCACACCAATCTTGTCATGCAAATAATGACTTTTAGATTGTGTGTGTACAACATTTACACTGCAGAGCACATAAAATTTGAAAATGCACTTAAATTGTGTAAGCGATACAGTTTAGGCCTCGCAATAATTTGTTTCTTGCTGTTTTCAACCGTACTTATTTGTGCAGCGAATGTTATTAAAGGGGTGGACAATCATATTTAAATGCAAATGTCGATTTTCCCAATGAGATTACAAAAATGTTTGTTTTATGTTTGATATTTATTGGACCACCATAAAGTAGGCATTTTTAAGGGCACTCCGCCAAACAGGACAAGACATCAGTATGACTGCAGCCACACAGTTGAAACTTGAATCATCTTGTGTATTTGGTTTGTGAAGCCAAATTTTTGTGAGAGAGAAAAAGAAAAAAGTAAATACGATTTCCGGCCAACGGGTTAACAACAAAATTGCAGTCGAATAGTGCATTTTTTGGATGCATGCCAACAAAATGCATTTTTATTTAGTGTCTAGGTACAATATGGAGATTTCCCTTATAGACTTTCTGTCTTTATGTGTTTTGAAGTTAATTTATTTGGAATGCAGTCTAAAATACTTGGCCTTGTGACTGGTAAAATAAAATCAAATTGCAAGGGGGAAATTTACAGTTTTGGCCAGACTTAGGTTTTAGTTTTTGATTTTCCTCTATTTAGTTATGCTTTGAATTGTATCTGCAGAAACAACAAATTGTCTAGGTTGCTATTTTAGGTCTCCTCAAAAAAGGGAAAGAAAATTTACAAGTTTTTATTACACTTTAATAAAGAAAATAGGTATTTATAACGAATGAAAATTGCATTGCAATGAAGCATTTAATTTTTAATTACAATGCACAAACTCTGTTGACAAAAACAACCACAATTTTTGTACAAATGTAATTGCAATCACATCTGTTTAGAGTTTTGTCACGCAAACTCAATCCATTCCACAGATTCTCTCCCTTATTTTAAAACAAAATAAATTCATACACGTGAACTATGTAAGGAAGAATATGAATAAACATTAAACACACCCAAGGGATGATATTGTCCTTTGGCATTTTACGTTGGAGTGTTCATTTCCCGTGATTTTATATCGAAACTGGATGCATTAAGATTTAGAGGGTGTTTTTTCAAAACGTCAAAACATTTTTTAAATAAATATATCACATAAATATTTAAATTTTGATCCCAATTCGAAAGATGAATTTATGACAATTATGGTAAACGTGAAATATATTAAGTTTTTGAACACTTATTACACAATTGTATCCGTATTTCTCTGATTACTGGCTCAAAGTTAGCTTCTAAAGTATTTAAAATATTGGGATTGTTGACATTAATCAAAGACGTAACAAATTTCCGGCGAAAATATTCGGGAAGCAACAATTTACTCGATCTAGGAAGATAAATTAAGGACCAAATTGATAAATAACACGGTCGCAGGAGACTGATGTCTTAAATAAAACGATAGAAGATTTCTCTTGAGGATCGATAACGTCGATGTTTTAAAAAATAAATTTAATAAAAAACGTTGTTGACCATGGAAGAGTGGTCTATTCTTTGTAATGTTTGTTATTTTTCTGAGTGTAATGTTATCAATAACTGCGTGAAAAAGTTCTGGTGACTTTGACAAAAGAGTGATCAAAACAAAAAACACCCTTTACAATATATAAGTCAACTTACATAAGAGCCGAAATGCCAATCTCGTTCACAATAAATGGCTGATTCTATCAAGCATTGTCGTGTACATACAAACTTACATACTCGACACGGTTTCGCAGCCTGCAGCATAAATGCCTGTAGCATTCAGCTGGCTAAGAGGGTGGAATTTGTTGTGATGAATGGGAGTGTGAGTGTTAAGTATAGGCACACGTCGACAGGAAGTAAATTATTCAAATTTGATGCAGCGTAGGAAGTGACGAATGAATGGAAATAATCCACAAAAAAAAAAACTGCAAGTCTTTCGCGCATACTTGCTTGTGTGCTTAAGTGCCGCAACACAATGTGCATTGCTAGCAAATGTGCGTGAAAGAAATGTTGTCGGAAAAGTGTCTGAATTTTGTGCATAAGTTACTCACCACTTGTGTGCTTTTAAAGGCAGGCAACAGGAAACTATTCAGTGAGAAGCTTAAATAATGCATTTATTAATGTATTGTTGACAAAAGGAAATGTGCACTTAAAGTAGTTTTTGAAGGGGGGAAAGAATTGAGTGACATTGAGTTCAATCATAAGTTTGTGAATCAATTACTTTCAACGATTTACCTAATCACAATTCCACATTGAATTGCACTTTGTGTTATTTAATTGAATTTTTTAATTAAAATCAGCACGCAACCTAAAAAAAGACGTGTCCATAAATCAATTTTAAATAAATTATATTTTTATAATTGCAAAAAAAAGCGTAATGCAATCATTTAATAATTACTGCACGCAATGCATTAAGTTGCATTAACAAACACAATCTGCGACAATCACCTTACGGTGAGAACTGAGAAGTACTTGTCAATCATCTTGCTCATTTTACGACCTCAGACATTTGTATTTTAGCACCATAAAAACTACTCCCGACAATGATCATCAACTAAAATGTGACATGTGATCTCAAGCTCAGCGACAATCAATTAAAATGTTTATAAAATGTATTTTCTCAAACTTGTCAGTTAATGTCACATTTCAATACAAAGATTGTAAAACATTGCAGCAAATTTTATGCAAATGCAGCCGTGAAATTGAAGTAAAATAAAAATAAAACACTACCAACTAACACTCATTGTGTAATTAGTGACAACAATTGAATAATGGTGGCTGTAAAATGCAGCAATTTCCAACGGAACAGACGTGGTGCGATTGTTCATTTGGTGTTGCTGCGTTGCGTTGCATGTGTGTAAAAAAGCTAACAATGTGTCATTCACAAGGTGCATTTTGATACGGAATTGTTTTGTATGCAACAGCGAACCCAAATGCATTTGCATATTGCAATTTTTATGAATTTGCAAACGACCTTGCGTTGTCACTTGTGCGATAATTTAATTACGTGGGCAAACACAGACTTTTTTAATTTTGTTTTATTAATTTTTTGTCTAAAATGTTTGGTTTAAAATATGCAGTTGATTAAATAACAGTACAGGATGTAAATTTGATCATCACATTGTTAACTTCCATCCCTTGGGGTTTGCGCATTTAAATTTGCATTCAATTTGTAGTATAGGAAAAATTTAATCCTTTTTTTAGACACGTTTTTAAATGAGCTGAAATTTCGTTTATTTTTTTTATTTTGGATTAAAGGTCAAATTAATTAGAGATTCTAAGGATATTTCAAGGTCAAGTTTATTCCTCATCCTTAATTTTGCTACTTATTTCGTTGTATTTTGATTCAAGGACTTGTGAGTTTTGGATTTCCAATAACTTCTTGACTATTTTAATAAATTTTGCCTTAATTTTGTTCACTTTTATTCTAAATTCAAGGTCAAAATTAATTATGTTGTCCCAATTTTCTTTTCGAATTTATTTTCCGTCATTTACTTTTAATTAAATACTTAATTTGTGTGGTTTTTAAATTCCTAATAGTTCAAAATAAAAATGTTCGGGAAACTATATCCTAAGGGTTGTTAGTTAAAGGTTAATCCTTCGTTATTTTTCCGTTAATTTAATTAAATAAGTCAGTTTGGAAGGTTTTAGTCACCTTTTTTTTACCACTCAGTCTTAAATTTAATTTGATTTGCTGCTTAAAATAATTATTTTTCTAACGACTTAAATATTACCGATTAAACAAAAAAAAGAGTCACGTAATTTAAAAAATCCTCCTTTTTTCCTAAATAAAAAAAATTTACCAGCAGACCTTTAATTTCAACAGCAATTAATCACCAAAATAAATATGATAAAACCAAATTTGCAACCAAAAATAGCATCAATCATGCTGCACATGGTAATAAAGTGAACACCACTATCAAGATGAGTAACCAGCAGCAACCCTTTCCTGTCCACATATTGAAATAGCACGAAATGTCCTGCCAAGTGTATACTTTCTTTTTACTTATTGCCAGTTTGGGTGCGACTGTGCCAGACTTTGTCTATATAACATAATGCGACTTTGCCGACATCGTGTACACTGCAATAAAGTACATAAGGGCGACTGAAATCAATAAATCAGGCTGCGAATTTTGTGAGCCACACACAACTGCATTTTGGCTGTATACGAAGGGCGCACATCTAGCGCCCGCAACAGAGAGACGTATAATACAATTTATCTAACCACCCGATATTACTTTTATGTGCTGAGATAAATATTATCTCTGCAAATAATTATGTTGTTGAGTTTTTGCATGAAATGTACATTGTCTACCACCACCATTGCCTACCCTATTTGTTTGAATTTGTACAAATTTTAAGAGTCTTCTTTCGATTGTATTTCTTTATTTATTTTTATCTTGTCAGGGACTAATTTTAACTCAACATGTGCCTAAGGATTAGTGCTCAGAAGTAATGCTGCACTTTAATTTCAACGTCATGTCATTGGTGTTTTAGATTAGGGGGTGAATTATTGAATACAGGATTTTCCAATGAGGGCTGGTAGGTTTCAAAATAAAATAAAATAAATCTAGTAAACATAATGTTGATACTATTTTTTTTAAATATATTTTGTTGTATTCCTGAATTTGTTTAGTTTTAATAACCTTCGCGATTAACTAATATTCATTTTTGTTTGAATTGCAATTGGAAGAAATCCTTTCCATTTAATAACGGTATAATGCTCACGTGAACAGAATTTGTAAATCCACTACACTTCACACTTCACATTTTGATCGAAGTTGATCACTCCACCCCACAGCGTGCCACGTCAGCGCTATTTATGATAAAATTTATGCAGGGCATCTGAAAAGCCATGTCTCATAGATCCACGGGAATTTAAGCAAAGTCATGTGTGTTTTGGCTTTTATTTCGACTTAATGGAATGAGACTGTGACTTAAGAAAAAGTCTCACAAGAAAATGTCTAAGCACATCGCCTCCGTAAAACCATGACAATAAAAATCAAATCCGCCCTTAATGTAAAACCCTACATTTTATTTTTGTTGCATATTTTACGATTTATATGTTGCGCTTTTATGTCTTGTTTGAACATAAATCGATGCACATAAAAACGACAAACAATGGATATAATTTTTGTAAATAGGGAAGACGCACTTGTCCGTGTAAAACAAGTTTTATTGAATAATTTCTCAAGCATTTTTTCTTACGGTGAGTGATGAGTGATGACTTTCATGTACAATTTATGTGCGTTTTTGTATTCGGATACAAATTGTATTTACATTTTGTGTAACTAGCTAGTTTCCAATTTCCCTATTTATATAAAACAAAGCATAAACATCATGTGAATACGATCATATGTACAAATATAGATAATGTGGAAAGTGCATTGCAGTTAGGAAATCGAAACGCCATCCATAGTAGCTACGTTGAAAAACTGCAGCAAATATTTTTTGTTTGAAAAGAAGAATTACAAGAAAATATAAATCACTTCCACCTTTAAACAAAATGTAACAGGGAATTTTTTTTTAATGTTGTACTGGCTGATATCTTAACCAAACGATTCCCCATAAAGATAGGACGGTCATAGTTGTGTGCAAACCCACCTACAAAATGCCAGTATGTACTTCTTTTTCCATCAAACCCACCCACCATCGTATTACTTACAACTGCACCGCATTGTGGCTGATAAGTGTATCGTAAATAACCATTGAGACTAACTGCTGCAGACAAATATTCGATTAGCACACACTTGATTTGGGGGGTTACCTTCTACTCAAATCGGGGGTTGTTTATTGGACGTGTGTGTTGTTCCAATCATTCCCGCAAAAGTGAAACTGAATAGCATTTATTTTATGTGCCGAGTACATTTTTATGGCGTGCTCACACTTACAAGTTAAGTGTAGCAAAGACCAAAGGAGGGGGTTGGCCGTAAATAAATTACCGCACGTCTTCCAATATTGCACGTCGTCGCCGCCCGGTTTGTTTTATGTAAGTTACAATTGCAATTTGCAGCATTAAATAAGACAGGAATTCGTCTGCGTTGTTGGCGGCATGGTGCACTGGTTGTGTACACTGGATGATGATGACGATGCCGGGCCATTCACATTCATTTCTTGCACATTTCCAATTGGGTGCTCAATTTACTTGAAGAACCGGAACACGATAAATTGGCACGTTTTTTTTCTGTGGTTACAATTTCACCTTCTCAATGTGAATTTAATGTTGTAAGATGTTGTATTGAGTGCTGATATTTAATGAGGGTAAAGTGAATTGGGTTTTGTTGCTTTGCAATGCATTCTGTCTGATGTTATGTAATGAGGAAAAACACACAGCTGGATGGTGGATCGTGTGCACCCGGAAAACTCCACATTACAGACTCTATTGCTTTTGAGTTAATTCAGTTTATGAATGAAATTGGTTCGTATATTCATGAAATGTCGATAGGGGAGACGACATGACAAGTCGGGAAAAATGAACAAAATGAATGAAGGAAAAGTATAAATATCGATTTTTAAAACAAGGGACAAGAAATGATTTGTTTGTAACACAATTGCAGCATCAATGGATGAATCATTTCGTGTGGATTTTCCATTGAATAATTGTAGCAAAGACTCACTCACCAAACAAATTTACCACATGAAAATTAATTACATGAAAATGCGATTCGGCAAACAAAACAACAAAGTAAAACACGACTTTTATAGTTCCAATTTATCAATTTTAATTAATTAATTAGTGCTGTAGCATTAACAATCGTCTCATGTTTGTTTCTTGTAAATTATAGTGCACAAATTTACAATGTTCAATGTTCATTTTTATGATTTGTTATTGTTTATTTGTGCAGTGCAAGTTAATTAAAGAATTCCAATTTATCTTAATGGTGAGCATGCTGATCCGTGGGAAATATTAACTAATTGTTAAACGTGACCGTAAAGCACTCGGAAAATGTCTTATGATTGTTTTGTGTTCATTATAGTGCAATGTACAATATAATAATTTGATTCAATCGGAGTTATGTTTGTTTTAATGGCAATGCCGACCGCCTTGACTTCATTGCACTATGTAGTTTAAAAAGTGTTTTTTATATTATTTCTTCTGCATTTTGATCATTTTTGGACATTAAAAACAAAGCGTGAAATATGATACTTTTTTCATTGACTCAATGCAAATTTTTATTGATTTCAAGTGCATTAATTTCTCCCAGTGTACCAAAAAAAAATTTACCCCTCGAGCAGAATTAACATAACACAACGGGATGCAACGCAGCAATCAATAAAATGTATAAAAACACATGAAAACAAAAACAATAGAAAACGCAAACGCAGTCCTTACGCAGAACCGAAAAAAAGTTGACAAACTTTAAATTTTTATGCAAGCCGAAGTAACAAATATCAAAATTAAAAACACACTTGTACAAAACATACCAATCATTAGCGGACTAGATTGATTTTACAGTACATAATTGAAAAAAAAAAAAAATTGAAACTAAATAATTTTAAAACAAAATGTCAAATTAACGCAGACATTTGTGATTGTGTTCAGTTCATCCGTATGTTAGGTTTTTAAATCCTGCGTCCTGTTATGTTATGTTTTTTAATTTTTTTTTATGTTTTTTATTGCTTTTTAAAGTTGTAATCAATTTGTGTGATTTTCCTTTGTTTTTACATTGACCCAATGCAAATTTACATTGATTTCAAGTGCACCAATTTCTCTCAGTGTACTAAAAAAAAAAAAATTTAGGTGCTTCAATTGTTACAAAACTTAATTGACAAGTTCTTTTAAACGCAATTTTAATTTCCACGGCACATTTAGACAAAACAAAAGTCATTTAAATTGTTTTGTTTTCATTTTAATTTCGCAAAATGAGTTTAAAACTAAAAGTTGAAACGCAGAAAAAAACAAAACCGCATTTAATGTAGTATAAAAGACAACACCCAAACGTCCGCAACCGCACAACCTTCCAAATGTAGATGTTTATATTTATTATATGGCTCTAAGTGTTTTCCCCTCATTATACTGGTTCGCTCTCATTTTTCATTAATTGAAAATGCCGCACATTCAGGTTTTTTTTCTTCTTAAATTGTACTTTTGTTGTTGTTGTCTTCCACAACTGCTCATATGAGTGTAACCACCATGCTTGTAGTACATGCGATGATAAGGCATTGAATTGTGTTCGCTTTCGATTTTCCATAGACCCTTGTCATCTGAAATACTTTTCATTTTATATTTAAAGAAATGGAAAATGGAAAAAAAATGTATGAAGGCTCTCACCATTGACACTTGTTAAAAGGCTTTGAGCGTTTTGTTAATAAGTTGTGCTGGAAACAGGTCGTCAAAGCGCACAGGAGAACTGAATTGTGCTAGATTCCCTTATACACCTAACTATAAAAGTGTCTGTTGAGAGAAATTATGTATTGATTAGTTGCGTGTAAATTATTTATAAGAAAAACGCGCGCCACAAGATAAAGAAAAACAATAATTGACATTTTGTTTAGTTGTAGTACTCGAGTATAAATTGGTTCTTGTTGTGGCTTAATGCTGCGAGCACATTATAAACTCTTTCTTTTTTTCATAAAATGCTAGAGCCTATTTAATATAACGTTGTCTGCCTGCAGATGCCACAAACCAAATTGATTGACATTTTCACATGTACGGACGCGGTAACATTACTTGAAAATTAATAACTTAATTACTATTCAATTTCAAGCAGCATAAACTATTACATTGCATCCGATTTCTAATTTACTTCTGTTTTCAAAGTATTTAACAGCATTTTTAGTTGTTTTATGATTTACCAGACTTTCTGTCTTAAAAGCATTTACAATTTCTTGACGACAATTGAATTAAAAACGACTTAAGAAAATATATTTTTAATTTGGGTCAAGAATCACTCACACCCACATTAATTCAAAAAATCTGATCTTGCACATTTTCGGCCAGTTACACCAAGCATTTCGATTGTGTTATTCAGAATTATGAAGGAGCTCTCTTAAAAGGCTAAAATGTTAAGTCAACAAATTGCTTCCAAGCTACACAAGTTCTTTTAAGCAACGCAAAAGC
Source organism: Sylvicola cinctus (assembly GCA_963854165.1). Lineage (NCBI taxonomy): Eukaryota > Metazoa > Arthropoda > Insecta > Diptera > Anisopodidae > Sylvicola > Sylvicola cinctus. Next base: position 39,197,652 of record OY974084.1, read on the forward strand.
TTTATGAATTGTTGATTTTAAAATCATCACGTCTACCTACTTCTCCCGACAACATGAAACTGTGAGAAAATTTGCGGCATAATACTCACCTTTCTTATGAAGCTGTTATGAATGTGCATATTTCAAGCAGCACCCAACTGTTACAGGAAAACTGCGGGAATTGTGTTTTTTTTTTTCAACTCCACTGGCGCATTATTTCCTTTCAATAAAAGCGCAATATTATTAAATATCATGGATAAAAAAAAAATTATTGCAAAAAGAAAAGTTTTTAAGTGCACTAACCCACTCAACTTCGGTATTCTATTCTAAAAATAAATGCACACTCTCGACCTCATATGTCACGGAAAGTCCAATGTAATGATCATGAATCATGATGCATTGCACATTCGGCTGCATATTATGCAGCGAACTGTTGGTACGACCATTATGTGTGCTGGCTGCAGTGTGTCGAAGAAGATAATCAGGTAAACTGGGGGAGAATTAAGATCAAAACAAATCCTCCATCGAGGGTCAGACCGGAGTTGACCTAAATCGTGAGCCATATGTGCTGCGCGGCAATTCCATATGTTTGTGGCACTTATTGTTATTCTGCAATAACTATACAAAACAAATGTGTATCAACTGTTGATCGCGTATTGTTGCAGTAAAAAACGTCTATTGATATTAAGTGATCTTCGATACTCTAGTTGAAGAAAATGTGTTCCATTTTATGTGGCCAATTATATCAATTGAAATGACCCAAAAACATTTAATGTGTCGTGTGCATTTTTAAATATTGTGGGCGTTCTTTTAATTTTTTTATATTTAAAAAAAATGCAAGATATTGGGAGACAGAATTTATAAATTGGATCAAAACTTTATGAAATGGCTTAAAGATTAGGGAAGTAACCCAGAAATTAATTAAATTACATAGAATTAGGCAATTTTGGCTTCAAACATTAAATTGGCTGAAAAATTAACACGAATTTTTATGTAAGATAATTTTAAAAGTCCTGTTTAAGTTTCAATTTATTTATTAAGTTCCTAAAAAGTCCCAAAAATTAATAAAATTGCTCAGAAACTTAAAAAATGTCTCATTAATTAAAAACAAACATTCTACGAACCCAAAAAATGGCTTAAAACTATTAAAAGGGGCTTAAAACTATTAAAAGTGGCTTAAATTAAAGATTTTAAACATATTTTTAAGTCGTTTTGAATTTTTGTTAAGCTATTTAGGCATAAAGTTTATATTATGGCTTAAAAAATGGTAAAATGAATCAAAAATGGTCCAAAAACTTTTAAAATGGTTCTAAATTTTAAAAAATGGCTCAAACATTCAAAAATTGCTTAAAAATTTATAAAAGTGCTTTAAATAATAAATATAATTGGTAATAGGTGAATTTTTTAGGTCGTACTTAAGCTTATCTTAACGCGTATTTATAGAAATGCCTTTAAAATTGATTAAGTTGGCAAACCATTTAAATAATGCCTTAAAATAAATAAAATGATTCTAAAAATTGAAAAAACCCAAAAATTTATAAATTTTTTTTAAAGTGGCTCAAAAAAATTCAAAATGGTTTAAAAAATTAATAAAATGGCTTAAAATTAGCAAAATGACCTCAAAAATATGTCTTAAATAGTTTTTAAATTACCGTGATCTGACTTAAAAATTAAAAAAAGGGCACAACATTTATAAAATGGCCCAAAAATTAATAGATTGGCCTAAATTTAATAAAATGGTTTAAAAAGGTTAATCTTTAAAAAAATTGCAATCACAATTATTCCTTATTATTTCTTATTATTTCCTTAAGCGTAACTTCCTTTACGACATTTCATAATTGTCCCTTTGTTTCCATAACAAATTAAGTTATCATTCGAATCAACATGAATTTTAATAATAACGACAAACAAAATTAATTTAAAGCAATTGCATATCGTGATCCTCCACGACACAACCATAAACATTTCCATCCACTTTTCACTTAAATATATAATGCACATATTATTATTATTATTATTATTTGCATTGTTGTGACTTGTACATTTATTATATTTAATATTGTTATGATTATTATTATTGCAGAATTTTCTGGCGGCGAATGCACAATGTTGGTGGAACGCCCCATTAACAGCCGCAACCCGAGCACTCAAATATGCAGGCCACGTTGCTCCAGGGATGCTGTTGGTCACGGCTGAACCGTGTGCCCTCGAAGTATTGCGCGGTGCCTACGCGAGGAGTGTCTTAAAACCACCCGCCACTTATGTCATCAGTTCACTTGGTAAGTCGCAATGAAAAACATTTTGCCACATTTTTTTTGAAAGCAAAAAAAATTTATATTATGCGGGGCAACTACGTACACAAAAGTGGGCTTCCTTAAATAATTTGAGTGCACATATTTGGGTAACGTGCAGACTGCCGGCAATATTGCACACAATATTTTGGTTGCAATATGTAGACGCGATGATCTTTGAATTGTCGTAATAAAAAGTCCCATTGTCTTGTTTGAATTTTAAAGACGGAAGAAAGTTGTTAATGGCAAATCGTAGTTTTATTTTTTCATCAGCTTGTGCAGATGTAAGTACACGCGGCCAATAACTTATAAACATTGCTAGATTGGGTAAAATTCTTTCTCACGACATCAAATTTCCAACAAAATGCACACACACACTGTAAAAAATTATTGTTAATCATATAACTATAACGTACAGCAAGCACTTCTTATAGTTTGTGTGTGCAGATTGCTTGCAGAAACACATAAAGAATAACATATTATGAGGAGGAAGACTGCATAAAGAAATGCATAAAAAGTACGAGTAACTTTACAAAATGAAACGCCATCTCGGTGGCTGCATTATACTTAAGCGCACAATGATCTGATTCCCATAAGAAATATGGATTGGCTAACTTGTTTCGCAGCAGTGTATCAATCCTATAAAGTCTTAAGCATGCGCGTTGCGCTTATACTTTTTGTATTACTGCGCAATTGGCCCAATTTCGGCCAAATATGGACAACAATTTGGCAATTGCATTCAATAGATCGTGCCCATTTAATTGGTAATTGTTTAACCAAATTATTGGGGCCTCCACATTGAATAGATCAGGCGCGCACACTTGTCATTTCACAAACGATGTTGTGGCCAATTGGGGGCTGCCAAAGTAATGCTTAAAAATTTGCAAACAAAATTAAACGATACGTGTGTTATAACTCGAGAGTCGAGTGATGTAATTTAAATTCAAATGAATGAGAAACTTGTTAAAATGTTTATAATAGGGAAAACCAAAATACCCCATCACGCAGATGATATTTCGCGAAAATGAAGCAAATTAAAATTATTAGTTGTAAATATGTACAACAAAACGAAGTTGGATAAAAGTTGTTGCATAAATTCATGAATCATGCAAAATTTAATAAATTTAAGAATTAATCATCTTGAATGGAACGTCGCGTGCAAATAGGCTTGCAGCTGTACAAATAGATTACCTATCAAAATGGAAACAGAAAAAGGTTGCATTTATGTGTCTTTAAAGTTTAAATGTCTTGTAGTCTATTAAGACATTCATGCATTGTGCGATTGGATGTGGAAAAACATGAAATAAATTATTCTCACGTCGCTATTTAACTCGGACCATAAACATAATATTCCTTTTATGCTTTTCCCCTTGCTAGTTGCTCTTATGCAACAATAGTAATTATTGTCTTGAACAGTTCTTTCCACATTCAATCAGAACTTTGTCTGTTCTCGGTAAAATGTGTTTGAGCGTTGACTTTATGGTGGATCAGAACTAATTCTTGACTTCCGTTCTTTTAACAGATAAAATCAGCAAACAAAATTACGCTCACCAAAAAAAAACAAAAAATCGCTTTTAAACTACTATTTTTATTTTGAATTTCACATGGTAAAATAACAATATAAATAAACAAAAATCTTTGTAAAGTACAGTAGCTGTAAAGTTGTTTTTTTACATTGGGCGTCCGCTCCCGCTGATCTTACCGCCACAATAATAACAAATTTACTGTTACAGCGCTAAGATTATTCGCAAATTGTGTGTAATGACATTTTCCCGTCATGACTTGATGAGTTGTACGTACACAACAGGAAAGTCAAATTGTTTTAGATAATTTGCTACTCGTTTAGATTACATCGTTATGTCAAGCACAAAAAATAATAAGAAGCAAAACTGCTGCTGCACTGAGTGAGAACAACAAAATATAAAAGTTCTTCAGAAAAAAAAAAATCAAGTAAACGAGGTAAAAGTATTCACCGAGCTTTATGATGCGTCCAACTTTAACATTTTGTAAATATAAAAAAGAAGGGAATCACATTGGCGTGTCGAAAAATTCTAAATGGCTTAAAAATGGAATTGTTATAATGACGAAATTCCTTTCTTACTGACTCATTCTTAAGTTGTTAAAGCTTGTATAAATTTGTACACAACAACAGAAGTTGACAACAAATTCAAACCATACATAAAATGGTAACGTAGAATAATACTGTCACAGTTGCGCAATCCACTTAAGTCGCAAAGAAAAAGTCTTTCAACTCGCGTGTGTGTCTTAAAACATTCAGACAAACAAAAACACTCATGCGCACAGCTGTTAAGCTACCTTTTCCAAATGCATGTAAGATAACAAAACGACAACGTCTTGAAGGAATATTATAGTTAAACGTACCCACTACTTATATTAACTTACTGACATGAGCTGTTTTGAATGTGGTTTGTAAGCTCTCGCGGAATATAATAAAAGCGAACACATGTCTTAAATGTCGAAGATGAAATAATAAGAGGTCAGGTCACCACCAAAACAGATTTTAAACGGCGTGGCGTCGTGAAGTTTATAATCAAAGTGCTTATGTGCATATTGCATTGTTCCCCCTTCACAGTTTCAATAGGTTTGTTGTGTTTTTTGGTTTAATATTATGTTTACGTATGCAATATTGAATATTATGCCTTTGTTGACATGCATTTCCATTACAGCCAAATCACATAACAACTAAACACAGTCTAAAAAAATCACTTTACTTAAGTTACTCAGCGCATAGCATTAACATTTATGCACTTAACTCTTTGCACTATGCGCGCGCGCATTTGAAATGGATGACGGAAGCAATTAAAGGCTGTCATCGAGGTGAATTACTCAATATGAGCTTGCTTACTTTTAGGTACTTATTGAAATCCATTGCAAAGATTGTGGACATTGTATGTGCGGAGTGAAGCAATTCAGTTATCTTATCTGCATTATTACTTATTAGTTAGGCTTGCTTTACTCAATTCTGTTTGAAATGTAATTCAAAAAGCTATTATAAAGCTCTGCGTGGTATTTTCCATTAATGTTTATTTTAAGTTTTCAACATTTCATTAATTTTGTGTTGTAAAATTTCACTTAATTTTTATAGTTGCGTTTAGAATTTGAATTCCATTAAAAGTCAATTTAAAAATAAGACTAATTTGAAGTTTAGCAACAATTAAGTGCCTTTTTGAATTATTTATAGTTTAATGATGACAAATTTGGAGCGAATTGAATTTGAGTTTTTTTCTGGAGGTAGAAATTAAATCAACAGCAGCATAAAATATGTAGGGAAAAACAAGGAAGTCAGTGACTGATTATGATTTAAATTTTAAATCAAACAACTTAGTACTTAATAAGGCGCTTAAATTAAAAATAAATTCATTTTTGTTATTACTAATTTGGAATAAGATAATTAATTATTTTCCAATGATTTTGGCAAGAAATTTAATTGCAATGATTAAGATTTAAGTGCCTGATACTTAAACAGTGTTTAGACTTTAAAAAACATTTTTTTTTTCTTATATAGTAGTGTCTTACTACGTAATTTTTTTTTAAAAAGTCCTTGGCAAAAATATTGGAACGCGTCAATGTCTTTCATTCATGGAAAACCAGAAAATTGATGCTTGAACAAGGATCAAGACTATTAAAACAGTAAAACTTCTGCAAAACAAGGAAGATTCTACACTAGCATGAACATTTTTATTTAAATAAATGATGAAAATGAAGCCAAGTTTGTAGTTCTGTTAAGGAGAAACAAAAATGTTTTTTTGACACGATTTTAAAAGTAAAATTTAAGTTCTTACAATAGAATTTAAAACAATTTGAGAGTTCGAAGAACTTAATTGTCCAACGTTTAAAATAAATCTTAACATTGTCAGAAAGGTTTTATTGAAAAAAAGTTCATAAAACCACTGTTATCTTTTAGACATCAGACTTCAAACGGTTTCCTTGATCTTTGCAAAAAAGGAGCCTTTAGTTTAACTTCATGGAGTGGATTAAACGTGTTTTATTAATCTAAAAACAATTTAAAAAGCTTCACTAAGTCAGTAACACAATTTAAGTGCACTTAAATACTGTTAAGTCATCATTACAACCAAAACATAAAATTGCATAAAATGCAAAAACAAACAATTTAATTTCACCTTCATGAGCACAATTAGTGCACTGAATGCATTTAAATGTTTCCTTCTGTGCTTATTAGTTCTTGATTAGTTACGAAATCTTTAACCCCGCTTGCTTTAATGAAAGTAATCTGCGAACAAGAAAAAATACACCAAGGTGTGGAAAGACTGTATCCAGTATCGACTGTGTGAACTGCGAATGTGCAAGCAGTTACCAAATTCGTGCCACGATGTAATGAGACGCCATTAGTTGCAATATGAAAACAATGAAAATTTGCGGTGCCTCAAAATGCACTATGCACTGCAAAGAAATTGGAACAATTAGTTACGACTTATATTCGACAGATGATTAGTTGGTAGTCACAAGATGGTGGGACTAAGTGTGCAATGCAACAGCAGGAGCAGCAGCTCATTTTGTGAAATTTAATTGTGTTTTGTGTAAATCTCACGCTGTAACATAATCTTGATTGGGGAGGGTCTAATTCGTCGCCGCTTGCACAGAGCTGCAAGGAAGCCGCACGAGCTTCCACACTCATCGAAAGTGAAAATCGGGTCCATAATATGTACGTAATAATATGCGCTCGCGGATCGACATGTTTGCATTTAGTCGCAATTGTGGCGGTGTATTTTATGTGTAGGATCACCACAAAAATCGGCAATAATATAAAAAGTCGTGATTTTGGAAAAACACTCTCACCGTTGCGAGTATTTTAAAACGATTTTGTGTGTTTGTTCCTTGTCTTCATCTTTGTCTTAGATTTGTGTTAAGCGAGAAATTAATTTGTTCCTATTTCGGTGGATGGCGCGCGAATATAAAGTTACTAGTACTATGCTGCTCACGAGATAAACGGCGATAGCGCTGAAACACGTGAAACTTTTAACTTACACGTCGTGGTGTCAGAGGTGGAGGGCGCACACATGGCACACCACAATGCCAAACCAACCGAATGTGTACTGCAGTGTTAATTTGTAATTAACTCAATCCAAATCTATTGGCACAAGCACACAAACATTTGAGGCGAAATGAAACGAAATTAAAAGTGAATTGCTTATATTTTGTTTTGTTTGTTTGATTTTCCAATTCCCTATTTGTTCAAAGTCGCAATAAAATAATTTGAATATCTTCATCTTAGAAGCATTCACTTTCGTGCCAGTCAAATAAAACAAAACGCGGCGGCTTTTTTCGCGCGCACCATTTGTGTGACATCAGATTTTGCAATCAAAATGTTACAAGGGAAAAATAAACAAACAATTTTATTTTTCAGTTTGTTGTTTTCATTCAAGACACCAACAGTCCAAGCTGCAGAATAAAACAAATTATGTTCCCCGTTTTTTTTTTTAATATTGCAACTCGTATTTCTGCCACACAATAAAACTGCAGTTTGTTGCACTTTATTCAACAGTATCATATTTTAGCCAACTATAACTATAACTAGTTGGACTGCCATTTTTGCTTACTTACCGAGAAGTTAGAACTGTTCAGAGCTATTGCACGCCAACATTTCCTTAGACTTGCGAGAGAATTTATGATTTCCCTTTCAAGTTGCGACTCATTAGTCATTGACCATTGTGCAAACCTTCCCACAGACCGGCTATGTGAAAAAGTTGTGGCCGTATTCGTAACGAAAACTCTTTGAATAAACATCCTGATACCTATGGAATTCTTTTGCATTTTCATTTCCCTGTTAAAGAACACGACTTTTTTGTAATTACGACTGAACGTATTTCACAGTCTATTTTTGGTGGAGCATCGACTGACTTTCTTTTTCATCTGCCATATTGACTTGTGGGTTTCGTCTTTATACTTTATAGTTACTTGTGAAAACGTAAGGAATGTGTAAGTCGTTACTTCTGCCGTAATCTGTTGTGATGTAAAAATAACAAAAATGTAAACGAAAATAAATCTGTGCCATTTATTTGTGTTTGTTTTTGTTTTAGATATTTAGGTATCTTCTTTCTAGATAATTCAAGATCACGACATTATGACGGGCAATTGCGATTAAAGCGACTGTTAAATTCCGATAAAATTCTCACTTCAATCCATAAACTCGAACTCACTTAATATGAAGACTTTGATTTAACAGAATTTTTCACACTTTCATAAATTTGTGAATCACATTTTTAAATACTCATTCAAAGCGGAGGACAAAAATGTGATTGCCCCAAATTTCTGAAATTAATTTAAACTTTAAAGTGAGCTGTACCGCCAATGAAGAGTTAAAGATCATGAGAAAATTGAAAATGTAACAACTTCCTGCTTAAGCTAAGTTTATCGTGTGAACGCATAATCTGATGGCAATCAATGACAAAAGTTATCTCATCAGCATACAACTTTTAAGCCGTGCAAATTAGTGGGAATGAGCTGTTGAATTAAACAAACCGCCTTTCATCAAAATTTCGGAATGCAATTTACACTGAATTGTGGCGTATTTTACATTTATTTAAGACAAATTTGCATACACTTTTATAATGAGGGAGACAATTAATTTTCTCATGTTAAGTGACTTGAAACAATTCACTTTTAATTTATGTGGTGTAGAAGTGATTGAAGAATGCTGATTTCATGCTCGATTTGCTGATTTTCTGACGAGATATGTTGTGCATTAACAAATAAATTACGTTTTGTTATAAAGTCGTGGAAAAATGTGCGATTTCTTTATTATCAAACAAACTATTGTTTTAAATAAAAATATAAATGTTTCATTAATAAAACGTGTTTCAAAATTAAATAGTTAAAGCTGAATAATTATTTTCATGACCATAAATCTTTTAAGTGAATTTAAAATTCTAAAACATTCAAAAAATGGAAAGAAAATTATAAAAAGTTTTATTTTCAAATCCTTTTCCATCTTCCTAAAATTAAGCTCTTCTTGTTTAACTTTAATGCAACAACCTTACTTTTTTATTTCCTCATTGGTCAACCACTTGTCCTTAATCCTCTAAACCAACTTAAAATTCGTAAATAAACCTATTTTACAAAGTCACAATTTTCACCACACTCAAAAATTCAACAACTGTTAATGAAGTAACCCAAAGGGCAAAAATTACCAAATTCATCTAATAATTAACAGAAAATCTACGTCATTGAAAGGGATGCTTTCCTTTCAATTTTTCTCGTATTTTTAAACTAAAAATAAAACTTAAAATTCACTTGTTTGATCTAATTAATGCAGAAAACTTACTTAATTCTTTATTTAAAGGCACTTCATGTCTGTAATTAATTAAACTAACTTTAAATTGTAAATAAAAATGAATTTGTTGCAAATTCACCAAACTCACCATTTTTACTACACTCAACAAATTCAACAAATATTTTTAAGGTTAGCAAACTCACCAGATTGTATGCAAAAAGGCGTTTCTTTTTTATTTTGTTACTGTTTTTATAGTCGAAGATCAACCCAAAACTCCTTCCGTTAAACTTTAAATGATTCAACAAGTTCAACAAACATTATTTCACATGAAATAAATAACTCACCTCACTTTTGTAAATCATCATAAATAAATGCTTGTCCTCTTAAATCCACATATTTGCTCAACCACCCACAAAGTGCACAAAATGCACACAAAAAACACAAAAGGGCAAAAAGCAAACAATCAAAGAAGCAATCATCAAAAACAATAATTCAAAAACCATTGAAGTTCAAGTTGCACGATCATTTCACGCTACTGCATTATAACAATAATATGCCGCAATCGCCCATTTTGTACAATCGCACATAAAAGCCCAATCCATTTGCAATATCACTTCCAAATCAATCAATCGGCTGCCTTTTAATCTATCCAACATCCATTAATAATAATCGATGTTAACACAATCGCAACTGCATAATCATCGATCACAATATGCTGTCATTTATAACTGCAGAAAGGAAAACGGGGAAAAATGCATGCGCCATTCAACTGCGCAATGTATTAAATAAATATAGTCGAAGAAGCAGCAGCAGCAGGCAGCAGGCAGGCAGCAAACAAAACATAAACGATCAGCAAAGTGTTTCAGCATTTCATTAAATTTTCCATGAATGACTGCAATTGGCATGGCGATCATTTTCAAATTGTTTCAACTTATGCTCGACTTTTACAATGCATGCTTTACCTTTTTATAAGCAACGTTATATTCAAAGTGAGCCTATCTTTTTATGTATATTGTAACGTTCCAATATTATAATATTAATGTACGTGGCTGCTGCATTGCAACAATCTCGTGAGATTAGACACGCGGTTTTGTATTGTTTTCAAACTTTTCATCATTTATACATTGTTGTAGATTTGCGCCACATCTAATGCACAAAATATGCAATTGCGCTGCAATAAAAATTGAAGCAACAAAAAAAATTATATGAAATTATTCACTTATGTCGTATTATTTATGAACATCGTTCGCTAATATTATTTCGTTGCATTAAGTTTATGTCCGCAGCAGCAAAGCTGAGCTGAGCGCGATATATGATGCATATCCCGTGGCTGCACTGCTATAACTATGCTGCATGATTGCACATTTGCATCTTAAACAAGTACACGCGGATGCACATCAATATTATGAAGTTTAAAAATATAGTAAAAGACAGCGGGGCAATGAAATCAGTTAAAATTGTGATGGACAAATTATCTTATAAGCCAATAACTGAACAATTGTAACGACGAGACTCGGTAACGCCAATATACTATGTTAAGGGAAAGTAGATGCGCTCAATAAAATTGTGCCACACGGAAATTCTATGGGAAAATGCACACAATATCATCGCGGGCAGGAAGATAATAATATTATGAAGAAGATGACACGACCAGATTCTTAAAACACATTTTTTTTTCAGTTGCTTTAATTTCTTTTGTGCTTTATTAAACTTGCAAAATTGCTTATTTCAACAAAAAGCTTCTCTTCTCGATCCTTTATGTTAAAAGTTGTGCGACGCTTGGAAATGCATTTGTTTTTGTTGTGAGTGGATGCCCCAATGTGCAGCCGATCATAAATTGAGAACATCGTGAACACCCCGAAGGGCTTCACTCAAGATTATTGCAGATTATTGCGCTTATTGTCTATGGGAGTCGCTTGCACACAAAATCACACTCCTACAATCTATCCCCATCCAGGTGGTGCACATAAAGTAATTCTTGCGGAAAATATATTCCTACAAAATTAAAGTTTTCCTTATATATTATATTTACTTGCATATCCATCTGTAAATATGTGAGAGCGTGTACTTTACTTCTTTATATATGCATCACCGCAGCATCAATCCGGATTTTATGAGATTTTCACGATGTCGATTCCAGATTGCGTCTCCCATAGATATTAAAAGCACATAAGCCATTGGGTGGCCGCTTCTTATCTAAAATTTAAGCTTTCTTGTGACCTCATAACTGCAGCAATAAGCACAAAGACATGCACTCCATTTCAATATTATAAAAGTTGCGTGCAAATAAAGGTGGGCTTCTCAAAAAGGTACAATTCACAACAGCTGTGGCCTCAAGTATCCACACAACATTTTAATATAAACAATAATAGTAATAATAATTTTAAAAAGCGTAATTGATAAAATGAAATGAATTATAAATGTTATAAAGAAAGTTACATTTAAGATTTCATTGTGAATTGTGTCGGTAAATTTATATCTATTCAAATTGTGAATGCAATTCAAATAAAGTATGATGTTTTCTTTTAAACCCACAACCCATTTCGATCAACTTCATCTGCATTACAGATTTAAATCTTTATAGGTTGCCAATACACATGATATTGTTGTTGCTGCATTTTATAAATAAACAAAACCGTTGCGGTTTAAGTCGTTTTATGCAATATAAATAAGGAAAGCCCCCCCCCATTCTCATTATCGCCCCCATTAAATGCATTATCAACTTAATTTTCAACGACTCAATCGTCAATGTGTGCTTGTACTTTGATACTTTAACTTTAACATGATATGGAAAATGAATCGTACAACTGTTCACGATTTAAGTGTCTTAATCTGCGCGCGCAGTGAGAGTTTTTTAACCGCAAAATTTGAAACTGTAACTCACGTACGTGTACCACATTTTTTATTTTCATTTACAATATCGAGTGTAGCTATTTTTTTTTTGAATCGTGTGTAACATTGCACAGTTTGTATCCCCAAAAGCTCTGCTCATCCGTTTGGCTTAAATGTACAAAACATCTACTACTAGATCGTTATCGCATCCTCAAATCACATCTTCCCTCCTTTATACACCACATTAAGAAACTCACCAGCCTTACTTTCTTGTTACTACAATAATGTGTATAAAAATGTACACAGCAAAGCAAGCAGTCTTAAAGTTAGACATCTCTCAGCGGCGACGAATTCAATGGAAAACGAAAACGGGGAAAAATATTTGAAAATAAATTTCTTCATTTACAAACGATCGTAAGTTAAATGCAATTTATCGGTAAACCGTGAGATTGAGCATCAGAAGCGCGGATCACTAAAAACTTTGTACACTTTATAGAAGCAAAGAAGAGTGTGTTTTGTTTGGATTAAAATTGTACATTTCATCTTGTTCGCAGATAACACATTTTTGGATCGCTTTAAAACTATTTTTGTACGATATAAAGAAAGTTACAATAATGTGTTTCCTTAAAGAATTTTTCCTTCAATCCAAAGTGATCGCAAACAAACAACATGTTGCTTAATTATTTAAATTTATTATTGCAACTTTGAATAAATAAATAAAGTGAAAATTGTTACAATAAATAAATGTAGCTTTAAATAAAACAGATTGACAAGCACAATATTGACCACAAGATCACCGCAAAGAAATTAATTCGATTAATCTGCATCATCAAGCTGAAGATCAGTAATCAAATTAATTGCGTGCGATGCGATCATCTACTTCTTATAGGCATAATATTACGATCACTCATCATCACTGGGATCACTCATGATCACTGGATCAGCGCAACAATTTAACTATTTAACTATTAAATGTGCGTGCATCATGTTTTGAATTTAACGTGCATCACAATTCCCCTTGATCATCACAGAAATGAGTCACGAAAATGGCATGACAAGGACGATCGCGATCACGATCACTTAATTTTGTTGTGTTATTTAAATGATGAAACGTTTTTCATTCAATGAAATAAAAAGTGCTTGCAATCAGTGCAGATTTACCACAATGATCGTGCATTGATGTTTGTGCGTGTCGCGATCGTTGGTATTTAGATCGTTCATTAATTATAATTTGAAATGCATTGACAGTGAACCTGAGATCGTGTGTATTTAAGTGCACTTCCTTCCCTGTTTTATTTTAAACAACTACATATTGCTTAATGCATGACAGATAAAATGTTATAAAAAGATCTTCTTATAATAAGATCAAGAAAAAATTTAATCTTCATTTAAACTGCTTTTATATTTTAATTCTTTAAAGCATTGAAAGCAATTACAGCTGAATAAATTATTTAATTAAAGCCGCATTGATTGGGATTGATCATCCCAGTAGTAATCAATGCTGCAGTTTTCTAAATAAAGAAATTAAAATCGCATTGTTGCATTTTATTTTCTCACAACTTTAAATGTTTTATTTTACTTAACAAACTCGCCGTTGCAATGTTGCAAAGTTTCTCAATCCTAAATGTGCATTTACTGAAAAATTATTGTGAAATTGAAATGTAATTAACTCAATGCCACATAACTACTCACTAATCACGTGCAGTTGCGCTGCAGTTAGCTGCACAGAATGAAGCACACACGAAAAATTATGGCGCGATAGGCAGGAGGACAAGTTCTGCAGCACTGCGTTAAATTCACAATAATTCACATCTAATCATCGCCGTATACATAATACAATGTGCACTCGTCTGGTGTCTCGACAAATGTCTTAAATTATGTGTGCAGTGATACTATCGCGGCGGGTAAAACTCTTTAGCGCATTAAAGATCATTATTAAATTATTTTCTTCTTATCTCTCGCACCGCATACGCAATTTTATACCGCGAAACTATGTTTTAAACACTTAATGTGATATAATGAAGTGCAGTGCTGTGCTTCTGCTGCATTTTATCCAAAAATAGAGAAATTCTCAGGAGACAGCTTGGCAATTAATGTTAAACGCGTGCTTGTGTTAATGCTATAGACGCACACGACTATCATTTATACGCAGGTATAGCTATGGAAACAAATCGCGTCTTGCTTTTGATTTTCTAGACACAAATTTCTCTACGCACTTGCACATTTTCCACTATTTGGTTTGTAAAAATTCATTTAGTCCGATGCATTTTGAGTTGTTGCAGTGACGGTTTAGCGCGAATATGAAATGTTATAAGCCGTTTTAATTATCTCAATAGTATGTGTGCACATGTTCATTGGATTAATCTTTAAAATGCAGTTTTAAATGACATCTTACACGGTTTTGATGTGACGTATTTTGTTGCTATGTGCACCGTGTTAGAATTTGATGAATGCGTGTCATTCAGGTGCTTAGTTAGCAGACATTTGTGTATTAATTAGTGTAAGCAGATAAATTGTATCGCTTTCAATCAATTTTTGTTCGAATTAAAGATCATGTGCATTTAATGTTCAAAGCACTTTTAAAATTATTAGGGAAATTAGAAAGTTCGAGTGAATACTGCCCATCCTTTTCCAAAGGGAAATGTTAAGTTAAAGCTTGGGTAACTGTCAACAACTTCCCATCATTACATTTTTTAAATTTTCACTTCACTTTTCATGAAAACGTTTAGCTTTGAACCAAATGTTGGAGCGCCATTTGCAGAAAGTTCGTCTTTTTACATTTTATTCAAAAAAAATTTCAACTGAAGCACTTAAGTTCTTTTCTTCTGGATTAAGCCACCACGGAGATTATTCTTTGTCAAAACAAAAATGCAGAAATTGACATAAACGCTGATTTAAGCTAAGTTCCATGGTTAAAAGCTTAAAGTTTATTTTTGGTGGGATCAGCTGAGTTTTAATTCTCAAACTAGCAACTAAACCATCATGGAAGACCAATTTGAACTACATTAATTAATGCTCTTTTTGAGCTAAGAAATTAAGAAGAAAACGACCACAAGAACGTTCAAAAATCCTAAATGGGAAGTCCTACTCCCAGTTCCCACCGCCACATTTTATTAAAACTCCGAATATTATTGCACAAGAATGTGTTTCCATTATCAATCTCCTCAAATTGGACGCGTTTAAAATTTTGTGTCAAAAAAACAAACTATTTTAAGCTTTTTCGTTCAATTATTTTTGATGCATTTTAAAATTTAAACGTGACTGCGATGCAGCTGCGATGTCAACTTACAAGATTTAAACAATAAATCTGAAAAGACGTTGCATTTTAAGCTGAAATCAAAAGAATAAATGAATCAAACAATTAAAACCAAAGATTTCTTAAGTTATTCCGCAGACGTGATTACATCTTTGAAGGCTTCTCGGATGTTGACTGCCTTCTCTTCACTGATTTATGCATTTTATTTTTATTTCAAACAGTTTTTAAAAATACTCATTGCATAACATCAAAAGCACTCAATTGATTTAAATTTAAGAGTTACGTACAGTGTGAATGAATAACTGTACTTTCTTGCTAATTCGTCACAATTAAGGATATTAATTAAATTAAAGTCGACATTAAATCAATACTTAATCCGGAAGTTGTTAAATATTTTGTAAAATCAGCTTTAAACAAGTCTACAATTATTGTGCAATGCAGCCGGATTGAGAGTGCTCAAATTTTGGACAAGCATGAAATTGAATGTTGTTTAAAGAATTGTGAAAATTTCCATTAAAATTATCAAAAATCCCAGCTTTTAAAATTTAGCTTGAGTCCTACTTTGTTGTAGTGTTTATTATGCACAAAATTTAAATGGAAACTGTTTATTATACGCCTATTCATCAAGTGCAATGCATGCCGCAAAACACTGACGGGTGGTGCAACGTGTGGCAACGTTTGCACATTTCGCAACTGCACATTGCATTCTGTGTAACCCATTTATGAGTTTATAGACACCAATGGAAATTGAATCTGAAGACAACAATGCAACAATTAAAAATTCTTCGGAAATAATTTGTATAGGAAAATGTGCAGTAGTTTGTTTATAAACTGCTTGTGGAGAGGAATGCATTTACATCATTTACTCAGTAAGTGTGTGTTTGTAATAAGTAATAAGTAATTTGGTGTGTTGCGGGAGTTTGGAATTAAACGGAAGGGGCAATTGACGATCAAGAAAATGTGCTATAAGGAAATTCAAAGGAAATAGACAAGGCAAGACAACACAATGCATACGTTTGTTTATTTATTATTCGCTTCAACCATATTCCAATGCTGTTACAATAGTTTAACCTGTTGTGTTGTGCATTTCCCATCTTCTTCTTCTTATTTTATTTCACAGCCGTCTTGTTTGGCATCTTTTTTAATTACTTACTCACCTAGATATTCATCTGGATGAGATGGGGTCTCAATGCGACGCGACGTCCTCCACATGGTGAACGATTCCATTTAACTATTCTTCATCATCTCCACATTTAAACTGTATTGAAGCTTCTGTGTAAACAAGCTTTCTTATAGTTCACATATTATCATTCTAACGAGTGAATCGTTTACGTACTTTCACTCGACAATCAAACACGTTCAGAGAGTATGTTTTGCAAAATGTAAACAAACCACTCATCAGTCGATATCAAGGAGAGATTGAGGATGAATGCATTTCATTGTGGCACGTTGCAGGAAGCTTTTAATTATAATTAGCCCGCCAAAACTGCAACTGCTTTTTCCGTATTCTGCAGCGGCGCGGCATACGCACTCTCTGCACGTTCAAACTATTGTGTCCGACGAAATGTACGTGTGCGCTGTACATCCAGCCGTCCATAATATGCGGAAGTGCAGACTTCACTATTAATTGCAGTATTTATTTAGCAAATAAATTTATGACTTAGCACCAATTGTGCGTGTGTGCTCGAGAATAATGATGATGATGTCCACGCTCATTTAAATAAATCACCAGATTTATACTTGCTATTTTCCTTACTTATTTTACTAATGTTTTACAATTTAGAAACTAGGATGCAGTGTAATTTAAAAACGTAGTTTTGTTTTTGGCTTGTTGCAATTAAATAATTTGATAAAAAAATTCTGCATCTTAAGTTAACTGATCAAAATTCAAAATTATCAGTAAATTGCGGACAATTAAAAAAAAAAAGCGAAAAAGTCTTTGTGAAAAATAAACATGGAAAATTTATTCGCGCTTCTTGGTGGTGGCGGAGATGAATCCAATTCGGATGAAGGCAGCCTCATTCCAAATCCGGATTATACTTTAAATCAAGATATGTCATACTCGTGGGAAAAGGATGAAGCATATCAGCTGTCATTTCACATAACAATGGGCATGAAGTATGAAGATTTTCTTGAATTGTTTACTGCGGAAGCCGAATCTTCTGTGCAAGAGGAGGTTCAAAAGGAAAGAGATTACGAGCAAGAATATCGAGAATTTAAACCTGATGCTGCAAGTTCTTATATTATAGATGACAGATTTTTGCCACATCTACAAGGAACCTTTGATAATTCTAATCCAATCGACATGACATTGCCGGAGCCATCATCACTAAAAATGCAAGGAACATTCAACACGTCACAACCAATGGATAGAACCTTGCCAGAGGCGCCAGCATTGCAAGGCACTTTTCAAACTAGTGCACCTGGAATTAATCGAACATTGCCAGTGGCGACCAGTCCAGGACGTACCCAATTTTTGCAATGTGTTGAAAATTGTTCCAACCAATATGGTGGGACTCAAGATCTAACACCAGGTCGTGGTGGTGGTCCAATTCGTGGTCGTGCCTTAAATTTTTCAAATTTGAGCCCAGACCAAACTCTTTCTCAAACACCAGGTGGTGGTGGTGGTCCAATTCGTGGTCGTGCCTTAAATTTTTCAAATTTGAGCCAAACATTACCGGATAGTGGTAATGTGATGAACAGAACAATGCCAGCGATTTCAAATTTGAGCCAAACATTACCTCATATTGGTAGCCCAGACCGAACTCTTCCGAGAGCCGGTGGTAGTGTGTTGAACAGAACAATGCCAGCGATTTCAAATTTGAGCCAAACATTACCTCATATTGGTAGCCCAGACCGAACTCTTCCGGGAGCCGGTGGTAGTGTGTTGAACAGAACATTGCCAGCGATTTCAAATTTGAACCAAACATTACCGCGTATTGGTAGCCCAAACCGGACTCTTCCGACAGCCGGTGGTAATGTGATGAACAGAACAATGCCAGCGATTTCAAATTTGAACCAAACATTACCGCGTATTGGTAGCCCAGACCGGACTCTTCCGAGTGCCGGTGGAAATGTGATGAATACAACAATGCCAGCGATTTCAAATTTGAACCAAACATTACCGCGTATTGGTAGCCCAGACCGGACTCTTCCGACCGGTCGTAATGTGATGAACACAACAATGCCAGCGATTTCAAATTTGGACCAAACATTACCGCAAGTTGGTAGCCCCGATGTTTCCAAAGAAGACTCCCGAAGATTACCTTATATGGGTAGTCTTCCAACGGCATGTCAAACTTTACCAAATAGGTCGGTAAGTAGATCACCAACACAACGTTTAAATGCGACTGAAATAGCTCCAAAACGTGTTGTCTATCATCACTTTATGGGCGGGTCTCCGGAATTTCCGAATCGGTACATTCGAACTACGGTTGTTAAGTCTCCCCAAACACAGATGGCGTCTGGGACATTAGTTACTGCGGAGCAAAGTGAGGTTATTGAACACGTTTCAAATCTCAACAATAGTTGGTCACCACAAAAATTGACCAAATCAATTGAAAGCACAGTAACTTTGGAAAGATAATTGGCAAATTAACTATGATGCATTTAAATTATGTCCCAAAAAATGGATGGTAAAGTAGCCCAATAAACAACGGTTGTAGGCAGCAATCAAATATTTATTTCCTAAACTATGTTTTCATACAGAAAAAAAAAATATATGGTTGGCCGTGTGCAAATTTTGTTTCATTCATTGTATTTAAAAATTTTAGTTTCATCGAATCAAAAGAAATTCGTTTCATTTTTGAATAAAAAATAAATAAAAATTATTTTCAAAGAAAATTACGTAAAATTGTTAGCATCAAATTCAAAAAAAAGTGTAAAAAAATGTCCAACAGCTATCTGAATGAAGTATCAGCCGGGAACGTCAGCACGAAAGATGAAAGTTTCAATGCGCAATTTGAAAGTGCAATGTCACTCAGCTTTGAAGATTTCCAAAGTATAGTGAACATGTCTACTGATGACTCCAATGTAGCAAAGGGTTCATGGATCCCAGTCGCAGTAAGCACCCCAATAAAAAATGTACGAACCCGCGGAAGGGCGGATTCGACAGGGCCTTCCCTATCATCCATAGAGTATTCATCCTCCTATGGAGTACCCCCCGATTCATCCTATGACGCATCCCGAAGCGGCACAAATGCCTCTTCATCCCATCACCGAAGCAGCGCAAATGAATCTTCAGTATATCACGTACCCCGAAAAGGCCCAAGTTTCTCTTCATCCAACGCTGCTTCGGGGGGCGCAGAACAATATTCCCGAAAAGACCGCGAGGGTAGCCGTTCATCCTATGACGCATCCCGAAGCGGCTCAGAAGAATATTCATCCTATGACGTACCCCGAAGAGACCAGCAGGGTTACTATTCATCCTATGACGTACCCAATAAAGAGCAGCAGGGTTACTATTCATCCTATGACGTACCCAATAAAGAGCAGCAGGGTTACTATTCATCCTATGACGTACCCAATAAAGAGCAGCAGGGTTACTATTCATCCTATGACGTACCCAAAAAAGACCAGGAGGGTTACTATTCATCCTATGACGTACCCCGAGATAGAACACCCAAAAAGCAATCACTCGCTCAATCCCCAAAAATTTCATCGCCCCAAGTAAGTCCACGTAACGTATCTAGACGTTTAGAGTTTCCTGTGGAAGAGGGAGGCAGTGCGGCATCACCGGGTTCGCCAGCTAGGGTGGCACCAAAGGTTTTATATAAGGATCTGCCGCAATATAAACAAATTCTAAAAGAACTAGAAGAGGGAGGCAGTGCGGCATCACCGGGTTCGCCAGCTAGTTTGGCACCAAAGGTTTTATATAAGGATCTGCCGCAATATGCACAAATTCTAAAAGAACTAGGAATATTGTCTCCTGGAAATATACGGCATGCTGAGGCGGTGGATGTAATTGACACGAGTATAAGTGATTATCCGCAAAGAATGGTTCGTTGTTATGATTCTCCTGGTGAAGAGGAAGAGGAATCCCCTGAGGTATCCCCTGCACGATACAAACTGTCGCGGTCCATTTCCAGTAAAATTCATATTGTGACTCCGCGTGTTCTTGATTTTGATTATGCTTAGATGAAGCTACTATAATAAGTAAATAATAACTACTATAATTGTTTTTGTTTCCGAAATTCTAAATGAGAATTGGAACATTTTGTAAATAAATCGTACTTAAAATTCATTGTGAAAAAAAAAATTTGTAAAAAATTAAAAAATGGCTTGTGCATTAGCCAATGAGCTTGAGATGCTGATCCACCAACAAGAGGATGATGTAGAATTTTTTGAAGCATTCGAAGACACCATTAACAATAGCTTCAACGAATTCCAAGTTATGCTTGCAACTAGCCCCAAAAATAATCAAATGGACACAAATTATCCAGCATCAACTTCTGCGTTAACTCCCGCCGCAATGCAGCAACCAAATATTTATTTCCTAAACTATGTGTTCATACAGAAAAAAAAAAATATGGTTGGCCGTGTGCAAATTTTGTTTCATTCATTGTATTTAAAAATTTTAGTTTCATCGAATCAAAAGAAATTCGTTTCATTTTTGAATAAAAAATAAATAAAAATTATTTTCAAAGAAAATTACGTAAAATTGTTAGCATCAAATTCAAAAAAAAGTGTAAAAAAATGTCCAACAGCTATCTGAATGAAGTATCAGCCGGGAACGTCAGCACGAAAGATGAAAGTTTCAATGCGCAATTTGAAAGTGCAATGTCACTCAGCTTTGAAGATTTCCAAAGTATAGTGAACATGTCTACTGATGACTCCAATGTAGCAAAGGGTTCATGGATCCCAGTCGCAGTAAGCACCCCAATAAAAAATGTACGAACCCGCGGAAGGGCGGATTCGACAGGGCCTTCCCTATCATCCATAGAGTATTCATCCTCCTATGGAGTACCCCCCGATTCATCCTATGACGCATCCCGAAGCGGCACAAATGCCTCTTCATCCCATCACCGAAGCAGCGCAAATGAATCTTCAGTATATCACGTACCCCGAAAAGGCCCAAGTTTCTCTTCATCCAACGCTGCTTCGGGGGGCGCAGAACAATATTCCCGAAAAGACCGCGAGGGTAGCCGTTCATCCTATGACGCATCCCGAAGCGGCTCAGAAGAATATTCATCCTATGACGTACCCCGAAGAGACCAGCAGGGTTACTATTCATCCTATGACGTACCCAATAAAGAGCAGCAGGGTTACTATTCATCCTATGACGTACCCAATAAAGAGCAGCAGGGTTACTATTCATCCTATGACGTACCCAATAAAGAGCAGCAGGGTTACTATTCATCCTATGACGTACCCAAAAAAGACCAGGAGGGTTACTATTCATCCTATGACGTACCCCGAGATAGAACACCCAAAAAGCAATCACTCGCTCAATCCCCAAAAATTTCATCGCCCCAAGTAAGTCCACGTAACGTATCTAGACGTTTAGAGTTTCCTGTGGAAGAGGGAGGCAGTGCGGCATCACCGGGTTCGCCAGCTAGGGTGGCACCAAAGGTTTTATATAAGGATCTGCCGCAATATAAACAAATTCTAAAAGAACTAGAAGAGGGAGGCAGTGCGGCATCACCGGGTTCGCCAGCTAGTTTGGCACCAAAGGTTTTATATAAGGATCTGCCGCAATATGCACAAATTCTAAAAGAACTAGGAATATTGTCTCCTGGAAATATACGGCATGCTGAGGCGGTGGATGTAATTGACACGAGTATAAGTGATTATCCGCAAAGAATGGTTCGTTGTTATGATTCTCCTGGTGAAGAGGAAGAGGAATCCCCTGAGGTATCCCCTGCACGATACAAACTGTCGCGGTCCATTTCCAGTAAAATTCATATTGTGACTCCGCGTGTTCTTGATTTTGATAATGCTTAGATGAAGCTACTATAATAAGTTTTGAGTAAAAAATAATAATAACCCCAACTGAATGTGCATTGAGATTTGAAAATGCTGTTTTTGTTTCCGAAATTCTAAATGAGAATTGGAACATTTTGTAAATAAATCGTACTTAAAATTCATTGTGAAAAAAAAATTTGTAAAAAATAAAAAAATGGCTTGTGCATTAGCCAATGAGCTTGAGATGCTGATCCACCAACAAGAAGATGATGTAGAATTTTTTGAAGCATTCGAAGACACCATTAACAATAGCTTCAACGAATTCCAAGTTATGCTTGCAACTAGCCCCAAAAATAATAAAATGGACACAAATTATCCAGCATCAACTTCTGCGTTAACTCCCGCCGCAATGCAGCAACCAATAGCACATCCTACACAACGCGGTTGCAGCGTTCCGTACGCATCCGCCATGGAAGTGATAGACGCCACGACTCCACAGGGCACCACCCGATTTGTAAAGTATCTCCCAGTTCCTGGCAGCGAATCAACTGTTCCCCAAGGCACACACGTGCAGCATTGTCCAGGGATGCGACCAGAAACGCAAAAAGCACCGTTTGGCCTCAGGCGTACACTTTCATCCACCACACACACTCAATTCAATTAAAGACATATTGTGGAGTTTGATGATGAATAATTAAATTGAAAATTCAAATATGCGATTGTCGTGTCACTGCTCTTAAAAAGGCATCAACTTAATTATGTTTTTTCCTACCCAAAAAAAAAGATTAAATTGTCTGAAGCATTCAAAGTCAATACAAACTTCTTCTTTTTTTAACCGATTAAATCAACGTGAAAGCATGCTCATCACATAAATCATAATTCATGTAATGGATGCAACCACACATAAGTGTTTTGTCTCACGTTGTTGTACAATGCACACTCAACGATTATCCATATTATACATTTACTGATTGACGACCATAGGTCACGCGAATAATTTTCTAATTTCATTTCATTTTCTGACGTTGTACTTTCTTCCGCATAAAATCTTCTCTTCACTTTACCTCGCAGAACATAATACATAAAAAAAATGCTACACACAAATATGTGATGAGTGATTGATGACATGAGGGAGTCTGTCTATCTTTCTTTTTTTTTTGTTTCAAACTAAATAAATACCATTGTACCCACATTTTGTTCCCATCACAATGTACCTGTCAGTATGTAAAAGAATGAAATAGTGCAAAAAGTCATTTTGTTGCTGCAAAAAAATGAAGCAATTTCACTTTGTTACAATTAAATGAATTTCCCCATCATGACGAGATAATAATAATTGTCTTTATGCCGGCGTATTTGCTTTACCTATTCAAATTCTTTGCAGTCTTCCAAGTATTTGCAAGCACTGCCTGCTTATTTTAAATTCATTTGAAAGGAAGAACAAAAAATCCATTTTAAATAATTAAGTCGCAAACTCATGCGCGTTAATACATTTCACACGTTTTCTATTTCCGTCAACGCATTCTCGAATGTAATGATCGCACAAACATGAATGGGATGGGATGTTCAACCCACACACATGGCTGCTCGTGAATTTGGTAATGATCTTCATAGTTTAGCGTCACTCAATTCATGCGTTGAAATGTATTTGGGTGAATGAAATGCCACTCCCCATATTATGAAGCCATTTATGGATGCACAGATGATCGTCTCAGCTGCTGGGGGAATTTCTTAATAGGTGTACAATTTGGCTTCCTAACCACACATAATTGTCATTATTATGTTTGAATCCACTTCATTTGTGGCGTCTTTATTTGATTGACTTTAACTTAAATTATGTGGTTGGGATGAGCTTTCAATGGTTACATCCACGCCTTGTAGATTTAAGTGCTCTAAATTCGTTGAATATTGTCAAATTAGTGTCACTTTTATTGAAATGAGGAAATTCCCATGATTTATTTAATTTAAAATGAATTAAATTGGTATAATGTAAAGGTGAAATATAGGTTTTAAATCAGTTTATTTACGATCGTGGTTTTTAAATAAAAATCCTCAATGTAGGCTTCATAAGTTTAATTTTGATGACTCTTTTCTCTTTGCATAACTTTAGGATTTTTTTTTTAAATTGTCTTTTTTTATTATTTAAAGCTAAACCTCATTTTTATAATTCAAAAAAAGAAATAAGTTTTGTTTACTCCATATTTTAAAAATCTTTGCATAACTTTAGGGGTTTAAATTTTTTATTTTTTTGAAATCGTTTTAATTATGACTTGAAGCTAAACTGTATTTTTATATTTCAAAATATTAATGCCAATTAAATTAAATTGTTCATAAAATTCGCCCATAGGCTTAAGTCGCTAACGGTTTTTCTCAACTTCTAACAACAAACCGTCTTATTAGTTAGCTTTATTTAGACTTAAGTACACTAAATCCACTATTTATTACATAAAATCTTAAATTTCCCACACAATTTCATTGCATTTAAGTGTAAACTAAACCGACAGCACTTCCGTTGCCCATCTCAAATGCAACTCACATCAAAGTTCACCGCAGAAGCTGCAGTTAAACTTAAACCCTGTATGCCTTTAGGTAACTAATCCATTCGAATTTGCTATAACCATTAACTATTAGCTGAACACAATCCACGCCGAACCCTTCACAATAAGCAGCGCAACTGCATATTCGAGTGCATTATGCATTCGATTAAATCCATGCATATTAAATAAAAGTACACACATTTATATTTTATAGTTGACTGGCTAACCAAAGTTCATCACGAACAATGAATCAAAAATTTTCTCCCACCGATAAGGGCAGCGACACGTTATATTGTGGGTAAGCCTCCAAATGGACAAACCGTCGAACGAGACACTTCCGATATTGATAGCCTGAAAATGCATATTGTTTGTTGCACATAATATTACGATATACTCGCATGTGTGTTTAATGGTACTTTGGATTGGATGAGATCGACACTGTTACTGAAAAATGCGATGGGGGGTTTTGGAAAATGTTGCCCGCCACACGAATTTTATTCGCTGCGATGCGGTAAATCCGCGCGCGCGCATCGTGACACTGCCTGAAGGTTGACCAAGGCGATCTTTTGCCACGCTCAATATTATGTGCGCGCTGCCCAATCATTAATCATTTGTATAGTGTAACTTCATAAAACGCGAGGAGGCTTCACAACACAAAAGATTGAAACACAATTCGAGACACATCAAATATGCTTACAAACATCGCAACGTTTATAATGTACATGCGACTTAAATCTTCATCCCTCTTCTTCTGCGTATAAAATGCGCTTTTAAGCTTGACGTTACACCAATGCATTTAGAGGAAAATATGTACTTTTCCGCGCATAACTTTTTCCATTGCATTTTGTATTATTGTTTGCTTTTTTTTTGTGTGTTTGCCTGGGCTGCAGCAAATTACACAAAAGTGTGATGGAGATCAAATCTCTCGCTCCCATTGAAAATGCACATATTATTGTTTGTAAACGAAACGTAATTGTGAATATAAGCTGTAAAGCTGTGCAAACAAAGCATTACAAATGCGCATAATCGAATCAACTGACTTAATAATCTAGCGCTTTTAGCTTAACTCTGCAATGCAATGCGCGGCTTAACATTTTGTACATACATTTGCGGCAATTTCGTGTTACATTTATGTACTCGCGCGTATAAATTGATTTGAATAAAAAAAGAGTTGTGAGCTTTTTTTTTCTCATCGGAGTGAATGACGTGTTGTGGTGGATTTGTTTTTCTCGATCCTCACTTCCACCGATTGCACATGCACGCTAAATCGATTTAACACTTTGTTTTTCACGTCTGCGTTTGTCGACTTTGCATTGAACGAGTGTACAGTGTTATGTCTAGTCTCAGCTGCCGCATTACAAAATCATTTCTGCATTTGATTGCCATTAGTTGGAATTCACGTCAGTTGCCGTATTATAATTGATAGATTGATTGTGATTAGTTGAAACAAGGTAATTATTGCTAATCAACTTAATCGACGCCCACTCATTTGCGTTTGCTGCACTTAAATGCACTTAATATGCATGCATTTAGCTCATTAGTTTTTTTAATGTGCACACAAGAGACGTGCGTGTTTTAAATTGGTCGACACTCAACAACATGACACTCAACCTTTTACTTAAATGCTTTGCTGTTGTTTAAAGCAATTATGAATGTAGATTGTAAATGCATCAAAAATGCATTTATGAACTGGTTAAGTAATTTAAATTGTTTAAGTTTAGTGGGGTTTATTAACTAGTTGATGATTTTTTTTTTTTTTTTGGGTATTTTCATTGATTTTTTAATATCTTTTGTTTTGTTGGTAAATTATTATTATTATTCACTTATTAAAGTAAGAATTTGATTAAAATTCTCGATGAGTTGTCTCTGAATGATTAAAATTTTAAACGCCAAAAAGTATGCAAAAGCCTTTAAGCAGGGTTTTATGTTCTGTAGCTCTTTCGTACGGTAATTTAACTGCTATTTAAGTTGAATTAAGTCAAACTAAAGATACTCTTCATTAAATCCATTAAAATTTAAAGTAAACCAACATTTAAAACCATAAAAGAAAAGCGTATTAATATCACAACCGTTGCAATTCATTTTCAATGAATGAAAATTAACTTTATCAGTTACATTTAAATTCAACATAATTGCCTCATGCTTTTTAAAAGCAACAACTGCGCTACAAAACATCGTTGCCTACATTCCCATACCAAAATGTGATATCTATGACGACCGAAACATTCACCTCCCATGGTGTATCAAAAGTGCTGGCCTAAAGTCACCTTCAGAATAAGGTTACACTCGCACATAATGACGAATAATTGAATTCAATGTTTATAATTTGTTTTGTGCAAAAATGTTGGTACACAAAGAAATGTAGCGAAACGAAAAGGCGCCGCCTGCAGATGAATCAATTTAATAACATTAGAAAACGCTAATTTACTTATGCACAATAATTCTCTCGCGCACATAAATAAAAAGATAACACAAAGTACAAGTCAATTAGTTTGCATGTTCGCTTGCATTTTAGATATAAAATGTGCATAAATACAAATAATATGTAAATGCAATGCGGGGTGTCATGCAGCGTTAATATTTTAAGCACAAAAATGTCGCATGCCAAAACATATCGCGTGATTTTTTTCTTCTTGCGAATGACTTAAGTGACTTTGTATATGAATATAATTCAATGCACAAGAGCAATTCCGTTTGGGCGTATCAATTCATCATGCTCACGTAAAAGGCTATTGCTGCAGATGTCAAATTTGCAAACAAAATCGTTTAATCTTAAAGTAATTTGATATTTTTGGATTAATAGTAAGGAGAGAAATTCCAATCCGCATTCTGCACGCAAACTTGCATTTAAAATGCTTAAACGCATACAAATATAACTAATTTAATTTATTTTATATTACTTATAAGTATGTTGCTCACAATTTAAGTCGAATTATGCACTTTTCAATGCATTTCATTTAAATTGTTGAATGACTTTGTTTCTATTTCGAAATTATTTGGATGAGAACTTAAAATGGAACAGTAAATTATTATTAGTCGTGTCCTTTTTATATTTATCTCCATCTATTTCTCATCTATCAGCTTATCAGTATCTCTGTTACGTTTTTTTTTTGTGTTTCATCTCATTTATATTAATTAAAATTGGTAAACACATTTATAATTAACTCTTCTTATTTTCAGTGAAGTTTCTGCGCCTTAATGGAAAATTCTTTCTGCATTTCTCGTTTCCTCAACGTGCTTTGTCACTGACAACTACTTGCAAAAATTAGATCATCCTTTAATAAATCAAAATGCTTATCAGTAATAATTATCCATTCAGATTAAACATTTTCTTCTAAGAAGTTCAATCTTCTTTTTCTTCCCGAACGGCTTGTTTAAAAAAAAAAAAAAAAATTCTGCAAAAAAATAATTCTCCGTTGAAACCGACGTCCGATTAAATGATACTCTGCTTAAACGCGATAGTATTGTACGAAAGACAAAGAAGAAGAAATGGAAGGATTACCAAAATCAAAACAGAAAATTTAAAAAATAATTTGACAGTTCTGGTGTGGCAAATTATTTAATTAATCAGTGTTTAAATAATTAAGAACAGATGTCTTCTTCAAAGTAACAGTGATTCTGATGAAAATAACACCATCTATTGTATTAAATATTAGCGTTTTAAAGTTCACCATTCATTTCCTATTCACTACAATAAAAATAGTTCATTTTAAACTTCATTTCATGTGCATTATTGCCATTTTAAAATTAATCCTGCAATTTTACGGTACATTCTGCACCATCTTAAAGACCTATGAACGGGAAAGAAAGTGTAAAAAAGCGTGCGAATCGCAACACAAAAACGTAGCTCGTATACTTTTCATTGTGCGCCGTTTGTAAAATGTGCTTTTATCTTGCATAATTAGTGGTGAGAAATAAAACATTAACCTATCACTCATTATCTCATAATCAGTCAATCATTTGCAGTCTACCCATTTAATTAGGGTCGTAATGCCGGTGAATTAAATGATACAGCAGGTACCTCTGTAGTATAAGTATCAGTACGTGCTACGAGCTCTTTTTCAAATACATAGTTATAATGTATTCTGCATCAATAAACTGATTTGTTATTCACTTACTTAAGTGTGTACGTTTTATATATGTTATATTGTACGTTTGTGCCACTTTTTATGCTGGGCATATCAGCCACAAGACTTTTACTGAAAAGTTATAAGACGCTGCATATATTTTTCTCAAGCAATTTACGTTGCAGACGCACGGAGAAGTATAAAAGTATGTAAACGCAATAATAGTTAGACTCTATTATATGTTACCGTAAATTATTATTACTATCTTTTTATTTCTTTGTGTTATTAAAGGAACGTTGCGTTGTTTGTCTGTTGCGCGTTGCACTCCACATTCACGTCGGTCTGTTTGCGGAATCGGTATCAATTTCATACAAGTTTCATATTATGCGCCTTCATTCACCTCGTCGGCTACAAAGCAACATAGCCATGCAATCGCACATATTGTGTGTCTGCACACATAAGCAAGACTGTGGAATCACTCACGCATTGGCATCTTGTTAGCTTGTAAGACTTTTGCCGAAGATCACGCTTTATTAATGAGCAGAATGAGCTGAATGGAAAGTCATTCGATTTATCTGCGTTCAGCATTTTATCTTGTTAAGACACACCGAGCTGTAAATTGGTCGAAATTGAGAGTATGTTTTAAAATTTGCGCACAAAATAGAGACGCTGATAATCAAGGTGTTTCGATGCAATCGATCACTGAATTGCTGCATACTAATCATCATCACTTAAGCGTACGTCTCAACAAAAGTGACAATGCATTCAACACCTCTCAGTTTAATGCCACGCCATACTTAATTCTCGTATTATGGATACTTGTTTTATGTACAGTTAACTGCACTGGCGTAAATTCACTTGTTAAAAAAGTAGAATTATTGTTCACTCATTCTTGATCTTACTTTCAATTCAAATGAATTTGCCGCAAAGTGCATCAAACAAAGAATTACAGGGTGTTTATGTGGTTCCCAATCTTTAAATTTGAATTTAAAATAAAGTTAGCTGTCAGACAGACATGTGACAGTGAGTGTTGGAAACGTCAAATAAATAAAATTTTATCAAACATTAACAGTGAGCTTTAGTCGTGAAATTTTATTTAAAAAAAATTAAAAGTTCTTGAAATTGTGAATTTTTTAAGAGAAATATCTATGCCAGCAAGACTGTAATAAGTTACCCAAACGATTTAAGGCAGGACAACACTACAATTACATAGGAAACACTTTAAAAAGTGATAAAAACGTCCGAAAATTGCTGATTTGTGTGTAACCGTTGAAGGATGCTGATATTCTATTCTAAAATTGGTGAAACAAATTCTAAAGATCAAAATTTAATTAAAATTTCCACAACAGGAAAAAAACGTATTTCGCTTTTTAAAATATTTCAAAAAAAGAACTTTTAGTTGCACGACAAAAACACCCTGTATTTTATTTACCTACATAGTGAGGCAATTGATTTAAGCAACAATGCACATTACATTAAAGTGCAACAGCTCCCTATAGATATATGTTGTAAAATCAAAACATATTTAAACAGCGCGGATTTGATGTGAGCTTTTATCGTAAGCGTCGGATCAGTAAATTGTCTCAAGGAAATCAACACGGGCGCTACTTCCAATATGTTTGTGCTTCGTCATGAAATAATATGGCGAAACTTGTCCGCTTGTACAGTATCGGCTCTCTCCATCTTTAAATATATTTAATCCAAAAAAAAAAATGCAATTGGCGCTATTGGGAATCAATGTTTTACAAAGTTTTATTCAGCTGCATTTTACAAATGCATTGCGAGCTGCACAGTCACAGCGCATTCATGTCAAATGCACCTAAACAAGTGTGTCAATAAATTCCGAAAATTGTTTGAGCTCTCATTTCGTAATCTCATTCCAATAACATTAACATTAACACATGACTTTACAACATATAGGAGCTTTTAACAAGCCCAATAATAGACGCATTCTGTGCATTTTGTTTAAATGCACATTTGTACAATAGTAATTTATCTACGGGTGTTAAACGTTACACACTTCAACAAACTTGCTTAAAATTAAATGTTTAAGTACACTCATTCCTCGCTCTACGTATTACTTGATACTTTTTTTAACTGTTTTATAACGGTTTTATGGATACTTTTGCAGGCTTAAGCCTTGTTCATTTAAAAATAGAGTGTTTCCTTGAATTATAATATTTTTCATTTACCAAAAAAAATATTAACCAATGAAATTGTATGACTTAAGTCATGTCTGATCAAACATTTAAAAAGTTTCCTTACAACTTAAGTGGATTGTCATTTAAAAATAATTAAAACAATTAAATTTCAAGACTTAAGCCATGTTTGTTAAAAATTTTAAAAGCTCCCTCAAGCCAATTTGGTCATAAAAATTAAAAATCCAGTTTAAAAATTGATAAATGAAGATATGTTTAGGCTTAAGCCATATTTGTTACAAAAAGTTAATAAATAGTTAAAAAAAAAAATTGTTTCAGTCAATAAAAAAAATTTTAAGTTAGAATTTTGATTAGAAAACCATGACAAAACAAAATTATAAAAGTTTTTGGCAATTATGCCATGAAATGAATATACCGTAACTGTAAAAAGACTTCGCTACCGCAAAGCGAGGTATTAGTGTATCATCGACACATAATTTCATTCAATTCTAAAACACTATCATGGTTAAAATTTAAAACTTAACGTGCACGAGGTGCAGGATGCTGCTGCAAATATTTCCCCTATAACTCATATGTGGCAATTTCTCTTCTTGACATTATATCTGATCTGCATTCTGCATTCAGCTGCAAGGCCAATTCAATGTGCGGATTCCCAGATTGTGATCGCCAAATGCAGCGCACTCTACACCTGACCACGTACAATTAACAACCTTAATTGACCATGACGGTGCATTATATACAAATGCAATGCCTATTCTCGGGCTTATTGAAACACTTTTTTTCGTATTATTTCTCTCCACATACTGCATTTTATGCATTTTGTATTAAACTGCATGCGGTTAACACTTTCTCCGTATTACTTATCGAGTTATCACACATATCATTCGTATAAACTGTACAATAAAGTATAACATAAATATTGTGTGGCTTTTTGCACATATTATGTGCAATGTTTATGCATTGTGTGTTTAGTGTGTATATCAAAACCGCCATTGGGTTGCTGTTTATTGTGCAGTTGAGTTACGCAAAAGAAAAAAAACAACAACAACCGGTGAATATGTTTGTGTGGATTTTTTGGCCCGCTTTTTTATTGCGATTGAACGCCTTGAAAGCTTTTCCTGATAATGCATGCGAGGCGTTTATTTATACCAGCGCCCGCATGCAAATGCCACCCCATTTAATCGGTAAAAAATATGCAATCGGTCGGGCGTCACCTTGAACACGTTGTTGTACTCTCACAAATATGCATAAAATGCATTGTAACTGTAATAATTCTTGCAGCGGTCTGTAATAATTCATAAAAGGTAAAAGGGGTTAGGCTATGTTGTGCGTTTTTTGTGATGCACAATTGTTTTGTAAGGAATTAGGAAGCCCGCCCATTGTACTTGGGTGGGGTGGGAATTTTTGGAATTTATAATTCCGAGTGCACAACACGAATATTGTGTTTGCATTTTATTTCAATTGATTTTCTTAACGGAAATGAAGTGTTGTATTTAGTTTCCTTCTTATTTTACACTTTCTTTGGGGTTTAACGTTTATTTGTATCGACTTAATGCCGATTTCATTCAAATTCAAAATATTTTTACAATGATTCAAGGTCAAATTATTGGAAAAATCTAATTTGCGCTGAAAAGGATTTATCGATTTTGACCATTTTTGTATATTTTGTGCTTGTAACAATTCTAAATAAAGTGGCATTATCAAATTACTAAAATTTTTACTCTCCCGAAATTCATAACCTCAAAATGAAAACGAATTCAATGTTTTTATAATGACAATAACTCAAAAACGGTTAGTTCAAAGAGATTGTGATGTTGTACATTATTAGTAGTCTCAATAAAAGAAAGAATTATATAAAAAACGAATTTCAAGGTCAAAATTTAAATCAAGGTCACATATTTTAATATTCAGAAACGGTACATATTTAAAAAAAGGAATGACATTGAAGATATAAACCAAGAGAAAATACTTTATTGAATATTTCAAGGTCAAAAAAATTATGATTAAAGGCCAAATATGTCTTTTTAACATACAATTTAAATTTATTTTAATTTCAACGAAATTGGTCCATTTTTAATGTAACTTTAAGCACTTAAAATTTAAGTCGGTAGTAAAGTTTAATTGCAGTCGTAATTAAAATGTTAAGCAGTTGCCTCAGTTTTCCCTTCGTTAATGATGCACTTAAAATGCACCATTAATAAACACCATAAATTATCAATTCAATTCTTCTTAAAACACATTAACTGACAACACCAATAAAATTGATTGATTGAATACAATATTAACGCAAGAATGCACTCCTCCTCCCCATCCTCCACATTTCAAAACTAATAAACAAATTCTATTTACGATCACTGATTAGTATTACTATTATATTATACCCAAAATCTCCGCCCACAATTTAATCATAAATAGATTTTCGTATAAACGCTTTTCCTCATCAAGAAAACGTTAACAATTATTGTATTCAGTTGCACACTGATCCGCATGTTAAAATGTATTTTTATGTGATTAAATCGCAGCCATGAATCATGTTTTCTAAAGTGAACTTGCGCATTGAAAATATGCAGCATAAAGCATAAAATATAATACAAATAGTTAGTTAATAGTTATGTGTGGTAGTTACGAATTACGATAGCTCTCTCATGTTATGCAGCGCGCCGCCATTTACACATTGTCTGTGAATAAGCTCACACTTCATCACCATGTAATTAGCCTTTAACTGATTATGCTCGCATTGTACACCGATATTCCATACAGACGCTTGCAGTAGCCGCAGCAGCCCGCAAGCCTTTGATGCTAAATCATAATTCGTATTATGCGCAAATGTTGGTTAATTTAATATTGATTTACATTTAATTAAGTGTTTATATTTATTTCATTATATCCACACTGTTGTGTACAATACAAGTTAATTAATAATGTTCACACTACTAATATATATTTAATTGGAGTATTCAACGGTTATGAAAACAGTAATTGTGGGCCATTAAAGGAAATGCGATGCAATATGTTGAGTCATGAGTTTAAATGAAAAAAATTATACGGGCAATGCGATTTATTTAATTTGTTTAATAAAACCGTTTTGTTAACGGTATCTAAACATTTGTTTACGAAATTTTATATGTTGAATGTTTGTGTTGCCATTAAGTCGAAGTTTGTATCTCAGAAACGGCTTGGCCAATTTTCAAGTTATAATTTTATAGACATTAAGGATCACAGGAGAAACATGTTTTTTTCAAGGTCAAATTAAAGTACAAATTAAAAGTCAAGTTTTTTTTCAAAACTTGAAATCGGTTAGAACAATTTTGCTTCAATTTTAAAATAAAACATTTGGGGAGTTTTAGTTTTCGAACATCTTGATCACTTTCACTTGAGATCCCTCTTTCCGACTTTGCTATTTTTTGTAACACGTTTTAAATTAAAGTTAAGTCCTTAGTTTTGTGGGATTATTCTTAGAATATTCAGAAAATCTTTTCTTTTTTTTTTTATATTTTAAAGGCTAATTTCCTCCATTTATTTCAAAATGCGTTCAGAAATTATATTATTTAACTTTTAGCGACTTAAAATACAAATTAATTTTTTTAGTTAATTGGTTTTGAATTTAATTTAAATGATATGAATTTATCTGAATAATTACCAGTAACTTAAGGCAATACAGCCATCCTATCATTTCATCATCACTATCATAAAATCATTAATCATCAATCAACAACACGTGACCGGTGACAGTTAACATTTCTGTAAATTTAAATAATAATTAGTTTCTGCACATTTAAGCACCTGTTTATGTTTACACAGATAATTACACAAATTTTTGCTTTGCGTAAAAGTTGCAGCCAATAACATTTCACCTTGACAAGGCTAACTGTTATTGCTTGGCATATACAAATAATTGCATTGCATCGTTGATCGCGGTGCTATATGAAAAATTGAAAAAGAGAACATTAAAAAAAAAATAAAACACACGAAAAAAAAAATGATTGTGGGCTTAACGGTTTTATGCATGAGCTTATGATTGTTACATTAATGGTTTAAAAATATTTTATCGGTGTACATGTGCTACCAATTTTGGTCATGCTGAAACGGGGGGCACAAAATGGCGCTTGCTGATTGAACTTTTTCGCGCTCTTGTGCCCATTTATAATTAGCGTTATTATGTCAATTTAATTGTGAAATCAGTACGTAGTTCACATTTAATATAATTTAGTTATTCTGCAATTTATGTTTTACCGCAAAATGCACAAGGTCACAGCATTGACAATATTCCTGAAAATATATTAATTAAGTGCTTTACTGTTTGTTTTTTTTTTTTTTTGCATAATTTATTTATTTAAAAACGTTGAAACGTTACGTTAAAGCAAACAAAAACACTGTAGGTGCTTGTGTTCACTCGTGCATAGCATTTTCTATTGTAATTTACATTAATTTAATACTTATGCGTATTCAATTAAATTTCTACAACAATATTGTATAGTTGAGTAACAATAAAAAAATTCAATTTCAATTTCATTTTCATTATACTCAACTACCGAATTTATAATTCTGGTAATTATAATCAATTTAAGTTTTTAATAAAATACTTTCCATTATTTAGACGAGTATTTATTTAGAAAATTTAACACTCTATCAATAATTGTATGTTTCCTGCATTTTTGATACCTCACTTAAGTACAGTTATTGAAAAATACTTAAGCGCAACTGAATAATTCACAAATTATCTGCATTAAAAGTTGATACGCATTAAAATAAGCGCATCAGTAACACATGCATCGATTACTGTAAAATATCCACATAACCAAAACAACACATGAGCTTCGTTGCATTTAAATTATGCTCTGCCGCTGTTGTAAAAAGCGCTGAATCGCAAAATGATAAGTCTGTAGTTTTTTTTTGTTTGCTAAACGCCGAATATAGTGACAAAAAAACATCCAGGATTAATGCGTCTTTTGCATTTTATAAGCCCTTCCTTTTATTTATTGAGGCATAAATGGTTGCGCCAGGATTCGCAGGGAATTCAGTTTGTGCTGAAAGGATAATGAAAATAAACACATATGTAGTTGGTTACATAAACGAATTTAAATTTTGTCCAATATGGAAAAGGATCCCTCTTTTGTATAAAGTTTTACAGCACGTCGCGCCAGGTCCGGATTTGTTAATAAGCAAAACAAGTAGTTGGTTTAATATAGGGCCCCTCTTTTTAAAATTCTATTGTTTTAAAATTGTAAAAATTCAAGGTCACGGTTCAATAATACTTAATTTAAAAACGGTAAATTTTAGAAAATATTGATTAAAGGTTAACGACTAAAGATTGACCTAGAAAAATAATCATAATTTTAAATTTTATTTGCTATTTGAAATTATGGTAATTGTTTCAAGGTCAAATTATTAAGAAATAATTATGAATGAATTTCTTTTGAATTTTTGTTTAAATTTTTTGTGAGTTAAAACATGTTTCTGCAACAATACCTATTTTTCCACAAAAAAAATTACAAGAATCTCTAAAAAACCGCTTTTATGAAAGTACTTAAATTGGCTAACATGTGCTTGGAGAAGAACCTCAGAGGATGGTTCCTTCACCAAACATCTTTGAGCTCACTACGAGCACGATTGTGGTCAAAAGCCGGCGACCGTCTGCCACAGTCCTGCTTACTATTTAAACAAATAATTAAAAGAAGGCGGCGTACAAAGCATAAAATACATTCATCTTTACTTCAAATTTCAATTATCCTTGTCTCTTTATTAGTAATTCTGGTTGTGAAAAATTGTTTATTTAATCGAAAAATTATTCATTTTTGAAATAACCAAAAAACTAGGAATTTAAATCCGGTCCTGCGCTTTAATTTTTTTTATAGAGGGAGCGATGCTGACAATGTTTGTATCACTATAAATGCCTCGGAGGTATTTCAATCAAATTTTAAGTGGAAATAATCCACGATTGTTAAAGTCACAAACTTCTACGCATTTAAAAACAAAATATTTTAATTTTTTTATGATTTTATGGAGATTCTAATTTTATCTAGAATCTAATTTCATTTAACGATTTCATAAATCCGGTGTAACATTCAACAATACAATGATTAATATTGAACAAAGTCACGTATATTTTATCCTCCCTCATAAATACTCGAGCAACTTCGAACAAAGGCTTAATTTAAAAGGGAAGCCAGAGGAAAGAAAAATCTTCACCCCAGCGGAAATTTCCAATAATATCACCCTAAATAAAAACACTAAACAAGACGTTGTTTTCGGATATAAGTTTGACTTTGTAGACAATTTCCTCGTACACGTTTTGTGGATTAAAAAGAAACTCGAACTTGTTGTGCGGTTTATTTTGGTGCAGACGGGGATGACTTGCACACGTTTGAGTATTATCACAATAAGAAGGACACAATAACTGCGTTTAGAAATGAAATTCGATTGCAAGAAAAATCAGAATCTTAAATTCTGCTTAAGTTTTTTTTATTGATTTCTCACTTATACTTAAATATAAAATATATTAGTCGCGTTCTATTAAGATCTCATTTAGTTTATTTTAATATTTTACATTCAATACTGCAATAAAACAAACCATTCTTGATTGTTTATTCATTCGGTATATTTATTAAACTATTGGCCGCAAGTGGCGCTGCAAACTATTTAATCGTTTAGTTAATAAATCAACCATAATTAAAGATTAAAGTGTTGGTACGATTGGAATGTGATTTTTATTTTGCTTATTTAGCTATTTTTAATTGCATTTAACGCCTTGCTATGTCAACTTTAAATTGTTTTAAGTTTTAATTAAATAAAATGCACTTTATTTTTATTGTCAACAATTTTAGAAGTGCTAAAATATTCTGAATATTTATTCTTTAAAATAAGTGCCACCTTTTGTCGACTAGACAAACTATTTTAGTCTAAAATTTAAATCAAATATCGTTCAACTGTAATAAAACAATAAAAGATTTCAATAGAACGCCACTATTATGTTAGATAAAAATTGCAACATTACAACATAAATCGTAGAACACTTCATAAAGAATAAAAATGCTTCTGACCATCACAACAATTCGCAGAAAAACAAGAATTTACTTTTTTTACATAATTCAAGTATTGATCGGAATTTACTGCGATAATATTATAGAAAGTGGATCAATACCTAACTAAAATAGTTAAGTCCGTATTTTCTTTGGAATCTAACAAAACAAAGCATTCAATCGATCTTATCTTTATATTTAGTACTCGCATATCGCTGGTAAATACTTGGCAGTGACTCCCTCGCGCAATTGTAATAAACTTCAACACACATATGCATTGTTTTTTCGTTCCTTGCATAACATAAACATAAATTTTCAAATGCAAAACTTAACCCACTTTAAATTTAAATTTATTCATGCTGAAACGCATATTTATTAAAAATCCTAGGCCCTTGCAAATTCGACAATGCAATAATATTCTTGCACTCGTAAACTCGTGTTGTCAATAAATTGCATTGTTCCATGTTTCATTCAGTTTGGCTGCATGCGGAGTTTGTGAATTTTATAGATCAAAACCACAATATATTGAGAGACCCGCGCACGTTATAAAATTATCTATTATAAAAGTTGAAACTGTCACTTAAGAGACGCAATTTTATGCGACGCAGCGACGCACAATAATATAAAAAGGCGATCACAAACGCCATATTAAGACTCATTCAAGTACACTGAGTGTATGTATTGAGCAAACAACAATTAAAATGCATCCAGTTTCAATTGAGAAGGAAATTATGGGAACGGGTATTCGAGTTCACCACAATATTGTAATGGGTGTAGAGAAAAATTGCATCGTCGCTATATAATACAATATAATGTTGTATTGACCTACAGCCGGTGGCGTTTCGTTTGGCAAAACATCGCCCGATTGCATATTTTATCTGAATTCTATATCTTTATCATTAACAACAAACATATAATCAATACACATAATATTATCGGGTATGTGGAGTGCATTTGTAAACGACAATGTACATCGAGCGCGTATAGATTTAGAAGGGAAATTGTAACGTACACACCGTGCATTTTATTTTATGCAGCAAAATGCACAATAAACCATATACGCTGCATACGCATAAATATTTATGTATTTATTCCCATAGCCGTATGCACTTATTGCACTCGCATGTGCAGCTTCCAATGCCATGCCAGGCCATATATAAATAAAATTGTGTATAAAAATGAATTCACTTCTAGTGCAGGCAGCGGCAGTGTCGCGACCAAATGTGTGCCTCGTCGATCAAATGACCACAAGAATTTATTTTCTGCATCCTGTATGCGAATTTTGTGTTGCAACTTGCAACACAATATGACAGTTGCTGCATTACAATGTTGCCTTGCGGCTCCTAACATTTAATGCACAAGAAATCAAAATGTTCTTGTCAAGAACTCGCAAGGAATTAAGCTAAGTATCGTCAATCAAAAATACGAGCTTAAGTATTTTAAATCCTAAATACTCTCAAATTGCGGCTTAAATATTGCTTAAGTAATTATTTTCCGGCCCAAATATTTCTTTTCTAAAATGAAAAATTTTCTTTTGAAATGCTGTATTTACATGATACATCCTTAAGTATCAGTGGAACTGTTAAATTGGGGTCTGACATTTCTTAAGTAATTATTTATAACCTAAAAAGTCGAGAGTTACTAGCTTAAGTATCATTCGAACTGTCAAATTTCGATCCAAAATATTTCTAAACAAATTATTTGAAACTTAAAAATTGCTGCGTTTACACGATACTACCTTAAGCGTCATTGGAACTGTCAAACTAAAGCCCAAATATTTCTTAAGTACTGTCATTTTACACAAAATTACTTAATTAATGTCAAACAATTCAAATAAAATATTTTTTTACTTTTAAACACGATACCAGGCTTAATACTTTAAAATGCATCCGCTTAAATGCATTTTCTCGCATAGATCAAATCAATTGGATGCCGCACATTGCAGTTGTTGCAGACTAGAACTGCATGACGTGTTCACAAATTAACAATCTGTGCCTTTAAAACTATAAAAATAGCATCTCGTGTATAATATGGGATCAATTCAAATGTGTTTTCCATTTCAGGCCACCACAGCCTCTGCATCGCGCATATTGTTGCAATTGCATTGCATTGCATTGCGCCCGTTTGATCGTTTGTTGATTTCGCTTGTTGGCTGTCTTGTTTTCCTATGGCAGGCCATTTGATGACTCGATTCACCATTTATGGATTATTTATGTGTATTATTATTATGTTGAGTGCAGTGCCGCAAAATGTTTGATTTAGATTGGGAAAAACTATGAAATAAGATATTCAGCCAAGGGGATATTGTGCTGCGTGTGTGTGTTGTCCTCGAAATTAGTACAATAATAATTACAGTGGAGTGAAAATCCGCGTATAATATTCTGAAAATGAAAATGAAGAACACGTTTCCATCGCTTCCTGTTTGTTGTTTGGCGTGTTTTTGTTTTTGTTTTTTTTTTTTCATTTTCATGCCGCAATGTCTTTATGGAGATGTGAGCCATCTTCTTGCACCGACTGTAATATGCATTCTACTGATACAGTGGAGCATTTGGCGCGCTGATCATCTCAATTTTCAGTCAATTGAATCACGAACATGTTCATTTTTAAAATAAGATGCGGGGAAGAGGATGCGGGGAGACAATTTAAACGTCGCAATTGGATTATACGCGTCCTACTTCTTTTTATCAGCTGCTGGGGCTTTGGGTATCAGGCTGCAGGCAGCTGTTTTTACTTTCAAGTTGTACGCCACATAGAAATGCGATCTTGACAACTTAAATGGGATGCATCGTGGTGCAGTTGATGTTGCATGATGAAAAGAAGAAATGTATATGTGCTTGCAGTTATGGCTATTAGAATTGATTGAAGTTTTATTGATATGCCCTATTATGTCTTTCGTTTTATTTCAGTGCAATCATTTAATGGATGTAATTAGTAAAATTACTTATTATAATTATTTTGTTAATTTAAAAACTGTTTGAAAGAACTGTTTATTTTAAATTGCAATTTTTAAAAGATTTGTCTATTTAAAGCGCCTAAAGTTATGTACAATTTAAATTACTTTTAAAATTAAACGCCTAAATGTTTTGACAATTTTAAATTGCGGTTTAAGTATCAAATTTTCTATTGCGTAAAAATAAAAGCCTTAAGTACGGCAAAGTACTTTATTTTTAAAATAATTTCTTTTCTTTTTTTAAGTAAAATTCTCTTTCATTTTATACCGAAGAATTTTGTGCATTTTAAAACGATACCAGACTTAAGAGAATTTGAACAAATTTTAATTCAATTATCACATTGAATCCTCAAAAATTAAAATTGCGGAAAATTAGTAACACCCCATTTAAGAAAGATGCATCTGCATTAGCCATGGATTCCATCATTTTTAATTTTCTTAATACATAGACTCCTGACTCAGTCGTACATTTGCCCGCAAATTCATTAATAGAAAACGGACGTGATTGTAGCAAGAAGCAAAGTTCATTTGAATCGTGCAACACCCTGGAAAGATGGTTGCCATATTGCAGATAAAATTCAAAGGGTCTCGTTCATTGCAATCCTTTACGTTAACCAAACCCCTCCACATGCTCAGACAAAAACTGCAGCCTCCACTTTGACTTGCACAAATTGTCTTGCACAATTTTCTATCATTTTGCCACATGAATTTAAAACAGCTTATTTCAAATACGTCATGCTGCCATTGATTTATTTTTACATAAGGTTTTTCAACTGAGTTCTTGTGTCTTTTTTACATAAATAAATAATTTGTACATAAAAGAGTGATGATCCTTTTTGAATAAAAAGAGAAAAGAATTCATTAAACGGTACAAAAAAAAATAATTGTGGTGATTGCGCTCAATTCCATTCCATTATGGGGGACACCCCCAATGCTAAAGGCTGTGTGTCACAATGCTGTGTACCGGGGTTGTAGTATGTTGTGACAATGAGAATGGCTGATTACCTCGCGTACTTAAGGTTTCGATGCACATTCCAGCAATGGAATTCATCGTTGCACACACACTCAAAACACACAGAAAGACTTCAATGCAGTATATTCAAGGTGAATGCCGCAAGGGGGTGGGTGGTGCATGCGCTGCCACCCTATGTGCAAATAAATAACGAAAGTGGGAAATGAGAACAAAAACAAAAAGGGAGAATATGTATTGTATGTGTGTCTTGTTATCCATGGAAAATCAAGATTTTTTTTCGCTCCTTCCACGTATTATGTGGGACATGACTTGAATTGGCAATGAGGACGTTGGCAAATAGTTCCGTTTCCTTGTCGGGGCTGTCGCCTTGCATGTAGTGGCGGTGTGGTGATTCTTGCCGATCAATAAGTTGTTTGGATTTCAGGATTTTACAGCGCGAGGAATTTCTTTAAATTGAGACTGCTTGTGCCATTGATTTGTTTTACGAATTTGCACTTTTTTGCCAGACAAATTGCAATTGATTTTTTGGTAATTGGTAAAATGGTAGACAATTGTTAAAAATTAAATTCAATTCCTGGAATTTAAAGAAGACAGATTTTGATTTTGGAAGTGGGGAAATATTTGGAAATTCAGTTTAATTTAAAACTTTAAAGGACTTCAATTAAAGCTTAATAAAAATATTTTTCTGGTTTATTATTTAAATCAGGAATCGCTGTTTCACTTTCAAAAAAATATCTTCATTTAAGAACAGTCTCCCCTCTCCACTTCTTAATCCAAACACCATCTCCATCTGCTTCTTAATAATCGTGCAAGACATTGTGGCCTTGTTTATTTATTATTATTACGTAAAAACAACAGCATACGTTGTAAATCCGACGTGACGTAAAACCGTACCCACATTTTAAATTAATCTCCACATAAATCCGATAAGTCGTCAAACACTTAAGTCGCT
This sequence comes from Sylvicola cinctus, assembly GCA_963854165.1. NCBI lineage: Eukaryota > Metazoa > Arthropoda > Insecta > Diptera > Anisopodidae > Sylvicola > Sylvicola cinctus. The sequence goes on from OY974084.1 coordinate 39,240,819, forward strand.
CTTTTGTGATTACGAAACCCCACATTTTCTTTAAACGCAATTACTGCTTTATTTACCTTTAAAGGTTTAAACAAAAGTTATAATATTTTAAATTTATTACAGGCGACGTCGATGATTGCATTGTGACGCCGACGCCACAGGGACAATTCACACCATTACCGGAGGCTCTTTGCGACGTCATCATGGACTTGACGTCTCAGGGACAGTCTGCCACAATGGAGAATATTAAAGTTAAACTCATTCTAAGGTAAAATTCAGACTTTGATGTATTTTCTGCGGTGTTTTAATGAAATGCATTTTACATTTAGATTTCCTCACATACAACCACCTTCATCGGAATTTATTTACGATAGCCTGGCTCAGTTGATGCAAGAACGCAAAATCTATCAAACGTCAAAAGGCTACTTCATCGTGACACCGGAGTGAGTATTTCTAAGAGCTTCCCAAATTGGTTCAATTTCTAATTGCCAAATTATTTCATTACAGACGGAGACGAAGCCGATCAAGACCACGAATGCATCGATCATTTGATGAATCCTACGAAGATTTGGAACCAGCTGAGTCACGGACAATCTTAATGACGAATTCGGAAGCATTGCACAGCCTGTATGGAGAAATCTCCACGGAACGTGATGGAGACCTCACACACCAGTGTATTCAAACCAATTTGGCGGATGTGATTTGTGGAGGTTTGTTGTGACTTGTTTTTGTAAAATGCTTTGTACAAAAAAAATGTTAATTTGTGAAATTTTTTGTGCAGGAAATCCAAACGATAAAATTATGTATGCACGATCTTCAAAACGACGAAGCGCATCATTTCCAACGCCACGTAGCCTCGAGCGAAGACACAGTTTGCGACTCTTTGGCTCATCCAAACGATTGCAGCGATGCGCTTCGACTAGAAGTTTATCTAAAACTTATGTACAAACATTAACAACAGACAGCAGCAGTTCAGAGTGTCATAGCACAGATTCATCATCTCCAAGTAATTAATATTTTGTTGCTTTAAATTTAGGTTTTTCTTTAAAATGTGAAACTTAACACTTTAAATTGTTTAAAAATTTTATAGAAAAAGCTTCACTATTGTCACGACTCTTCAGAAGGAGTGGCCGAAGCAAACAGCGTCAACTCGAGACGTTCTCAGCCCAGTTTCCACCAGCCGAGTGGTTTAACTCAAAGGCCGTCCATTTACACAGTGTTGGAACTCAAACCAGCGACGTAAGATTAATTTCCATTTTAATTGTTACACATTCTAACAATGCTTTCCAATTCCAGGACATCCCGGTAGCCCATACATTATCAAACTCAACTTTCTACGATGGTTCCGAATTGAGTCAACGCTCATCCACATTACCGAGACGTCATCGTCGGCATTTATCCAGTGAATCAACATTTGTGATATCATCCAGAGATTGCTCTCCGATTCGTCGACGGTCCCCTGGCTACTGCAGTGTCAGTCTTCCGCGCTCCACGCACTCAATTCCAGCCACATCCACAACCAGTAAAACACAACGAACCATACCCAGCAAGCACATCATCGAGGAGCAAAATCGGATGGCTGCAAAAAGTGGAGAAATATGCCGGAAGCAGCCGACACACACGCAACGCCAAACTGCCATGCACAGTGGCCCCTCCAGTTTGGAGTCGGGCAAAGCGTCAATGCTCACTTCGGGCCCATCCAGTATTGACAGTGGCAAGTTGTCATTCAGTCGAACCAGTGGGCATTCCAGCTTGGAGTCACACGCCTCCGCTAGTACGGTTACCACAATGCAATCGCCAAGTCGTTCAATTATAATCAATAGTTCGCCCAAATTTTCGCCAAAACATCAACAAATTGGCAAGTCGAAATTGGCAACGGACGCCGTCAATCGGATGAAGTCGTCGAATGGTTTGACAAATGGCCGAAATGAAGATGTTACTGTTAATGGCAAACCACCCCGGGGTAGCATACCAAATTCAAATTCAAATAGCTCAATTACGCTTCAGGTTACCACAACAAATAATTCACAAAGCAACATGCCCAGCACAAAGATCTACGTCCAGAACTCACCGGTTCGCAGTGTTATTAAGCTGGAAAATGGCAAGCTGACAGAGAACTCAAATGTATTTATAATCAACAATGAGACGACCACAAATGCCAAGGGTGAGATTATTAAAAGGACACTCTCCAAGCAGGGTAGTCCCACCAAAATGCCGTCCACACAAGAAAGGGAGAAGACAACTTGCTACAGCGAAACCGATTTGGACACAGGCGACTCGTTGTCGTTGATTAGTGAAACAACACCCGACCAGAGTATTCAAATAACGGAAGACATTGAAAATTTAAAATTCACCAAGAACATCAACAATGATGCCACAATGAACAACAGCAGGAAGCTGTCGCTTCAAATTCCACACGCCAGCAATAATATTGTCTATAAAAATGTTTTGAAAGATGTGCCAGTTTCGGATCCGACATCACCAGTGAATAACAAAAATATTTTCGGATTGGATGGTTGCCCTAAGCCAGATCACATGCAAATATCGGGATCAGTTGGGAATTTAAGATGTTTTGAAAAGAACGAGAAGAAACTGAATTCCCATTGCGACTTGAATAACATTCAACATGAACCACATGGCTCATTAAGCAAAAAGGCGTCCATTCTCAACTCTAATCCAGCCATTAACACCGATTCTCTCGCACACATCCTTCACAAGAATATTATCGCCGTTGGCAGTGAGCCCAATTTGGCGATCAAAAACATTGAGTGCAAGCAGCGATGCAATAATGGGGAGAAGTCGGTGGAGAAAGAAACGGTTGATCGGCGGTTCAGTTTGTCGAAGGAAAATGGTGATGAGTTGTACAACTTTCCGAGTCTCACGGATTTGAGCTTCAACTTTACATCGTTGGCGGCGCAAAAAATATTGCAAGGCGTCAGCATTAACAGCATTGACACGCTGGTTGAATTGAATATGGCGAATGGGCAGGACAAGCCACAGAATAATGTCAATCAGACGCAACCCACGCCAATTTGTACGGATTACGGAATGGTTTAGAAGTTTATTGTAGTCAAGTAAAATAAATTCATAAAAATAACCCATTTTTTATACGAAAATATCCCAAGTATTTTGTAATTGCCGATTTAGAAAATTAACTCCCCTCTCCCCCCCCCCCCCCACGCGTAGGTAGATAGAATTAGCAATTATTATGTAGGATAGTCAGTTGGGGTTGTAACTTGTAGACGCCATTATTTAATTAAAAATTGAAACACTGGATCGTCTTATGAGTTGTGTGATGAGTGCGTGCAAAATGGGTGAGGGATGAGCAGTTCCTTCACCACAACGATCGTTATATCGTGATCATCCGTCTTTTAAAGAGCATAATTCCTCAACCGGACTTGACGCAATAATCGAAAAACGTAATTTTACTGTTTTAAGTGCCAAATAGTCAGAAATAAAATGTTAATTAAATTTAAAAAATAAATACAAAAAATTATTGTTCAACTAATCCACAGTGACACTAATCAAAACTATTATTAATATTATTATAATGGATCTTTTGTATACTAAACGAAAATAAATGTTAAGAAATGTTTTGAAATGGTTTTCCTTAAACTAACTACTAATCGATTAATTTCTATCTCCTAATATATTATACCTTTATTATTATATTATGTAAAAAAAACAAAACAACACATTTCATGTAAAACTTTAATTTTTCTTTATATAATTTTAATTAACGAGTATCCTTATTTTACACGCATATTATGTATACATAATTGAATAAACTGTAAGCAACGAATATACACAAAGGGTGTTTGATTTTTATTTTTATTTAATAATAATGTCCTGCAAATTGTTTTATTTCTATTTTAAAGGATTAAAAGTACTTACATATTTTTAAATTTACCTAAAAACATAATTTTCAGATTTTCAATATAATGCTGGTTTATTAATAGAAATTCTAAATATTTATAAATAAAGAATTAAAGGATATAAAAGGATATATAACAAGTTTTTCAAAAAAAAAATAAGAAAGGAAAACAGGAACTCAATGGAAACTTTATTTATAAAACGAATGATGAAAGGTTGCAGCACTTTTTAAGAAAATTTTATATTAACTTCTTTAATTAATTTCAAGGTTATCTCATTTTTAAATGAAACAAATCAATAAAAACTAAATAGAAGTTGTTAAATATTTCAAAGGTAGAATAGAGTTTAAATAAAAATCGTCGTCCTGTTGAGAAATCTTTAGAGTTTTAACTTTTGAACCATAATGGTGATTCACTGAAAGTGAAAACAATTAAATTAGCAATTATTTTAATTAAAAATAATATGCTCTTGTGATAAATTAAAAAACTGAATTTTCTTAAGTCTTACCATTAATCGTCTTAAGTAATATTGTAGTAGTTTAGCCAAGACTCTTTTAAAAATTAAACTATAACGGTGCAGTAGTTTATGAATTCCAATAAAGATGGAGCTACTTTTGAATTTGTATTGCGTACATCAACCATTGACAAAGTTTCGTTAAATTTTGCATTCTGCAGTAGTTGTTGCTTTCTATTAAAATAAATTCCTATAATGGCTGTTGAATTATTTAAAAGGGGTTTAACTCTTAATTGCAGATTGTTCATTATGGAATGAAGTCTCGAAAATTAATCCGTAAGACAATACATTGCAAAGAGTGATTTTTTTAAACATTTCGTTTGGCAAAAAGGCTTATTATAAAATTAACCAATTTTGCAGTCTTAAAGTTATAGACTATATTTTTAGAAATTTATTTGGACCCTTTAATTAGTTCAGCTTAAATAAACTGGAAAGTTGAGTTTTTAAACACTCATGGGAAAACTTTATTAAAAAGCGTTAAAAACAACCTAAAATCCCGACCTCATCCAAGCTCCTCGTTCGTTCTACTCGTTCTTGTTATTCGGTCGTTGTCAGGATTGGGCTTAAATCATGACAAGAAATATAATAACAAGAACGAGTAACACGAACGAGTATAACGAATGAAGAGTAGAACGAGACGTTGCACGAACGAGTACCTTAAACTAACTTGAAAATGGAACAGGAATAAGCCCCAAGATTTAAGGACTTAGGGGTTGGGAATTGGCTTATTGCATAACAAGAAGAAATTTCACAAACGAGTGACAAGCATGTGGGGCACGAACTTGGGAAAGCCTATAGAGCGCCACAAATAAGTACAAAGTTCATGGGCGATTCTTACGAACCTAGAATACTTTGTGGAATTTGGGATACGAGCGAGAGTGTGAAGAAGGTTGGTACGAACGAATGGATAACCTGTTCAGTACGAAAAAAAGCACGAACGAGTATACGAATGTTATTTTCATTAATTAAGGAATATATAGTAGTAGTGGAATGGAGGATGTAACCCCTAATTAATCTTCTGTAATTAAATTCGACATCAAAAAAAAATTTAAGAAGTAAAACTTTAAATGCCTTTAAAAGTTTATATTTTTTCTTCTAAACTTGATTCTTTAATAAATCCATAATTTTAAAACTGTAAAAACTGCAGCAATCCTATAAATAAACTTACAATAAAACCAAAAGTCCATATTTTGTCTATACACACAATTTTATTAACCTGCTTCATTAACAACATAGTACATAAGATGTTTTAATCTAATAAATACGCAATTGTTTGCATCTTCAGACCTCCCCCATTATAACATCTTAATAACACGATACATCATGTTGATTGAAAAATGAAAAAAAAACAACAAAAAACAAAAAACAATTGAGAACCGAAAAAAAGGTGAATTCTGTATATTGTTCTAGTGCACGACATCATTTAAAGTGAGTTACATATATTTAATTATAAATATTTATTATATTAATATGTGTTTTGGTTTATGATAAAAATACGATTTTGAAGATTGTGTTTTGTTTGTGAGAAATAAAATATATTTTAGGGGAAAAATGTGCAAAATGCGTAAAATTGCATAAATTGTACAAATTTTTGGTGAAACAATTGTATTTATAAATGTCTGACTACGACAAAATTTACCGCATCATCGCAGTTAAATGAAAAGAATTGTTGTTAGTTGGTGGAATTACATAATTTTTTGTGTTATTGCCATTAAATACGTTTTATTGTTTGCATAAATATTATGATTAAAAATGTGTGCGGTTTAATTAAACACACGCAATTAAATCCACTGCTCAGTCCGGGTGTTGTCATTCACTGAATTACAATAATTATGTTTATCGTACACAATTGTACAACCAATTTCTATTAATATAGTTAGAAGCAAAAGCATTTTTACCATTCAAATACGTGGCGTATTGATGAATTTTAAAGTCAAAAAACATTTGTGTAATTTAAGGGGCTTTTGACTATTTTTTATAATAGTCTTTATAGTCTATTTTGCTATAATTACCCGTACAAGAGCATCTTTAAGGTTGCCCTAAAAACGATGAACGTTTTTTTTACCTATTTAATTTCCTTATTTACTTAAGTACTCAAGTACTGTGATTTGTGAATGCGACTCACCGTCTGGCCCATCATTTTGTAACTAATTCACCTTTACTTTTTAATTTTTAATCATCCTCTGATGATGTATTCTTTCAACTGCGCTAAATATCTTAACGGATTACACTACAATAAGTCATTCTTCATTAATAAATATATCCAAAAGTCTACATAAAAATATAATGACAATAATGATGTTTATAAGTATTGCAATTACATAATTAATAAGTACCCTAAAATAAATGAGATTCGGTTAGTGTGTTTTCGTTTAATATTATTTTACATATTAAAGTGTTAAAACATATTAACAAATAAATTTAAAAATACATTTTAAAACAAAAAAAAAATTAATGAACAACTAACATGTAAGTGTTAAGTATAGTTTGGTAATTTTCAATAATTAGTTAATCATTATATTTATTACAGTTTGTTGTTTTATGTATTACAATATTTTTTAAATTTTTTTTTCCCATTTTGTTTTAAATATTATTTATAAATTCATTAAATTTTTTTTTTAACTGGCGACATCATAAGATCTGCTTTTGGCACCTTTGCATATAAATTGTATACTCCTCGTAAATATACTGAGCTAAATTTCTTAATTATAATTTGTAATGATTTAATGTTATTATTAATGTTTAATGTATTTATGAAATCTCTTTCGACATTCACGTTTTAAATAATTAATTTAAAAATTGTACATATTTACACGAATCAATTTTAATTACAACGAAAATAAATACATGGATAGTAAAATTAATTTTGCTAAATTCTAATTTTCGCAAGAATATACTTTTAATCATTTGTTTTAATGAAACATTTTACATATTTATTATATGTATTGCAAAAAAAAGCCCCACCTATAATATTTGCTTTGTTTCTACAGATTGCTGCACCTATTGCGTAAAAAGCTCGATCTTATTTGGTTCTTAATTGCTGTTAATTAATTATGTTTTTAAATCAAGACACTAATTGATGCATTAAATGAAGAATCATTTTAAATAGTTTTTTAAAAATTAATCAACATACAATTATTTTCATTTAAATAGCATGCAATAAATGTTGTCAATTACTAAGAAAATATATTTATTAAAATAAAAAAGCTCGGATGTTTTTTAATCCATCCACAATACACTTTAATTCATTTTTTTTAAGCTTGGTATCGTGTTCAAAAGTACAAAATTGTGCCCCATATAAAATTAATGTGGACTTTACTTAAGTAATCCTGAATTTAAAATGGCCGCACTTTTTCGTACTTAAGCTGGTATCGTGTTTAAAACTTCAAAGGCAGCGCCTTTTACGTTTCCAAAAAGTACTTAAGGATTTTTAAGGGTCGAAACTTTAAAAACAATCCTCTTTACGTTGCAAAAAAATTACTTAAGTAATATTTGGGCCAACAATTTGACAGCAATGACAAAATAACAAAGGATTTAATGTACTTAAGCTTATACTTTGGAATACGTTACCCAGCCTTTAAAGGAATCAATCTCAATATTCAATTTTTAATCAATTTTCTTTATTGTAATTTAATTGAAAACAACATTTTAAACGCAACCAATCAATAACAATTTGTTGCATAATTAATAATTTGAAACAATGAATTTAATTTAATTGTGTTATGATTTTTTAAATGGTTTAATAATATTTATAAGTTATTTTTTTGTCCATTTTTTGTCGCTTGTATATATTTATTATGTGCTTTTTGTTATTAATTCTTTTTATTTAGTCGCAACTTATTACATTGCGAATAACCCTGTATAGTTAAAGGCTAAAATTATTATACGTAATTTATAATTAAATATATAATATATTAATTTTATTAGTTTATACACTTTTTCAATACATATTTTGCTAATAATGCGATCGACTTAACTCATTTACGCGCATTTAACAATAAAGATAGCTCACAGTTATTGTATTGTACATTATATGATTTAATGAGAACGTAGTTGATGTTTTTTTAAAAGAATATTAATTAAAATGTATGAATAAGATGATGTGATTATGATTTTTAAAGGATTAATTAATAAAATGGTAGTAATGAAAATTGCAAAATAAAATTATAATTTATGAGAGAAAATTTTGAATTTAATTGCACAAAACGCTTCATTTCTTAAACTTTTCTTTAAAACGGATTGCTTAAAATCAATGCAATTCTATCGTCCTTGATGCAACTACTTAGTCAACTACTTCTAAATTAAATTGGATTTAATTATGCCGCACTTTCAGTGGCTTTCATAATTTGCTACAAGATCTTCTCTATTGGCTTTAATTTGGCACTACGATTTTAAATGCTACTGATTGAATGGTAATAGGATAAATAGATAGGAATTTTTATGTACATACTTCCTAGAAAAGTGTGATTAAATTGTGATTTAATCATGCAATGTTTTGTCGAATTAATCATCTAGAGAAATAAACTTAATGGCGTTTTAGTTTGATTTCAACCCTTTTTATGTACAATTTTGTTCGTTTTAGAAATATTCAGCAACGATTTGCATTTCTTTATTGGGTCTCTTAATTTTTAATTAATTATTTGTTTGATAAAAATGCAGAGAAAACAATTTATTTTTTGACAAAAATGCAACAATTTTATTGATTTAAATAAAAACGAAACATTGTTTTTTTTTTACAAATATCGCGATGTAATTATTTGGAAAAAGAGAGCGCAAATAATGTTTTTTTTTTGTTTGTATTTTGTTGTTCTTTTTTTACTGATTTTCTGATGTTTGTTTTTAAATTACGAATCACAGCTCTAAGAAACCATTGCGAACATATTATCCAGAAAATCAATATATTTTGCGTTTTGTTTTTCACTATACAAATTACGAACATTGTTTGTTTTTATTTACATTTTATTTAATATAATAAATTTATTCAAAAATCATTGCTCATTTTACTTCTTTTTATTATTAATATAGAAATGAATTAATGCAATCATTAATTAAAATTACACCGCATTTTAAAAATTGTTTTAAAACAAAGTCAAAATTATTGCTTTAATTTGTAGTTGTTATAATTATTTAAACAATTAACCATATCCAATTAAAATCATCATTAAATTGCACATATTTTAATGTTCTGAATTTTTCTAATAATTTTATTCAAGTACATACGTTTTAATTATTTATTAATTTTTTTCTGTTGCTTATAATTTTAATATATATTTTGTTTGAACTATTTACGCATTTTCTGTACAATCAGCACTTGTCCTGTACAGCTTTAAGATGGTGCTGCATGTTATTTCAGATTAATAGTATAAGTAATGTTAAATAAATGATTTTAGGTTTCATTTCGCCCATTTTTTTTTTTTATAATGCTTTCAAATGTTAATAATTAATTAATTATTCGTAAGAACGGTTTTTAACTCTACCCTACTGTACGTGAAGCTCTATTCAAATGATTGCCTTGCATTCCTTTAATTGTCTAAAGAATTTTAGCTACCCCCATAATTATTTGTTACATAATATGACTACAAAGTGCGAACGTGTGTTTTCATGTGTGAGTGAGGTTTTTTAATGCGCTATTTAAAATTTGTCCTTTATTGTTTTTTTGCTGGGCAGATTTAAAAAAAAAATTGTTGGGAATTAGATTTTGTTATTTAGTTTTTTTAATAAAGTTTGCACTTCAAATTATACATGTAATAAACTAATTTAATGGAAATAATTAAAACAGAAATTCGTTTTTATTTTGTTGGTTCTGACAACTTTTGTTTTGTAAAGTAATGCTTTTCCGGAAAAACATTTTACGTTATTCTTCGACTTGACTCTTAATTCATTTATAAAAATTGCACAATTTCTAATTTGAGCATATTGACTGAAATTTATCCTATACTCCTAATCCATTTTTAAGATTTTAGTAGATGTTTACTTTTAGAATGACAATAAAATATTCGAGCTCCTACTTTTTAGATGAATTTCTCAAAATTTCGTTTTAAGATTCCACAAAAATTGATATTTTTATATCCTGTAACCTTTACAACATTCACTTTCTAAGAGATTTTTCATTTTCTCTAAATACATTCTAATTTCTTTTAAAAATCGATCAGCTTAAATGGAAAAACACTCGCCTCAAACAACATATTGCACAAAATATGCTCTGTTACCGAGTGTTCAATGCTATTAAAGAATGTTTTGTTGGATGCACTGGAAAGCTTTCTTGTAGAAAGCGTTTTTTGTAAATAAATACACAACATTATCCTTTTTCAAGACGTTTGTATTTGTTGTACATCTCTAACTACGAATTCAATGCAGTATAAAGTATTTTAAAAGTGTTGGAATGTAAATAAAGCAGTGAGGATGTTTCTTGAAAATATTTGCTGACATTCATTCATCTAAACGGATCTATTTATTCATTCTATACTATGGTCTCACAATTATATTGATTGACTGACTATTAAGTGACTTAAAAAGCCTGCATTTAGCAAAGAGCTAAGTTTATTTAAAGGATCGCTATGTTAATGTATCGAATTATTATTTAATGTGATTGAAGTTTAGCCTTCAGATTGTCCCTAGTTATTGAAGTCATACAATTTGTTTATTGTAACAGGATTTTGTGTCTGTAATATCCAAGTCAAAATAAATTAAATAACGAATTCTCTTTAATTAAATCTGATATGTGGATTCCAAATTTAAAGGATATTTGGTTTGACGAAAAATGTCTGAACGCATTTGTTTGTATTAAATTCGTGTATGAATAAAAATAAATAAATTAAACAATAAAAATAAACACAACATAAATTAATAAACTTTTACCAATAACTTCTTTTTATTTAAATAAAGCAAAAGTTACAAATTACTACACTATGAATAATAATAAGAATAATAATAATAAAGACATAATATTATATTAAATCCACAAAATAAGACAATAATTGTAATAAATTAAATATTAAGACATTTTTTATATTTTTGTTTCATTGGCCGTGTCACAACAACTCGATATTAATTGTTGTTATAATTTTTAAATTAAAAATAAATTATTAATTTTGAATTTTAATCAGTCTCATTAAACGAAATCAATCGAAACAACAATTTACAAATTTTAATGCCATCCAAGGATAATGATTTTTGTTAGTCAGTGTTTTTTTTTTAATTTATTTATTTTTAATTTTAAATAATCTTTAATTGACATAAAACATATTATAAACATATTGAATATCATTTTGGCACATCGTCTTTTTGTATGTTGAAAAAGAGACTTTTTAATAAAATTTTCATTCGGATGTGTTTGTTTTATTTTACAAAATAATATATGATGGGCAAGCAATGAACATGAATAATGATTTTATTTGTCGAAATTAATTAACAACCATACTTAATATGAATTCGTAATTAAATGAATGATTGTCTTTTCAATAAACAATAAAAACTAAAGTAAATATTTTTTAAATTAAGCCTCTCTTTTAAATAATAATGTGACATTTCATTAAAAAATGAAACAATGAAAGGACAATCAGAATAACATTTAGTTGTAACAAAATACCAATCGCAATGATGAATTAAAATCGATTGCAATAAAATGCATAAAAAGTCAAATAAATGTGTTTTAATGATTCTGTTTAATTATTTGTGTGACGAAAAAAAAAACATTACAACTAAACAGCCCATTAACAATAATTAAAACCATAACTAAAGTCTTATAACAATTAGAAACAGTACCACCTGTTTTCAGTACAAAAAAAGAAGTTGACGAGTATTGAAAATGAGAAAGTCCTGAAGAATTTTACAAATTAAATACGTAAATAAAGGTGAACTAGGATTATCAAGAAACAATAAGCTTTTAAAAATATTACAATTCAAACAATTTACCAAGAATAATTAAAAATAAATAAATTTTTTTGGGAAATTAAAAAGTGCATAATTTCATATTTATTATTGAATATAGATTTGAATTTGAAATTCAATTAACATCCTCTACAATAATTAATGTAATATTTTACCAGCAAATCTAACATTTGAGGCACAATCACTGCTGTACTTTGTAGCGTTAACTATAATAGTCATTATTTAATTTATGTTTATAATTTTAATAAGCTCGTTTGACGGACAAAATATGTTGTAACAGACATTGTTTAGTTTAAGTTATTAAAAACAAATTAAACAATAACAATTATGAGCGTAAACAAATTGTAATGAAACAATAAAATAAATAAACAAACAAACAAAAAAATAATTTTCAAATAAAGCAAGATTCTTTGATTTGTTTTTTTAAATTGCAATAAAAAACTGTAAATATTTTCCCAAATTAAAATTAATATATTTTTTAAAATACTTTTAATTTAATTATTAAATAAGGAAAAAAATTAATTAAATTAAAAATTAAGGGCCAGCATGTTATTAAAAAAAAGTGTAACCAAAATAGCGCAATAATTGTATTACCCCGTGCAATAATTTCAGAACAATTAATTTAAGTAGAAATAATTGCGGAATTTAAATTACCAACAATGTGTAGTATGTATAATGGTTATCTATTATAGGTAAGAATTGTGTATTTTAATGAAAACGTGTGTTTTTGTTTGTTGTTGCAATGCAATTACATTTAATTAATAATCATTATTTAATTATATTTATGAAAAACATTTAATAATCTACTAATAAGTTGTTCCCAATTTGCTTTTCAGTTTCATTATAATATTAAGAATTTGTTTTTACTTGTTATTAAATTTTATATACTTGTTGTTTGAACAAAATGAATTCACTAGACGATGTTGTTGTGTTCTTTTTACTTTTTATTTATTTACAAATTATATATTGTCTTTATATACTTTCATTTGTATTTCATGATTTTGTTTTTTTTGTGTGTGGCATTAAACCACCTTTCTTAACTATTTTCATTACTTAAAAACATGCACATCAATTTAATTAATTTTCATACATAATTTTTGTTTGTTTGTTTAAATAGCAATTTTAATTTGCTTGTTGTTCATTTGAAAGCACACACGCGTCTTCTATCAGTCCTACAACGTCCTACAACAATGAATGCGATTGATTGATTGATTTGTTTATATTTTATTTCTATTTGTTTGTCAAGCAGAGCCAACATATTTTTATAATATGTAATATATAGAATTGTCAAATACATAATAATCTTTTTTATTTGTTGTTGTATTGTAATTTTAATATTTTTTTTTTTTGTATTGACATCGGCGGTTTATTGAAAATTACTTCGTTTTTGACAAAATAGTGCACAAAAATTGTATGTTATCAAGTTATTATGTATGTAGATATTTTCTAAATTCCATTTGCAAATGTTGTTTATATTTTTTAATAATATGTATTTTCATGCCAAGTATATTAATAATGTGTAAGTTAAAATTATTATTAATTTAGTTGGCTCCTTCCTATCAGTGTACGAGTACTTGTTATTAAACAACAATTCAATGCTGATCATTAGAAAACCATTGCAATCTATGATTTGCAGATTTTTTAATCAGCATTTTAATGAAATTAAGTGAGCAAAAAATTGTCCTAATTGTTCTCTGGTTGTTTTTAATTTAATTAATTATTATATATATTTGTTTAGATTGTTTACTTATAGCGACTAAATTGTTTAAAGTGTTTTAATATTATGCATCTCTTAAAGGATCATAAAATAAGAATATCTAAAATACATTCTAAGCTTATTTTTCTGTTGAGTAGAACTCTCTTTTATTGCTCCTCCTTACATTTGTTGTCTCTACTCTGTTGCATTTATTTGCATTTTTAATATATATTTTTTTGTTACATTTTTTTTTCTCTCAATAATAACTAATATGTCGTATTTGTGTTTTCTTGTTTTTTTTTTCCTTTCATTTCATCCATTTTTTACTATTTATTTATTATAATTAATTACATGTAATATCTCCACAACAAATATTTTAATAATATTTAAATTTAGAATTAATTTAAAACAATAAAAAATGCAATCACAATCAATTTGTTTGCCAATAAAAACAGGTTTAATAATAATATATGTATGTTTTGTTGTCTTTTACGCATTTAAATACACAGTAAATATTTAATTAAATTTGGCACTAATTATTTTATATTTAGTCAATAATTAATTTAATCAATTAATACGTAAATATAATAATAATAATAATAAACAATTTAATATAAAACTGATGTGTCAAAAACCCAATCGAATACATATTATGTTGTTTTAATTTTCAATTTTGCTTTGTGTATTCGCCAAAAAGTGTTTTTCCTTTTTTTTTAACTTCTTCATTTTAATTTAAACAAAAAAAAAAAGTTAATTAATCAAATCAGTCTAATAATTATTGCATCAATTTTAGTTAGTACACCTTACAATTATTTAAATTTAAAATTATTATGATTTCTAGATATGTAGCTATGTAAATAGATAATAATAATCATATATAGAATATATGTATTCTAATTAATTAAAGTGTTTGTCCTTCATTCAGAAATATGTATTTAAAAACATTAGATATCTATTATTTAGTACGAAAAAATTAGATATGTTTAATATAAATCTCTGCATTAATTTGTAATTACTATTTCCAATTTAATTATGTAATTTTTTGTTTATTATTTCTCATCCATGTTTTTGTTTTTTTTTTGTTTTTGGTTAAATTTAAAGTGATTAATAAAGTACGTATATAAGTTTTTTTTTTGTTCACCTACTCAAATTGTTTCTGTTTTGTCTTGATTATGCATTTGTTGTTTTGTTTATTTTATTACTTCATTAAATATGTATTTTTATAAATTCGCTTGTTATTATGTTGTGATGAGATGTTTTTAGTTGTTTCATTATTTTTAATAATAATTATAAATTCGAATTTAAGGTTGAATAAAAAAGAAAACAATAACAACACATTCTAATTCAATTGTCTACGTATAAATAAACCATTGACATTTAAAATTATAATCCGTGGAAAGTGTCTTTAAAATTGTGGTTGTTGATTTTAAATAAATACAACATTTAATTTAAATTGCAATGTTGGTTCCATAATTCATATTTAATGCGACACACAAAATTGTTGTTGTTGGAAAATGCGTCATGCACAATTTCAAATAATTTTTCTTTTGGCACAATTCCAAAATTGCTGCTTTTTAATTCAATAACAAAATTACTTTGTATGAATAATGAAATAACATTTTAATTAAGTGCATAATTATGTTCTCAAATTAAATTTAAATGATAAAAAAAAAATGCATTAAGTCATTTACAAAACAGGCATCAAATATGAATTCGTTTTTTTTTTTTAAATTATCAATTAAACAACTCAACTTTAAAATATAAAGACTTTCAGTTATATAAAAAAAAAATCCGCACAAATACTTTTTTTAAATCGCACCAATTTTAAATACAAAATTTGTTTAAGCATCACTTTAGCTTTGTCTTTTCTATTTTGTTAATTCATTAAAAGAAACTAAGTCGAAATACAATACAAACAAAACGAAACGTGCGATTACGAGATAATTAAATGCGGTGCACTGAAATTACTCAAATCTTAGTTCTTAGAAAAAAAACACATTTTTAAAATTAAATGTAACATTAATTCTTATTTAAAAAATACAACCACTTTACAATTAAACGCAATAATAACTTAAAAAAAGAAACAAATAAATAAATTACATTAAAAACTGATTGTTAATTAATAATGCAATAAAATCGGTTCAGCCGGAACTTCAATCACGGTTTCAATTCCGTCTCACGAGTAGTACATAAATAAGTCAATGAGTACGTACTAATTAATTATACATTTAATGAAATTATTTCTTTCTAAAAAATACTTAAACAATAAAAAAATGAGTGAAAAAAGTACAGAGAAACAAACAAAACATAAATGTTCAACATAAAATAATTGTTTTGCCATTCAAATTATTAAACATTTGTGATATTTTGCATCTTAGTTGCGTTATTATCCTTTTTAAACCAAAATCAAGGTTAAACATTAATAACAAAAATTATGCTGATGATGATTCTCCTTCTTCCGTATACATACGTCTTCCGTCGTCTAACTTAAATATCCATTGGGTTGAGATGTTGTTGAATATATCGAGATTGTTAGGGATAGTTAATGAAAAATGTGGCCACCCCACTCTCGCAAGGATGTGTGTCCCGAAACTGCATCCGCAACACAAAACACAAACACACACCCACTATCACACTTAATGCACATCCATCTCCATGTTATGGTGGCGTTGTTGTCTCAGCGCACATCCCCACGACACACCCTGCGATCTGGATGACTTTAATGAATGGGAGCTTTGACTATGTGGTTTGGCGTGATGTAGTGGTATCCAGGTATTGGCAGGCCCGCTGTCTCCATTGAGATTCTGTAATTAAATTTAAACAATTGTTTTTTAAAAACTTTATCAAAATTTATAAATTATTTCAATGTCTCTATAAAATTAAATGTCTTGCATTAAATCAATTTGTATTTATTTATTTATATTACTTAATTGATTTTAACTTAAATTGTCGGTGATCACACAATTAACATATAACAGTAATAATAGTAATTAATTATAAACAATTGAGCAACCATCCACCCATTCCACATAAATACGCTTTTTTTTTAAATGACAAAAATTAATTTATAATTGAAAACATTATTATTTTTTAATTAAATTAAAGACTCTATTTAACTTGTTTGGATTAAAACTATGTATAATTATTAAGGATTATTGACGATAAAAAAAAACAAAAAAAACAATAAGTGCACAAAAATTTAGCGACTTAAAAATATTAAAAAAAAAAAAAAAAATGAAACATAATTGTATGCGTGTGATTGGGTTGAGTGGTAGGCGCTACATCTAATTGTCATTACACAATAAACTACTATTTGGGGGAGGGGGGATGTTTTTTTAATGTTGAAGGATATTTTTATATTACACAAAATAATTACACAATCGACAGCCGATTGTATGACAGTCATGATAGAAGGATTTTTATGTGTTGTTTTTATTTTTTTTTAGTAAATCGCGGGATGGAATTTAATTACGAAATAATAAAAGTTATAAAACAAAATAAAATAAAAGGTAATAAAATAAATCTTACCGGATATATTTTTTGTAAATATTTTATTGGAGGTGGACATGTTTTTTTTTTTTTTTTTTGGTTAAATAAATTTTTATCGAGGTGTTGGTTGGTTGGTAGTTGGTTGATTGGTTTGTTGGTGGTAGACAAAGAAACAATTTTCATGTTCAATTCAAAATTGTAGATGGTGCTTGGTTTGTTTGTTTAGAAAATGAGTTTTTTATATTTTTTATTTGATTTAAATGTTGACCACATTTTTAATGTTCGTTGGATGATTTGTATTTATTTTATTTTTTAAATTGTTTGGATGGTGGTTGGTTGATACGGTTGCGGTGGTAGGAGGAACTTATCTTGGATTCTTGGTCGTTTGGATAATTGTGTTTTACCTGTAATTAAAGGTTTAATTGCTGAAAGGCGAGAAGATTATTTGATTTAAAGCAATAACATTAAAAAGCTTTCAGTTAAGAACCAAATGCAACTGCAAACTGTTGTTATCGAGGGTTGTTATGATTTAAGGGTTGTTTTTTTTTTTTTTTTGATTAATTAACATTGCAACATTATGTTTAATTTGAATTAGTAAGTTATAATAATTAATACATATTCCAAATCCACCAGTATTTATTTTAGTGAGGAAATGATTTCTATAGATTTTTATAGGCTTTCATTTTCAACAAAAATAATTTTTCAATTTTAATAAACCAATTAAATATTGATACATTAAAAAAACAATAAATATGAACATAAAATAACAATATGAAACAAATAAATTGGACCAAAAGCACAAAAAGTAGTTCAATTTTTTTTTAAACATCAAAACAAAAAATTTAATTAAATAAAACTGATGTAAAATAAATCACCAAAATATATTGCCAACAGTTTAAAGATAATAATGAAAATGCAATTCACGTGTTCATTTACATTTTACATCGTGCTGTTGTAGCAATCATCCCCATTGGGCTTATAATGTGCTTTTTTGTTTATAAAAAAATCAAATGGCTCACAGAAAATAATTTCATTTACATTTTACCAGCGCACACCACCCCAAAGGGCAGAAAAAAAAACACATTAATAATAAATGAATTTCATTAATGATAAAAGGAAAGCAATGGGGGGGGGGGGGGGTGGAGTGGTGTGCTTGCTACCCTTTTGTTTGCAAATTGCATCCGGCTTTATTCTGATAATTATTTGATTATAACCGCCATTCTATCTTTTCATTCCTTGTTTCGGACAACAGAAAAAATACTAACTGTTGTTTAATTATAATACAATATTATTATTAAAAAAAGAAATACAATTAAATTACGATTTCTACTCCTTTATTAATTAATCAATCATCTACTTTGGTGACGAACAGTGTATAATGTTTTTATTTTATATTAATAATAATGTAAATTGATTAAATTCATCGTTTCATCAAACTATAATGTTTTATTATTATTATTGTAATTAATTAATTAATTTTTAATTATATTCATCCCCTCGCCATACGCATTTGTATAAAGTGTTGCTATTGTTTTTAATTAAATACATAGAGCGGTATAGTTAAACGAGAAAAAAAATGGTTGTATTAAATTGATAAAATATATTAATTATAATTAATATGAGATTAAGAAGTAAAGAATTTGTTTGTGTCCAAAATATGCGCTATGAGTGTACAATTAAGTTGCAATTAATTTAATACGCCAATTAAACAGTTATTCAGTATAAAGAATATTTTGTTTCAACTGCACAAATACACGCCTTATTGTCCTTACGATAGTTTAACAAAAAAACACAAGTAGATAATTAAAAATTCTTTCTTTTTAAGATATTTTAGCAAAATTTAATTCTTAAAGAACCTCATCAATAAAAGATAAACTTAAATATCAATGTTTTTAATTAGTTATTAAAAGTATTTTATCTTTTTAAAAAAATTCGCTGCATTGTAAGTTTGAAACACTTGAATACTTTTTATTTAAAATCAACTACAAAAGAATTCATCACGCCCTGTATTTAATTTGAATTCAAAATTATTAAATGCTAAAAATCTATTAAAAATATTGTTTTTCAACTTTAAATTTTTTTTTTTTTAAACAAAAGTTTGAATTGTAATAAGATTCGTCATACTAAAATGGATTCAATTTTAAGCGTAATAATTTAGGATCAAAAAATCAGCAAGGCTTACTTAAGTCGAATAATTTTAATTATCGTTAAAGTGTGATCAATATTTAACGAAAATTGATTTGTTTACTGTAGCTGCTTTAAGTACTTTAATAATACTTTGTACTCGAAATAATTTTATGAAGTTAAGGACGTGTTTTTCTTTAAATTTGTGTAAAAAAAATTGTGGCGTCATTTAGGAAAAAAAAGTTTTGTGACCTTGAAAAAGAAAATGACTTTGAAATGTAAATTAATTTTTTATCTTGTTAAAAAGGATTAATTAATCGCAAGGTTTCTAATTTAAAAAAAGAGGAATGATGAAAAATAAGGAAAAAAAAGACCTTGAGCAGTTGCTTGCATAACCTTGAAAAATTTACAAAAAAAAAAACAACAAATAATTGAAATTTGTGTTATTGAGTACAAAGTTTAAATCCAGAGAAAGTAATTGCTTAATAAAATTCTCTCATTATCTCACACAAAATGATTTGATCTCTTAATGTCGCCATTTTGAATTGATTTCAATTTTTCAACTATGACTTCTTTTGCGTATTCTTTTGTGGCTCAAGACACAATTTGCAACATTTGCGCAAACAAATTCAAATGTCAAAAAGAATGGTTTCCAAATATTTTAAATTGTCGCTCTCAATGACAATACCTTTTAAAAAAACTATTGAGATCGTGAAAACCCTAATTTAAATACATTTAAAGGCTCAGAATTCTTGCTCAAAATTAATTGACGTTGAAAACAAAAGTATTTGAAGGTTTTCAAAAGGACTCTTTCAATTTCGTGCATGAAATCTTTTGCATCGCTTTGTAATTACAACCAACTTTGTAACATTTCTACAATTCATAAACACGTGCGCGCTTTTTACTAATGGTTTTGGTTATCCGTTCTAAACTTAAGTATATATAAAATACCAAAACCAACAACATATTTCTCAAAATACAAGAGCTACAAATTGAATATTTGCTGCTTGTTGTTAATTTGAACAATAAAATAAGTGCCCTTATTTGAAGCTAATGGTAATAAACGTTATGTGCTCGATTTAAAATCAAGTTCTAAAAGTAAGTATTTCAAATATACAGCTCAGCTAAAAGTTAATGCATTAGAGCCATTCCTTAAATATTAATTTATTGGTCCTTGAATGTGAATGTACGGGATTGTCACAAGTTGTCATGTTTTGTTTTATTGTGGATTAATGTAATTATTAAAAATGAATATTATTTCGTTGAAAATATAGTATTTATTAATAGTGAAATGATGAGCATTACATACTTCATTTAATTGTTGTTAGTAGTTAATATTGTTTGTTAGTTGAAATTAATTGTTTTTCTAAGTTTACTGAAACCGAAACATGAAAAAGTGTAAGATTCCCGCAGCTAATACCCAATTTCACACTTTATGTCGTATACTAGAGTGTGCCGCTCTCGCCAAGAGCCAATAAAATCAACAATATATAAATTTACAATATTTAAATATTTTTGAAAAATAAAAAAAAAACTCAATTGTAAAGAAAAACATGACAAATTAAGCAAAAAACAATCAAAAATATTTTTTTTTTATTAATTCTTAAAGTAGATAAATTCACACATTTTTAAAGTAAATATATTTAATGCATTAAGTATAGCAAAAAAAAAAAAAAGGAAAAAATTAACGAAATAAGAAATTTGTTGTTTCAAAACAAAAATGATTTTTTTTTTCTTAGCCAAATAATTTTTTTAATAAATCGAAAATTGATAGAAAATGTGTATCAACTCAAAAGTCTTCCAACAACTCTAACGCCCCCTTCCATAACTATACAATATGTACGAAAAATACCCTTGTCTTTTCCTGAGAACAATGTCACCCCCAAAACGCGGGCGTTCAAATTCAATGCACGCGGGATTTTCCCCAGTGACTGACTTAAGTTTAATAATAATTGTCACACATTGTGCAAAAATTTTATGCAACAAATGATTGAGAGGTGTGTATTTAACAAATAAAAAAAAGAAATAGTTGAGGGAAAAAAAAAATTGACGAACGAAAACAAAAAAAAAAAAGAGAAATGTATCAAGGAAAGAAAAGGGCGTTCTGTGTGGGAGGATTTGGGGGGGCGGTAGTAGTGTGGCGGCGTGTGTGGCGCGACAACTTATTACTTAGATAAATTACAATTTAATTATTGTTTGTTGTTGTTGTTGTTGTATGTTGTGTGATAAGAAGGAATATAATATTTCCATCAGTATGGATTGAATTTATTTCGATCATTTTTCTTATCCGAATTGGTATTTGAATTGTTTGGCGAGCGGAGTCGCGGTGCAAAATTCTTATTTCTGTGCACGCCGGTGGTTTGTACCGGCGGTCCCAAATTAGCAAGTCCACCCAATAGGTCTGTTAGTCCACCCAGAGCCGATAGACTTGTTAGAGCGTTAAGTGCGCCAGGTTTCGCCAGCAATTGGGCCAATGGAATAGCGGATGCCAGAGGATTATTATTGGATGTGGTTGTGGTGGATGATGACGTAGAAGATGCTGGCAAATTGGATGTTGATGATGACGAGGTGGTCGTTTGATTGTTGCCATTGGATGTCGAATTGTTAACTTCTTGAAGATTGGCCTTCTGGAGTTCGACGCTGTGGGGGAAATTGGATCTATTGTTAGGTATAAGGGAACCGGCAGGGAATTTTTCAATTGTGTGTTTGCTTTTTTTTTGGTTGTGTTTTTTTTTTTTTTTGGTTTTGTTCAATATTAAATTGTAAAGGATTTTTGGTCTTTCTGTTTTTTTTTTTCATATGAACATTTGAAAAGAAAATTTTTTGGTACAAAAGAGATGATAAAGGTTTTTGATTTGATTGCGTTAAGGTTTTTTATGTATCCACAAAAGAGAGAAATTAATAAAGGATAATGATGTTTGTTATAATTTTGGTCGTTTCAATTGTGTAGTATATTTTATAGCAATTTGTACAGCGTTCATTTGGGAGGAACAAATGGGCCCAAAGTGTTTTTTTTTTTTGTGAAGAAAAGGATTTTTGAATGATTGTTGTAGGGATAATTGTTTCTTTGCAATATGGATTAATCGATTTGAATGCAAGTTGGATGAAATAATATAATTGGCCCTTAAAATTTGTGTTTTCCATTTTGTAATCTCCAAAAGTATAATACGAAAAGAATGGCAATTGTGTTACATTAATCCAGGACATTTCCTTCCGGCGGACTACTCTTGACTTTATCAAATTCTTTTACACAATATGTTTTTTTTTTTAATATTGTATACACAAGCTAAAGCAAATTAAGGACACGACTTTTCACAATTGCTATTCTTTGAATGGAGAGGTCAAACAACTACATAAGTATGTAGCAGTTTTGTACAATAAATAAAGAAAATCTTAAACCGCACTTCATTTTAAATTTAAATTTTTGTTAAAAAAAATTTAAATTAATTATGGAAAACTCAATTATCCTTTATTAATTAAATGAAACACATTTTTTAGGCAACACTTGGATAGATAATATTGTAAACAACAAAATCATAATAATTAAAATTAATTAATAAAAACCGAAACCAATACTATTTAAAACTAAAAAAGTAGATTTTTTTTTCTATTTTTAATTTTTAATTTTTTTTTGGAGGGATTAACAGAATAAACTGAGAAAGTACCGCGATTGGTCTAAGTTAAAGGTAGAGGAACGTGATTGTTAATAAAATTTGTTGTTTGGAAACTAAATATAGTTGTAATAATAAAAATAATAAGTTCTGCTTTTGTTCGACATTTTGCGGATGCGGTTTAAGCAAACAAAACAATAAAATATATAGTTTGTAGTATTTTATAATCAAAAATAAATAAAAAAATTAAATAAAAATATCAGCGACGTTGAAGAAAATGGTCCCGCACTTTTGTCAAAGTAATGACGTACTCAATATTTGTATAAAATGTTGATAAAACTAGCAACCACAAACGAATGTAACGTAAAATATAAATGTATAAAAACAACGAAAATAAAACCACCAAGTTTACACGTACCTCATGTTTATCAAATACTGCGCCAATGCCACCGAGTCCTGACTGCCGGTGATTGTGATGGTACGATCGGTGTTGCCGCCCTCGCGCTCCTCACAATTCGAAATGCGTATCATGGCGCCGGATATTTGTCGAATCTCCGCAATTTTGGTGCCACCCTTGCCAATGATGCAGCCGATGAGATCGTTGGGCACTGTCATCTCGTGCTGCTGCTGATTGGACTGTTGCTGGTTGCGATTGGTGCTGCTTGTACGCAATTGGGAGCCAGCTAGTGCTGCCAAGGCTGTAACATTGTCTTATTTAAAATGTTAGGTTTATGGGGTTAATAAGAACTCAGCGCAAATGATGTGATGTGTGTGTGTGTGTGTTGTGTGTGTGCAAATGTTGATGCTCAAAATTGAATTGATTGTTAATTATCATCGTTCATTTTTTATCTCTCGTAAGTGTTTGTTTGATTTGTGTTGTGTTAAATGATTTTTTTTTTTTTTTAAATTAAAAAACACATGACAAATGAAATGAATGGGGACAATAATGTGGATCAAAGCAATTTGAATGTAAATAGTTACCTGTTGGATTGAGGCCACCTGTGTTGTTGGGTGCCATTCCAGCTAATCCTAACGCAGCTAATCCGGCCAGTGGATTTTTTGTTAAGCCACTCATCTGCAATTAACAAAAATACAATAAAGGATGGAAATTAAAATTGGGTTTTCTTAACATTTTCGATTGTATTTTCTCACAACACAATATTTAAAAAGCGATTTTCATTTGAATGAAATGTTAAAATGTGAATTGTTCTGTTGGAAAAAATAATATCTGCCTCTGGCTTTCTATATTAAAAAGGGTGGAGGGTGTGTGTGTGTGTGTGTGTGTGAATAATGTGTAAATGCCTGTCGGTGGTTTCATTGAAGGAAGGCGAAGGATGATATCTGGAGAAGATCTGTATAAGTATAATTGTCTCCATTGTTTGGTTCCCCATGGCATTATAATGCTAATTTCAGTATTGAAATATGTAGGAACATTGAAACGAATTTAATCATATTATTATGCTGGCTGCCAGTTAAATTTTAATCATAATATAAATAATTGATTTAATTTTGAAAGAATGATTCTACAAATGATATTATGTTTGCATAAACATTGAAACAGTTGAATGAGGGTACCTTAAAGATTATTTTGTATTAACTACAACCAAAGGTTGTTTAACAAATGAAATTAAAAAAGAAAAAAAAATTTCCTGAAATGTCTATTTCTGAAAGAATTTTTTTTTCATATTTTTCTCATCGCAAAATTATTGTTTAAAAATTTTTATCAATTCATTTATGTATTTTAACTATTTTAAAAATATTAATTGAACTGATATCACAACTAACAATCACAGTCTTGAATCTAAGTAATTGTGTTTATTAAATTAATCGGCTTAGTTTGTGTAAAAATGTACACAAAATTGATGTGTCTTTTCAATTCAAACACTTTTAACGATAACAACTATAAAAGTTTCATTATAAGATTACTTAAAGAATGTCACGTGCTTCGTCTTATAAATATAACATTGAATTATAATGTCTATATATTGAAGTAATTTGAGACTGAATACAATTGTCTTTTTTCAAATTTAATGTTTTAAATTCACATTTCGCTGTAAAAGTATTTCGTGTAAAATAAAAAAGAATGCCAGAGGAGGTTAAATAAATGATTAACCAGAAATGCGCATGAATTATTAAAATGTTATGACTTCTTGGGAATTAAATAATTTTTGATACAAGAAAAGGATAAAAGTAAAACAAACAACTAGTTAAAACAAAATATTAGTGTGGAAAAAAGCAATAAAAGTATTGTAGGTACACCAGGAACATTGATAGCATCTAAATTTAAACCTACAATTAACGGGTTAAGTAGACTTAAGATAGAAATTTAAATTAAACACAAATAATAATTAAGTCGTCAAGCAAAAATAATTTAAAACAACATTTAATTTTATGTTATACGCTGTAATTACTTAAGTCACATTGTTAATAGTTATTAATGAACATTTTACCTTTATTATTGTTTAAAGAAAACGCCACTCCAAATTAAAATTTTCTCATCTATTAAATTTTGACAAATAAAAATACAGTCGAACTCCGATAACTTGAACCACAGTTGTTTACAAAAAAAGAAAGAAATTCGGCTAAAGTATAAAGGGCTCGACTTAAAGAATAAAAATGGTTCATAATGTTTATGATACTGCAACTCAAATTAGGTTCAAGTTACAGATGATCGAGTTATTGAAGTTCGACTGTATTTTGTTACTTAAATTATAAAGTTGTCAAAATGAAAAATTTATTTGCGATTTTGTTAAAAAATGTTCTAACATGGAAAAAAGGCTCTATTTTTTCATGTCCTTTTACTTTTATCATTTAAAAAATTTTGTCAAATAAAAAATTAAATGTTTTTTAATATTTTTATTCCCAGAACACATGAAGACCTTGAAATAAAAAAAAAAGAAGCAAATGCCTACATTGTACAACAAACAAAGATCTAAGCACACAATAACACATTTTTACATTTAATAACTATATTTGAAAGAGGATCCTTTGTTGGACACCCTTTTCATCACGTTGGAAATTACAAAATTTAGTCAAAACATCAAATAACGATAAATAAACATTGTTAGTAGATTTGGGAATATAACAGGTGGGGTGAGACAAGTACATTGTAACGAAATGTGCTGTTGAATCTTCTGCTCATTAATATTTGCATGAACACAATGAAATTAATTTTAATGAAATTATCATAAAAATATGTTGCAAATATGTTGTCAAAAATGCATTTAATTGAACAGCAAAACAGCTTTTACAATAATAGTTAGCCATTCGTTTGTAAATGGGCAATTACAATTGAATGGAAATAATAAATTAATGAGACGTACGCCATTGCAAAAAAAAAGGTTGTGGTTCAAAAGTTTCAAATCAACTTTTTGCCCCCATATTTTATTTACTCCAGTTACTTATATAAATCCTCTGGATGCACACAAAATATAATATGCAAGTATTAAAGAATAAATTAGTAGAGTACACTAATTGATTACTTTCGAAAAGAAACTTTCTCACGAAGATTCAAGAGAAATACATTTATTTCTTCAAACACACGATAGAAGATGTATTGCTTCAAAGTTTCCTTCCATAAACGATTTAAGGGTTGGGGGGGTCAGGATTGGATACAGCAGACACAATGAACACCAACATAAAAGTAAGACGAAATAAAATAAAAAGGAAACTTACTTACATACAACAAAACGAACAGAAAATTGAGGGACACAATCATTAATCATGATAAAAATTGCAATACACACTTGAGGGACGATGGCGGAGCTGGGGAAAAAAAAAGTGGATACAACGACGGGGTGGCAACTCCACGGGCATAATTAAGTAGTATATATCTCAAGGAAAATATACACCAACAATGAAATACAATTTCACAAATGGATACAGATGATCTCGATAAAATCAATGGACAAATACTAATGATTAGAGGAGAGCGAAGGCCTTGTCCAAATAAAAGGAATATTGTGGGGGCAAAAATATGTTAAGTATGGCGTAACCGCAAATATAAGGGTGGAAATGGGGTGGTTTAACCGCAGGGGGAGGGCAGCAGATGGTGGGGGTGGATGCGATTAACACAGCAAATAATATAAAATGGCGAGTTGTCTTTAAGTAGTTGAGGAACACATTCTAGGAGAAATTAATTATACGCACTAAATTCTAGTAGGGGTGGGGGTGGTGGAAGTTGTATTATTATTTATAAGAATCCAGCAAGATACATAACAAGGCATTGTAATTAAAATTAAATAACTCAATCCTAAAATAATAAAAATTAAATTAAAGGAAAGTCGTCAACTGAAGGGGTTGGAAAGGGTTGAAAAAAAAACCTTGATTTTATTTACACAACAATTATTATTAGCATCAAAGGAAAACTTTGAGGGGTTGATACAGCAACTATTATTATAATTAAAACACATGATATTTATTGAAAGGATCAACACACGGATGAAGATAATAATTGTATGTGGAAAATTATGTGTCAAGATTTAATTAATTTATTTAGTCTGAACAAATTCACGGATTCAATTTCAGGCGGTTCGGGGGTGGGTTTTGGAAAATCGAGGGGGTTCGATGCTGTGGCACGTGTGTGGTGGTTTGGTGGTGGTGGTGGTGGTGGTAGTTGTGGGGGGAGCGAAATATATGGAAGTGGTCATCACCAATCAAAACGATTAAAACTCACATCCTGTATTTGCTGTAGATGATGTGGAGGCACAGCTGCCTGCAGATGGGCTCCTTTCATAAGCGGATCGGCTAAACCCGAGAGGCCTGCATGAAGACCACCGGCCAGTGCTAGTGGAAATACTGTGCAGGTCTAACACACACACACATACATTTTATTGTTTTTTTGTTTTTTTGTTGTTGTCGCATTTTGTTTACATTTTGTAGATTTAAATATAATAATAATAATAATAATAATAATAAAATATTTGTCAGATGGAAAAGAGAGAAAAAAAATTATTTAAAAGAAATAAAAAACAATAATTATCGAATTAGAAAATAATGGCTTAAAGTTAAAACACAAAAAAAAACAAACAGGAAAATGGAAAAAGGGGCTGGTGGTGTTTAAGTAATATTATGTTGAACATATTTTAATTAAATATGCAACCAAACATACGCTAATTAATGGTTTAATGTGTAATTGAATAAAAGACCTTGGGAAAATAATTAATCTAGATCACTATTAAAATTAAATAAGGGATGAAAACCAACTATGTAGTTACCAAATTGAATATAAACCTTTAATAATTAAAATATGGTGTTTTTAAAATGTTTTAATGGGGTTGAATGCGGTGGTTTTTTTAGAGCAGAGGGAAATCCATAATATACAGAGTGAAATATATTAATATGCAAATTCTAAAAGGATTTGGGACGATTCATGTCACTCATCTGCTTGACTCTAAATTCAGATAGAACGCATAAAAATGTATATATGTTATATGTTTGCAAGTAATATATTCATGAGCTTCAAATGTGATGGATGCGGATGTGAAAAAGCATAGCTACATAATTTAAAAGCACGCTGCATTCAAGTGAAGTTGTATACTAGAGAGACCATAATAATTTTAAATTCACATATTAGGGATAAAATAGTAATTTTATTTTAGCGTTAATAAAAATGTATTAAGAAAGAGCATTAATTAATTTTAAAATGCATAACATTAGAATAATTAAAAAATAGAGAAAAGCACAATAATTGTGATGTGATTTAAATTTAACAAACGTTTTTTTTAATAATGTGACTTAAATTTAAAATACTTGTAATAACAACCAAAAAAAAAGGAAGCTCCCATTACTTTTTAAAATTTTAAAAACGCTTCCCTTATTTAAATCCCCTTTTATTGTGCAAGTTATTCCACATTTTTATTTTATTCATTTTTTTCATCCCCAAAGCTGCAATGTGTGTCTCATTTTATGAACACACAGGAGCAAATTATGTCAAGCAATGCGACTTTCTCAGCACAACAAACATATATTGTGTGGGGGATGATGTTGTTCGTGTTAAATAAAATATTTAAAGAAAACGATTTCTCTAGTTATGCGAGTACACACAGTCGTCGGCATATGTGCGAGCAGCAGCAGCAAACATTTTGCAAACAAAATGAAACCAAACATTTTTATAAAAGTTAGCTTACCTCTTGTGCTGGTACAGCGTAATTCCCTTGTATGGTGTATGCCTGTCCATTTGCAAGTATAACGGGACCATTAACTTGCGGCTTTGGCCTATATGGAATTGTTGCGCCCTTCGGTGGGGACTGCAAAACAAAACAAAACAAACAAAAATAAAAATTTATTCACACAGTTTTTTTATTTTTTTATATTTTTTTTGCACAAAAATTTTTTGTAACAGACTTTACACTCGTGCAAGTACTCTCGTACAATTACGCGCACACGTTTTGACAAGCTTTTGCCGAAATGATGAAGGATCAAATCGACTTAAGTACACAGCAATGGGGTGGGGTGGCACGGCGGCACAACAACAATGAGGTTTTGGAGAACGTTGTTGTTATTGTTGTTGTTGTTTTTTTTTTTTTTGTTTAATAAATATAAAAGCTGCTTTTAAATTTTACATTCGAATGCGACAAAAAAAAGTTGTATGTCCCTCCAGTACGCCACCACCACCCCTATATAGATCGAAATGTGAAAAGCTCTTGAGTTTTTATGATGGTGTCCACTTAAATGATCTTTAAATTCACAACCTTTGAATGTGTTTGTGTGTGACACCGGGTACGTGTAATGTGCACTCATGTTTTGTGCACTGCGTTACAAAAGGATACGTTTTTACTGTTTTTATTTTACAAGGTTAATGAAATTCAATGTTTGGAAGTAGAAAAGGGTCACCTTGTTTTACAACATATTGTGTTTTATTAAATGCGATAAATTTGAACATGTTAACCCTTTAAAGTTGTAAAATTTGTTTCGATACAAATTTTTAAATTGTAGAAAAATAAACAACCTATAAAGTTTTTAATTTTTTTTAAAAGGCAGGGAGAACCACATAAAAATTTAAATGCGACTGCAATAAAACTTTAAACAGTTTTAATTTAAAAAAACTATTTGAATTTAAGCTTTGAAAATTAAATGTTAATTATTAATTAGGAATTTGTAATAAAATTAAAAATTTGACCAGAATACTTAATATTTTGACCTTGAAATTTTTGAAGTACAGAAATTTTATACATTTTTTAAATATTTTTAAAATTAAATGTTTTTAAATTACATATTGATTTTAGAAAATTGATTTTGTTTTGAGCTTATAAAATCTGAAGTCTAATATCTAAAATTTAGAGATTTACGGTAAATCCCAATGCAGTTAGAATATTTAAAATTTACCTAAAACCCTGTCAATTTTTATACATTTATTTTTTGTTTTTTGAAATAAAGTTGTTGTTTTTAAATTTCGCTTGGCTTTAGAAAAATTTACCTTGAAAAAAGAAGACAAACAAATATGCTATTTATTTTAGAATGTCGTCCTTCACAACACAAAATTCATGGATGAGAATAGAGCGAAATGCGACGAACAGACATTTTGTTGGGGTTGGGGGTTGTCAAATTGTGTTTCTGCATACTTTACTCTTGTTTCAATTTTTTTTTGCAAAATGGAAGAATTTATTACTCTAACAATCGTCATAATATTAAAAAAATGTTATGAAATTACGCATGTTCATAAAATATTTAAAGAAATCCTCAATAAAACTTTTAATCCATTCTACTGAAAGCTCTCAGAAATACTATTTTAGTTATCATTGTAACTGCACAAAACTCCAAAGCAGACATTCAATTAAACTTACACAGCGCGTTTTAATCAAAGAACAAAGATTTTCAATCAAAATCCTCATTTAAAGACGCTTTTGTTACAGCGCTGAGTGCACAAACTATGACGAATTGTTGCCACCGAGTCACCCCTTAGTAATAATTTCCATTCAATATTAATAATTGGTTTTTCGGCTGAATTGTAGTGCCTACAATATAACGCCATCACACCGTAATCCCTAAAACCCATGGGTCAAGTCATTTTGATGTTTGTTCGTTAACTCTATGGATATAACAAACACGCTGCCCGCTGAAACACGCTCATCGTACGTTGTTTATACAATGCGACGCTATTATTCGGTCAACTTAATAATTCATGCGGTCATAAAGGACACACGCACCACACCCATAATGAGAGGTAACTACAACTGATAACAGGTACATATTTTAACGAATGGCGTGGAATTGTTTGGTAAAATGTGGACTTGCTATCATGAAGGGATGGTAACAAATTTTTTATGTGAATTAAAAAGGATTCAACTTTTATTTCACATTTTTTATTTTTGAATGCCAAAATGTGGTCTTGGAAAAATTATTCAATATCCTTTAAAAAGGAGAATCATTATTTACTTCTTCGTCAGTATTCTGTGAGCAATGCTATTTAAAATGAATCCCTCAAGTACTCACATTTATTGAATCAAATATTTAAAATAAATTTTACCAAGGTAACCAAAGATAAATCATGAAAATTTTCCGAACAGCAGACATACAATAAAATTTAATCTAATTTTGAAACCACCCCCCTTAAGCACTCACAAACAATTTTGCACACAACTTCAATATTTCATTTGTCAAATACTTTAACCCCCCCCCCTCTCCTTTTCATTTATGTTGTTCTGTCCGAACTCAATCCAAGATACCATACATTAATTCCAAAACTTTATACTAAAATCTCAAAACTTATTCAACCCTCACCCACAATTTATCTTCATTTCAGTGCAAACCACTTAATATCTCTGCTGATATTCAAATTAAACGCTTGCTATGTAAGCATGTGTACAATACATTCAATCTATGTTGCTGGAGCTGCGGTGAGGTTGCCATTAATTGAGTTTCTATTGACTTCAAATCAACAAGCAATCGTTCTCTTAACCCCCTTCCTTATAAATTAACAATTTCTGCATGATAAACATCAAGCACCACCAGAACACCCATATGTTTAAATTTCATTGTTATTTGCTTGCAAATTGTACTTGTACCTTTGATCCCTTAAAAAAAAAAAAACAAACAAAAAAACAACAAGACACGTCCACTTGTAACCGCATAATATGCGTCAATTGATTGAAATTTAATTATATAGTATTTAATTAAATGGTAAATTACCTCAAGCATGACACAGCAAATATGATAGATGCATTGTGTGATCTGATCGGCGGTTCCACTTAATGTGACAGCCCGCTCAGTCGAGTTGGGCAACATTTCGCTGGCCACTTGGATGGAGCAGCCGGTGCTCTCTCTAATCTCCTTAATCTTTGATCCGCCTTTGCCTGGAAAAAATGAAAAGAAAGATATTATAAAAGAAGTCAGCACTGAAATAAAGAAAGAACTGCAATGGTTTGAGATTCAATTGTCGTGAGACCCCTATTATAAGTAAATCTGTATTATATAGTTGAAATTGTGTTGCTGGTGAGTGTGCACTTGTCATGCGATATGAAGCACTGTGGGATGTTATTGTGGATTATGTCATGACGTTCATGTTATGTGCATTGCACTCAGAAATCAATAAGTATACAATAAGGGAATATAATTTACCCTTAAGGGGGATGCTTGACACATTAAATATGGATGCAGTTGTATAACTGGAAAGTATAAAGGAAAGTTTAAAATTTGCATCATGATAAAAAGTTGTGTATTTTGCATTTCCTTAAAATGTGTTTTAGAAGATGTTTGAATAATAAATAATTTTGATTAATTATTCTTGAAGCTCTTGAAGATAGAATCCGTAAAGACAATTTTAAAATACCAGTAAACTAGTGTAGAAAGCGTTGTTTAAAAAAAAATTTATTTTTTTCTTATTTTAAATTAAAACAAAATCGTAAATTTTTTTCACGAACTGCATTTTTTTTCGCGGTTTTTTAAAATACTTGCAAATATGTTTATTTTAGGTCCTATTTTTAAATACAATAATTTACTACAAATATAATGAAGAATTCTAATTCAAAAAGGACGAAAAAGGGCTTATTACATTCCAACAACGTCGTCCAACAATTAAATGCACTAATATTTAGCCATAACTTGTAACACCCAGCATCTTAACTCTTAATCATGACGTACACCACCAACACGTGACTTCCCCAACAACCATCACATAATAAAAATATCTATGTCCTTTATGTTCATGCGATGCTCCTGCAGCATCACACACAATTTTACTTCTACACTGATGGCGTCCATTTATAACAATGCGAGGGACGACAAAGTGCTACAATTAAGTGTATTTGCCACATTCCCCAACCCCACCCCACCCCACCCTTCAAACACACAAATTGTGGAATTATGTCGCTTTTAGCATTTCCCAAGGATTAAATAATATAAAGAGAGCATATTATAGAAAATCCTGCAACGACTGGTGTTGAATTGTGTGCGGAGAAGAGAAACGCGTGATGGGGGTGGGTGGTGGTGGTGATGTGCTTAAAGCAGCAACTCCTCCACCAACAACAACAACAACATTAAATCGAAGAATATCACTTTTCCTTTTAAATTGCTCCTTCAAAGGAGGAATTTCATGAAGAGCATATAATAAAATTTTACACTTCTTTTGATAAGACGATATATATGTGAGCGATGATGGGGTAGGGATTGGGTTTTTATGGGGTCGAGCATGGCGCGACAACACCATCCAAAGATATGTAGGTGAAAAAAAAAAAAAAACACACACACACAAGTGGATATAATATAAGCTTTTAAAATTTGCTATAAAAATGCGTTGGCTGATTGGAAATGGCGAGCATGAAAATGTTTTATTAACGTTATTTACAAAAGAAGAGGGGATTTTCAGATTTATGTTTCTTCTTCAAGGAATTTCACACATTTATTTTTTTTTAAAAGCATTCATAATGTTTTGGAAAATACGAAGAATTATTAACGTCGTGTCAGAATTATTGCAGACAAATATCCATTAATGCCAATAAAAATACAAAACGATAAATATAATCCATTGTGTTTTATCAGCTTTTTTTATCGCTTTACGAGTTCCATAAAAATAAAAAAATCAATAACTGCAGTTAATATGACAACAAAAAAAAAAAAAATGAAAAAAATGAAAATAAAAACAAAATGAAAATAAAAACAAAATGAAATTGAAAGCGGAAACATGACATGGCCTATGAATTCGTGCGGGATGGGCGGGCGCACTCACCTTCATAAATATCAATTTACACGCAGTATAACCAAGTTATTCAGTGATGGTGAATTTCAATCTGCAAAATTGGTAATAGCTTTGATTTGGCACGCGTCACCTCACCTGTGTGCTGGAGGCACATTCCATCAACTATACAGTCATCTATCTAGCATGTTTAATATGAGGAACTTTGCACTGTTTGTGAGGGGGCTAATTTAATGTTATAGTGATCGTAAGAAGTGGATTCTAGTCTGGTGCTTGCGGCGATCCACTACACTTCATCAAATCAACCTCGCCCCCATAATGATGGCAACAAATTTTGAATCATTTAACAAGACCCTACTTTTATTTTTAAAATTGATATTTAAAGAAGGAAAAGGGAGGAAGTGGGGCCCCACCAATATTCAGTTTTAAATCGCAGCCAAAATAATTGCGTGTTATTTCCACAAGGATGCATTTTGCTATCATTACCTAAAGTCTTTTATAAATTTGTATTTTGGTGCAGAAAAAGTTTGAATAAACGTACCTACTCTTTATTAGAGCGAAAATTCAATCGACTGTTGCTATAGAAAAGTGAATTTCACCAAAAATGCTTTATTTGACATTTGTATTCTTATCTTAGAAGAATTTTCTTTTCCGGTTGTTTGTGTTCCCCATTTTCTTTTGTTCCGCAATATATATTCAATTTTCGGCACAATAATATGTTTCCTAGACATTTTTGGAGAGCATTTGTTTTTTTTTCTACGCCAATAAAATGCAAATTAAGAGCCTCGCTTCATCCACAAGGATGTGGTACTTATATCTTATATTAGTTATTTGAGTTGCAAACGAGCGCACCCATTACGTGCAGACATACGTTAACGTTATCCATAAATTCCAGAACGGACACAAGACAACATTGAAATGCGATTGCAAAAATGCAAAAACAGACAGCATGGGAATGTTTGATTTGGAAACTGTTGATATCCGTTTTTTTTCTCTCGTGTGTGTGATGATTGTGTTGATGCATTGATTTGTAATAAATTCTCCAATAAAAAAAATTGAATATGGCATAAATTGGATGTCAAATAACAAGAATTTATGGCGAATAATGTTTAGCAGGGTTTTTTACCGGTAATTTTAAAAGTTGTAGTTTTTTTTGGACGGAGCTTATGTTTTAAGTCTATAAAATGTCAGAAGTGTAAACCAAACAAAACTTAAGTCGGGAGAAAAAATTTTGTAGACTTTTTTTGATAGTTCGTACCGTTTTTTACCGGTTATTTATAAGTTACGATTTACAATACTTTATTTTGGATGGAACTTACGGTTTAATTAAATGTCTGAAGTGAATAATAAAACAGTAAGAAAATTATGTTTTAAATGTAAAATGACAGAAAAGTCCTTTCATTTTTGCAAATGTTGAAAAAACATGACTTAGAATTTTTGATGTGAAGAATAATTTTGTTTTGGGTTTTAGTTTTTTATTAATTATTTCCTATTGTAGCTGTTGACTTAATTAAATTTAAAATGAATATGTCCGAAAGAAAGCCGGACATTCAACTGTCAAATAAAATCAGTCTGACAGAAAAGTCAAATTTTTAAAATTAATTAAGTCTAGTAAAACTATCACCACAAATGTTTGGTTTACCCTAAGTGAAACCATCACCACACAAATGTTAGCTGCTTTAATTTAAAGTCAAAGTTAACAATTAAATTATTAATTCCCAATCAAAATTAAATCCATAAAGTGACACATCAATTTTAATTTAGAAACAGTTCCGCCAACCAATCTATTTTGGGTACACAATTTTTACTGAATATTAATTCAATTAAATTTATGATTGAAAAAACCCCAAAGCCTATTATTTATGTAACCAAATAAAGAATTAATTATGAACTGAATTAAAAACCGCCGATAGTAATAAAAATTAATTGAACCGGTTCGATGCCCTGTGATCTCGTTAACATATTAATATATTCAAAAAGATTTATCAAAACGTTGGTGGTGCCAATCTCTCG
Source organism: Sylvicola cinctus (assembly GCA_963854165.1). NCBI lineage: Eukaryota > Metazoa > Arthropoda > Insecta > Diptera > Anisopodidae > Sylvicola > Sylvicola cinctus. The sequence continues at coordinate 39,277,138 of OY974084.1, forward strand.
TCACCGCCAAATATTTGCTCAACGGTATAAAATGGCAAGGCCACTGCATGCAAATTTCCAATAATGGTGGCGCATACAATTTAACACTTAAATTAATCTGTGTTAAATTGATTTTCGGCAGTCATGGGAACGACTGCTGTGCTGTGTCGTCCCCAAGAACCGGCAAACACACAAACATTCTCTGCTGCCCCAAACATAATAATATGTCGACACACACAATATTCTAGCAGACCCAACGAATAAATGAAGAATAAAACCAAATTCCTTGGAGGCATCATTCCCGCTGCATGCTATAATACATCTAAAATATGGCATACGTCGTGCAACATATGTGGATATATTGGGAGGCTGCATCGTAAATTTTAAATAAACACTCCCCAACTGGAGAATACCCATTGCGTGCAAATATTTTGTTAACTATGTACATACCTATAAGTGATCCGCACTGACTGGCTGGCACAATTAAGCGTATTGGGATTTGTGTTTTACCGCCAGATGTGCCCATGTCATTAAACTGTGAACACCACTGGAACAGAGGAGGGAAAAAAAAGTCATTTTGTTAGAACGTCTGCGTTTTCAGGGTGGTTGGTTGGTTGGTTGGTGTGCAGTGTGCAGTGTGTGTGCGAGACAGACAAATTAAATTGCACATTGCACATTGTTGGGGTGTGAGAGGCATGCAGCCTGAGGAAACTTACTTCTTCAAACTTCTTTGTAATTAACGAGAACGCTTTGAAAATTGCACTCGTTGATCCAGATACTGTGACAATGCGCTCGGGACACGATCCATCGGAGATGTTTATTTTTGCTCCCGACTGAAATGAAATGCAATGGGTGAGTTAATGTGTTGATATTGACATCATTTCACGCCGCCACCATTTAAATTGAGTTAAAAACAAATACGTGTAAAAGCGTTAAAAATTATTGCGCAATAATAAATAATAAAAAACGAGATGACTTATTTTATAAGTCCCCTTAAGTTGACAAATTTTTAATTACGCAACAATTTTTCATTTGAAACTTAAGCCATTAACATTGAGAGGTTTTAATGGCTGCAGATTAAAATATACAACAATGAATTCGTGTAACTATTTTAATTGTAATATGATGACTCTTGCACGTATTTATGTTAACAAAAAAAATAAAACGAAAAAAACTCCATTTATAAGACTTCATCAATTCTCAATGTTAAAAAGGACAAAACACAAAATGAAATAAAAACTTGTATACAGAAAAACCACGGTTGCAATTTTCTACACAAGTTTTTATTTTATTTTATCTCCACTTCTTGTTGTTACAGTGAATTTTGTTTAAGTCTTCATCTTCTTTTTAACGTCGCTGCATTTTAACTCGTTCTCAGTCTTTAATGTGATAATTGTTGAATGGCTTGGGGGACAGCGACAATGCGAACTTCTCTATATTATAACAAAATACACTTACCTCTTCTCTAAATCTCTTGACGATTTCTCCTTTTTTGCCGATGATACTGCCGACTTCCTGAAATTAAATAGAAACATACAACAAATTAAAAATGTGTTAACTTTTGCAGGTGTCTACGTGTTTTGCGGGCATTAAAATTGTTACAGCAATTATAAGTTAAGTGATAATTATGTTAGAAACTGTGGATGACAAATAAACGGATGACGCATATCAATTACTAAGTAAAAAACTGATCACTTTAATCAATAGGTGTAAAAAGTGGTAAAAGTAAATTGCATAGAAATTTTTTAGTTTTAAAAAATTGAACAGAAAGTAATTTTTAAATATGTGAAGAAAAAAAACGATTAATTCCCTAGACAGACTAGCACTTTAATTATGATGTTTTGTCTCACACCGTTGAAAGAATAACTTTTTAATGACGTTTGATCACTTAAATATCACTTTTTCAAAGATTTGTGTGAAAACTACGAGGCTGAACACGTTTTAAATTGTAATGACATGGGAAGTCGATGAAAAACTGACCCTCCATTGCTCCAGATATATATAAAATGTAAACGTCAAATTTTAGAATTTTTTTTAAATGACAGAAAATGTATCTGTCAGTTATCACACCCTTTTTTAAACGAGTTAAATTTTATGATTTAAAAATAATTCACGCTAAAACTGTAATTGCGATCGCTACGAAATTTTACACACGTATTTGTCGACATTTGGGAAGTAACATAGGCATTATATTATTATTAAGTAGGCGAAAATGAAACGCAAAACCTCGAAAAAAATAGCGGTTCGTGAAAAAATTGACCAATTGCAAAATTATTGGAGGAAAAAATTTGTCGGTTTTCGATTAGTAAAAAAAAACTCAAACTTATTTAGCACTGCAATTCCGTGTTTTAAAACAACATGTTGCATAGCTTTCTTAGGAAAAAAAATAAGAAAATATGAAGGAAGTCCTACAGATGAAAAATAATAATTAAAAAACAACCCCCTTACTTAGGTTACATTCGCCAATTAAGACTTAACTCCCCTATCTACTAGCAGCAATTTAAATCTTAAACCTACTCAGGTATTGCATCTTCCTAATTAGACAATTGCTCCATTTAAATCCAATCTGCATAACAACAAGACGTATTAATATTTTTTGACACGCTAATTTATTGACCCAACGATAGCCAAAAAGCGCACATGAATCTGTCTGGTAGGCTCTAAAAATAAACGGATAATACCCAATTTATTTATGCTGCAGACAATGAGAATGAATGTCACCATAAATAATGGATGCGACAATAATTTAACACACGTCGTCCCCACAAAAAGAAGGACACATGAAAGTGTTAAGAATTTGATAAGTGCAACAGTCATACGCGATTATGTGCAACGTTTTACGTATGGTAAAATGTTTATATCATTCCAATCTTTTGCCATGAAGGTACATAAAATATAGAGAAGCATGTTATGCACAAGGATGCTGCTGCTGAGATTGCGATGCAGTTGAATATGGTGAAATAAATAACTACCGAGTACCGGAAAATATCGCATAAACGATGCCAAACCGTTTTCGCGTTTGCTTTGTGTGGCTTAGATTTTCAATTTATTTATTTTGTTTTTTGGCTTCACCATGTTTTTATTTTATTTCAACAGTTAAAAATATGCAGTTTTTTATTCGTATTATTAATGCAAGAATTATTTAGAATGTAATTTTTTTTACAAATATTTTCAGTAAATAAATAAAAAAAAAATTAAATAAAAGCCTTTTAAGAACAGAAATTGAACAACCATTGCATTATAAATTATAACACAGTTAATGTTCTACATTAAAACGCATAGAAAGAAGCCTTAGAAAGACGAGACCATAAAGAATTGCAAGAATAACTGCACGCCTCCAAAGCAACATTGCCTAAACCGGATAATGCATCGAAACAAACATTAAATTGCAAAGACACCCGAAGACATCTCCGCGGAATTTAAACGTACAACATTTTACCGTTATGTAAGACATAAGTCTTAACAATATTCTAGTATGGACTTGATTTCAAAGCTCCTAAATAATGTCATTTATATATTAAAGCCGCAAAACTCGTTTCTTAACTGCAATAGGAGGCTCATCATGCCTTCTCCACTGAGCTACGTATTTTATAAACCGTTGAAAGAATGAGAATAAGAATAAACATACAACAAATTAAAAATGTGTTAACTTTTGCAGGTGTCTACGTGTTTTGCGGGCATTAAAATTGTTACAGCAATTATAAGTTAAGTGATAATTATGTTAGAAACTGTGGATGACAAATAAACGGATGACGCATATCAATTACTAAGTAAAAAACTGATCACTTTAATCAATAGGTGTAAAAAGTGGTAAAAGTAAATTGCATAGAAATTTTTTAGTTTTAAAAAATTGAACAGAAAGTAATTTTTAAATATGTGAAGAAAAAAAACGATTAATTCCCTAGACAGACTAGCACTTTAATTATGATGTTTTGTCTCACACCGTTGAAAGAATAACTTTTTAATGACGTTTGATCACTTAAATATCACTTTTTCAAAGATTTGTGTGAAAACTACGAGGCTGAACACGTTTTAAATTGTAATGACATGGGAAGTCGATGAAAAACTGACCCTCCATTGCTCCAGATATATATAAAATGTAAACGTCAAATTTTAGAATTTTTTTTAAATGACAGAAAATGTATCTGTCAGTTATCACACCCTTTTTTAAACGAGTTAAATTTTATGATTTAAAAATAATTCACGCTAAAACTGTAATTGCGATCGCTACGAAATTTTACACACGTATTTGTCGACATTTGGGAAGTAACATAGGCATTATATTATTATTAAGTAGGCGAAAATGAAACGCAAAACCTCGAAAAAAATAGCGGTTCGTGAAAAAATTGACCAATTGCAAAATTATTGGAGGAAAAAATTTGTCGGTTTTCGATTAGTAAAAAAAAACTCAAACTTATTTAGCACTGCAATTCCGTGTTTTAAAACAACATGTTGCATAGCTTTCTTAGGAAAAAAAATAAGAAAATATGAAGGAAGTCCTACAGATGAAAAATAATAATTAAAAAACAACCCCCTTACTTAGGTTACATTCGCCAATTAAGACTTAACTCCCCTATCTACTAGCAGCAATTTAAATCTTAAACCTACTCAGGTATTGCATCTTCCTAATTAGACAATTGCTCCATTTAAATCCAATCTGCATAACAACAAGACGTATTAATATTTTTTGACACGCTAATTTATTGACCCAACGATAGCCAAAAAGCGCACATGAATCTGTCTGGTAGGCTCTAAAAATAAACGGATAATACCCAATTTATTTATGCTGCAGACAATGAGAATGAATGTCACCATAAATAATGGATGCGACAATAATTTAACACACGTCGTCCCCACAAAAAGAAGGACACATGAAAGTGTTAAGAATTTGATAAGTGCAACAGTCATACGCGATTATGTGCAACGTTTTACGTATGGTAAAATGTTTATATCATTCCAATCTTTTGCCATGAAGGTACATAAAATATAGAGAAGCATGTTATGCACAAGGATGCTGCTGCTGAGATTGCGATGCAGTTGAATATGGTGAAATAAATAACTACCGAGTACCGGAAAATATCGCATAAACGATGCCAAACCGTTTTCGCGTTTGCTTTGTGTGGCTTAGATTTTCAATTTATTTATTTTGTTTTTTGGCTTCACCATGTTTTTATTTTATTTCAACAGTTAAAAATATGCAGTTTTTTATTCGTATTATTAATGCAAGAATTATTTAGAATGTAATTTTTTTTACAAATATTTTCAGTAAATAAATAAAAAAAAAATTAAATAAAAGCCTTTTAAGAACAGAAATTGAACAACCATTGCATTATAAATTATAACACAGTTAATGTTCTACATTAAAACGCATAGAAAGAAGCCTTAGAAAGACGAGACCATAAAGAATTGCAAGAATAACTGCACGCCTCCAAAGCAACATTGCCTAAACCGGATAATGCATCGAAACAAACATTAAATTGCAAAGACACCCGAAGACATCTCCGCGGAATTTAAACGTACAACATTTTACCGTTATGTAAGACATAAGTCTTAACAATATTCTAGTATGGACTTGATTTCAAAGCTCCTAAATAATGTCATTTATATATTAAAGCCGCAAAACTCGTTTCTTAACTGCAATAGGAGGCTCATCATGCCTTCTCCACTGAGCTACGTATTTTATAAACCGTTGAAAGAATGAGAATAAGAATAACTCTACTCTTACATATAGGAACAGTTTAAATCACCAAACTCGTAAACGCCATCCACGTTTTGTTGAAATTATTGCACTCAAAGATGACATCAAGAACATTCTCGTATATTATGCTGAATAGAAAAAGGGAGCTCGCTCTAACCGCGACTAAATTAATTGTATAAAATTATCTAAAATTAGAGTACGCAAGACACACGATAAATTGCATTTTATTCAATGCAATTTCGATGGCATTTGTGTGTACGACGATGTTTCAAGCATTGCAGCAACAGTGCTGGCCGGCTGTTGTTGACTTTTAACGTAATTATGTTTTGCAATATTCACTCTTTTTAAATGATGATGGCTGTTGCCAAAAATTCCGATGCATTGTCATGTTATCATTCATCTTTGAAATGTCTAAATGCAGAATTATGTTATGCGCATGAGACGCAATTTGTATATTTCATGCAACGAGGAAGAGTCGTGTGCATGTTTGACAATTACAGAATATGAAATTAAGTGGAGATTCCCTTGTTTTAAATTAAAACTTTATTATAATAAATTTTAAACAGCCCCACGAAAAAATTTTGACAGTTAAAAAAACGGAGTCTTCTAAAAATAAATAAAAGCAGCGCCATCTTTTGTTGAATTTGGAAGCATAATAAGCTTTAACAGTTAAATGTATCGGTGAACTTTAAAAAATTATTGAATATGTATTAATACAAACTTTTTCAACATCAATTCTTTAACAACTTTTTGTTGTGCTGCAAATTAACACAACTTGCTCTTTTAAGAAATTTCTGACTTCAATTTCATTTTCGTGTAAATACAAAATTTTTATTTAAAAATTAAATATACGACTATGTGTGTCTTTTTTTTAACGATAGAATTTTAAACCTCCAAAAAAACGTAAGTCTGATTGAAGTAATGCGGCGCCATCTATCGTTGAATTTGAAAACACACTTAATGTAGGCCGATAGATGGCAGTATAATTAGAAACTAATTAAATTTAAAGGAACTAGATCATAAATACATAATAAATAAAATAAAACGTAAGAAAATGCATCAAAAACGTTTTATATATTGCTTTTAACGTCAAAAGAAAATTAATTCTTTGAGTAGTTAATAGAAAGAAACTAAATTTTCCCATTAAATTTCATTGACGATAAAACATTATCATAATGAGCCGTTAGAAACATAATATTAAACATTATTTGCAATAAAAGCGTTGATTTAATTACAGAAATGCTTGTAAAATTACGATCATAACTGCAATTTACAATCTCACGCAGTCATTAAAATATTATGCACTTGGCCTCAGTATAGTCACTCCGATTTTTTTCTTGCACCGCTTTTCATTCCCATCATCATAATAATGTTTCAAAATCTTATTAAAGATCTGCAACGTTTTGCATTTATACGAGAGATCGTCATTCATTTCGATTTATAAATGTAACAAACTACTCGAACAAAGTTGGACACAATGAGGAGAGAGAGACATTTAGGAAAATTTTCCTTTTGCAGTAACAAAAGGGATGCTTGGCTTACACCACCACTCATACACCGTGCTGAAAAATGTTGCGAAAAACCGCAAATTCAAACATACATTACACCGACAAACGATAAATGAATCGGATATATGTAACCATAAGCAATATTGGGAGGGAGATGGGGATATTGGGTGGAAGTGTCTGATGCCATAAAGACAAAACATCGACGTGACAGTACACACGAGTACATGCTGGGATAGTAGGTACTCGTAGAAGAATAAAGAGCATTGCGGTTACATTTATGTAGAATTATCCTGGCAACTTGCCATGTTGCCAATATATAAAGTTAGTTAGTTCGTATAGAAACGACATTACAACATATTTAGAAATTGGTATTATAAGCAACCATCTTACATGATGAAACTTACGGTGGTGGTGGTGTCCTCCCCACTTCACATATTAACGTCGTCGCATGCTGCTGCCTTTTCCATCGACTTACTTTCATGCAAGTAAGTGTGCATCATGCACATCTTCTTCGTATGTACTTTTACAGACGACTCTGAGTAAAGTTCATTTTTTTTATTTTTTTTATTTAATCTGATTATATTCATCGCATTTATTTTATACAACGTTACAGACTATTTCAATAAAACTCTTTGCTCAATGTAACTATATACTTAACGTCTTGAAGTATAATTAAACTTATACGCAGTGTAATGACTTGTCTAATTATAAGTTGGGTGCGTTGAGCAACTTATTTATTATAAGTGAAACGACACTCCTCTACTGCTTAGATTGTCCGGATGCGAAGATTGATTAAATATAATCGATTTAACTGTTAGAAAAGATGGACAGTTCAGTTAAATCAAGAACCAAGAACAGGTGAGTGAGTAAGAAAGCTGTTTTTTTATGCACAATGTATCACAATTATAAATGAAAACGTCTATCGGTCGGTCTACATTCTTGCAAAAAAATAAAACGTCTCATTCAACTATGATGTTGATCTAAAACACTCGCGACTCGTCACTTGTTACAACGTGTCTTTGTACAACAAATGACAACGTGGTATGCTTTCATCATGTTCTTGGTGCACATAAAAATGTGTAATCTGTGCGAGAGCTTGTGTCACTGAACGCAGAGTCTTCCCATTTGTTTTTTTTGGGGAATAAACGGAGAGGGAGGAAAAAATTTATTTTTTTCTTTTTTTGAAAATTCGCGTATTGCATGGGAGTTGTTTTCATGCACGCAACATATTAAAGCCACACACTCAATACATTGCCACACATGTGATTTGTGTTGTCGACAACATGCCGCATTATATGTTGCTGAATTGTTATTTAAGTTCCATGCTTTCAAATCGATGATCTTGAACTTAAAAGTGTCATGTTTTTTTTTGTGTTGCTTCAGGTTTTTTCTTTCCACCTCCTATTTTTGTTCATTTTGATTTTTTTTGCTGTTGTTACTTTGTTTGGTTTAGTTTAAAATTGTTGCTGTGGTCGTTATACTCTGTATAAGTAATGCCACACCGCGTCTCAACAAATAGCACGAGCTTTAAATTTATAGTAAAAATGAACTTTGCAGACAGGTGCCTGATGTTATAGCGTGCGGACGTATTGTTAATGTTTGTATCATACTGAGAGGAGGTGAAGGTGGAGTGTGGAATAACAACAAAAGCTCTTAATAAATGGTTTCTTTTACAAATATGAACGTTGGGACGATTCACATGAAAATTGATAGCGTCTATATTTTTTCTTCTTTAAAAAATTAAGTTTCTTGTTCATTTTTTAAATATTTTGAAACGCATTATAAAATTTACTTTAGTTTAAATGATTATGATTTTAAATCTTACACAATGTAGCTATTTTCATGATCAAGACGTTTATGGTTTACGTCGAGTCAGTGAGTAATTTATTTTAATAAAGTCATAAAGCATTTAACGACTACACGACGCTTTATGGATTTGTGCATTGAAACAAAATTATGATAACGTATTTTTTTATTCATTCACAAGTTTTTTGTCCTTGAAATTAGGTTAGCGTAAGAAAAATAAAACACTTATTGTCATATTTTTAAAAAATTCCAATTGACCTTAAATTATTATGCGTACAAACATTTTGAATGGGAAAACAAAATTTAAAAAGGTAAATACAAAATTGAATAAAAGCAAAAAACGCAATTTTGAAACCGTTATTTGACTTCAAAAATGTTTCTTTGAAATATATAGTTATTTATGCTACTTAGCAGGATCTTTTTATATTCTTTTATTTAAGTTTAAATGCATAAATGTAAGCAACAAAAATTCAGCTTGGGAAATACATATTTCCGTGGTTATTTCCCGAACAAAAATATGAATGAATAAATGTGAACAAAATGTATTTACTTTATTTGTTCAAAAAAAGTAATTTGTTTGACAGCTTATTTCGAAACATATCGATATTATCGCGATTATCAATTGCGATAAATTCAGCTGTCATAATTGCGTCAAATATATGGTACTTAATACTTTTTACCACTGTTTCCACCCTATCCACTGAAGAGTAAAAAACAGTAGTAAAAATAGTTCCATGGTCAAAAAATTAATTTTGTTTATATTAATGAATTAAAGGGACAAAAACAGTGGACACATTTTTACGAATACTTAAGTAATGTCCCCAAATATTTTTTATAGGATAATTTTGTCATTTTAAAAACGATACCGAAGCTTAAAGGATAACATTTATTGCATGATTTTTCTAAGTGACCTAATGTTAATTATTATAAGTATTTCGACAACTGTGGTAAATTTGAAGCACTGCTGAATGTAAAGTAACAGATTTAATTCCCTTTTTAAATACTATGACATCAAAATAAATAAAGTCTACGTTATATATAATTAATGAGCATAATAATTTTGCAGAATTTCTCCAGAAATCCCGGGACATCGAAATAAAGAAGCCTCGCAAATGAAAAGGATTGTGGTTTTCTAATGTGCTTTTAAAAACAAAACAATTATACTTTCCTCTAAATAATAAAGAAAGTAATAGACACAATTATTTAGTTGATGTAACAAAAAAGGGGGATATTTGAGCCTTGATACAAAAATGCAGCAGTAATAATTATTTTAGTTATATTAACATAAAAATAAAACCATTAGGGACTTGACTTATTATAGAACTATATTATAAAGAATGAAAATAAATATTACTACGAAACCAGTCATAAAAGCATTAACGTCATAAAATTTGCAAACATTTAACTCTGCAAAATTTTAAAACAACCGCATATTATGTCGCTCAAATGTATAAACTATAAAGACAGGTAAGTATGTACAAAACATTTGCATGTGCCATTACAACATAAGTACGTGTATTTATCTATTATACAAATTGTGAACGTACTCGTAGGTAACTAACTATCGTTATGTGGCAGTGAAAGCAAACGATTTCAGTCACAAGCTCTTGACAATGAAAAAGCCTCGCTCAATGTGCCAACCACATTTTCAGTAACTTCCTTCTACAAGGCAGCACAATTTTCATCATTTAAACAATAGGTACATGTGTTCCCAAACAACACACAACCCCTCCTTCATCCTAGATTTCTTCATTCTAATAAAATGTCAACCATGAGAAGTGTAATAGTGTGCTACTTATAAGTAGAAAGATAATAATGTATAAATAAATGTATAACCAACCCCTTTACTCAGAGATGTGTGGGGGGGGGGGGGGGGGTTGGCAAAAAGGATGCGACAGGATCTGTATACAAACATGACAATATTATAAATGTAAATGTGGGAAAGATGGGTGGAAGTAGTGGCCTCATTTTGGGTTGACATTATAACACAGCAAGGTTGCAGCCACATTATTCTGAGAGGAGGAAAGTGTGAATGAATGCTCCATTTAGGCTAATAAAGTTGTGAATTTTTAATTCGATGCTGTAGCACTTGTCTGGGATGACAGAAGGAAATTAGAATTGAGGCAGCCGGTGGAATAATCGTTGGAAAGACGATCCACATTTAAGCAAAATGGAATGAATAATACAAAGATGAAAAAATAATTAGTATTAAGTAATACAGTTCGTGTGTGTTTAAGACTTTAGTATGTGTACGCTAAATCTTTCCATCATTTCGCATAATGGAATGCTGAAATGGCAGCTAAACAAAAATGTTATGGCTGTATCAGTATGCCTGCCATTGTGAACATAAAGAGCTTAAAATGGAAAGAAGAATTATTATGAGAAAGGAATCGCTTTTTATATACATATTATGTAGTAGAATATTAATACCAAGAAGCAACACTGCTGCACGTATGTAATAATATGTACATAAGAAAATCATAATTCCATTTAAGATAATATCTGCAACAGAATTGAGAGCTTAATCATTTTCATTTCAGAAAAATCGATTACCTACAAATTATTTCCGATGATTAAATCGGATTAGAAAGGGGGCTGCAATGTACATGTGTAAGACCATTTATTGCCACATGTCCTATATATCGATATCCAATCAGTTGAACATAATAAACGATGGTATTGTTATGGTACTCGTACTTAGTCAGAGAAATAAAAATATGAGATGCTCAATAATTATTTTCAAAGAGAACTTTATTCTAAAAAAAAAGGATTATTGCTTTAATTTTAAAAGCGTCTTAGATAAGTTAATTTAAAAAAAAAATACATTGCAAGGAAAGCGGAATACGAATTTATAACGATTTGTCATAAACTATAATACATCCACTTTTTCTTAAATAAAATAATTAAAAGGAAATTTCGATTTTAAGAACTTAATATTATGACCTTGAAATGTTTAGCAAAATTTTGTAACTTCTCAAAAGCAACAATAATGTCAAACAAAATTTTCAAAAATATTCAAGTTTCCTAGAGATATAAGAAGTTAGACCTTGATATTTTGATATTATGACCTTGAAATGTTTGACATGATGTTTGTTGCTATAAAACACTAAAATTATTTGAACGAATTTAGTTTTACATTTTGTATGGTTTTTGGGATATAAACTGTGTCTGTTCGTATCCCTTGAAACCCGAAGGATAACATTTAGGAGTATACGGTAAATTCGGTTATGTTTAGCATACCGTTATGTATTATCAATAATTTAAAAATGGTAAAAGTAATTACCGCTTTTTAAGCACTCATACAAATATTAACATTGTTTTGGCCCTAATTTGACCTTGAGAAAAATGACCTTGAAATCAATTAAACCGTATTTGGCAAATGTTTTTTTAAACAACATATTAAAATTTCATGCAAATCCGTCCAGTAGTTTCCAAAATCGACCGGACTCCCGAACACCCGGACGCACCCACATACATTTTGTCTGGACCACTTTTTTTGGACGCAAAAATTAATTATAAATTATGGTTCGAAATAGATTTGGTTTAAAAGACTTTCAACGCATAAATTTCTTAAACATCAAAAAATAATAATAAATTTTAACATGCATTTATCAACAAAATGATTAAATATAATTTAATTTGCATTATGAAGCTCTCTTTCATTCCACTGCAAGTGGCATACTATGGTATGATAATATGATTGTTGAGCTTCTTTTCATACACACAATATAACAGTGTCATGCGGGTATAAACGTGAGTGCCATTTATTTGGTTGATACCCCCACATCTCGCCAAGTAATCCCATTTAGACGAGCACTTACAAGTCGCTTAAGTAGCTCTCTCTCACACAAAAAGGCAATGACACACCCCACATATATATTATTTCATATCGTGTGCTCGCATATTTGTATTCAATACAACACAATTGTGTATCCAGCAGAAGAAGCATTTAAAGTCTGAACGCATTCACAATGCGAATCTATCCATCCCCCCTAATTTGCTGCGTTTTCTTATACATATTATTATACTTAATATGATAAAGGAGGTGTACTTGCTTTATTGTTGAACAATAAATTCACAATCAAAAACGACATATTGCAATTGAGTGTGTTAGCATAACCGATTTATGTTGTTTGTTTAAATTAATGCTGTTTTTATATCTGTACGTAGATGCACTAATTGCAATTAATTATTCAAGAAATAATACAAAAGGGATCTTAATAATATGTTGGGAAGTCAATAAATGTTGGTATGGCAATTACAATGGATTAAGGACGCACGTTGAATTATCTTTAAAGCTCTGTTCAACAATTTAAGTTTTTCCAGAAAAAATATTTGGCAACCATATAATTGGTGACTTTAAGTGAACATTAAAAAGATTTTTTTTAAAGTATTAATTCGATAAATAATATTTAAAGTCACGTTCAAGGTCAATTTATGACAATTTTTTTTTTTGTTTTACAAGACAAATCAATATATATAACTGTAAATCAGCTTTTTGGGTTTTTAAATTAGTTTTCTCAGCACAAACAGATTTTTGACCTTGAAAAAAATAATATTTGGACCTTGAAATATTCAACATTTTAAAATAAAAGCTACAAATACAAAAAAAAATAAATTTACTATTTGTGAGATCAAATATAAGTAACCTTGAAATTTTGTGAAAAGTCACAAATTCAAGGTTTGCAAAACCTTTTTAGAATAAAATTTTTCTAGTTTTATTACAAATAATTTTTATAACAAACCTTGATGGGGGTTTGACTATGAAACTCCATTACTATATAAAATTTGTTTTCAAGGTCATAATGTAATCATTCAAGGTCAAGTACGGGTTATTTAAAAATAGAAAAAAAATTTAAAATTCACTAGTGTCAAAAAATTAATTGAGTTAACTGTTTAAATAACATCGTGAGCCAAGGATAAAGCTTTAAAAGATATTGCAAGCAAATAAGCTGCTTGCACAAACTCAAATTTAAATTACAAACTGCAAGTATGGATGCAATTTAAGACAATATAAGTTACTAATTTCTAATTAAATGTTTAAACTGCATTAACATCAAATAATGTTGGTAAAACATTGAAATACTTCTTCATCAACTAAAAATCTCGTACAAGATAAATTACAACGTGGTGTACGAGCATATTGCAGTGTGTATGTTTAACTAATCTGATACGCAACGTTTGATTAGTTAACTTCCAGACAATATATCCTGTTTCCCATATGGGTGAGTGTGTAGTGTGTGTGTGTGTGTGTGCACATACGTCGAGTACCAGAAGCACGTCATGTACATTGTACAACATTGTTCCAAATTATATTACATAAAATGCCAACAGCATAATATTTGAATCTCTTCAAGTAAGTGGGACCCACTTTAATTAGGAATTTAAACTTCCTACATTTGCACAATGTGCTTTTGCAGTGATAACAATTTCAACCGCACATATGTACATTAACATTATAACATAGGTTCCGTACAGAATCACTGAAATGTGCTAGAGATAAAAGCTAAACCACCATAATAGACATATTGTACAACCTTCGTACATATGTACTTAATATCATGTCGACGGTTATGAAGATTGTTTCACAAAATATGCTCCAAAATATTATTTCAAATTTATGTGGTTTGAGGTTCATATTTTAACTGTTTTAGGACGAGGCGGTGTGCAGGGTTGTACGTCCTGGACAATGTCCTGTGGAAAAATAATCATTGGAAAACGTTGTTGCACTTTTATTTTATTTTACAAGGGCAGAATTCTTTCTGGTGAATTTTTACCCCTTTGATTTAGAGGGGTTTTGAATTTATATTTTAGTTTTTATTTGTTTGTGAAGCAACAAAAAATGAAAATTCATAACGTTTTGCGTTGTTGTTATGGTGAATATGTTTGTTACATGTTTTATGAATATTTTTTTATTTGCAGCTTTTCATCTGTCACTTCAGTGAGTTTGAACATAAATTCGTAGAAATATTTGATTGCATGATTTTTATGAGCTTTCATGTGGTTTTATTTTTATTTTGTGCACCAAACCGGATGTAGAAATTAGTGGGAAATTGCATGTTTAAAAATAGTATCAACTATAAATAATAAAATGTTTAATGTTTCTTGGAATTTCCTCTCGGGATTATTTGAAAATAAATAATTAAATAAATGAGGGACAATTTAAAGACGGCATAAACGATTTTGATCTTGAACTTTAAGAGCAATTTAATTTACCGTTATTTTAAAGCCCTATTTTTGTAACATATTTTAAATCATAATTTAAAAAAAATAGTTTCATTCTATTTAGATTTTATTTGGTTTATGGCAATAAAACAGTTTTTTGTTAGAGAAATTTTCGCTAGTTGACAAGAGATGGCACTCTTTTTTGGAGATTGCATCGCCTGCAAGAATATTTTGCAGCACCACTTCCGGCCAATAGAGTAATAATTATACAGAATAAATAAACAAATCGTAAAATTATTTATTTGGTTAGTCGTAATGCATGTAAAATACCAAAATAAACAAAATGGGATCTCAATAGAATGCAACTATTGTTACTAAATAAATAAAAAATTATGATAAATTAATTTTTTTTTGCCAACAAAATTTAAATCGCATCATCATCAAAACTAACCTAATTATGAAACATAATGCAGTAATTGTTTACGTGAACAATGTAAACACTAACAGAGAGCAAAAAAAAAAAACTTACAAGCATCGTCATAATAACATTTGTATGTAAACACTCCACAAAAATATGTTAATAATGTTAAACATACTGATGGTAATTACAACATTTACGTAACATTGGCATGGCAAAAGAAGCCGACCACAGTCCATCAGAGCAATCAACTAACAAATCACACGTATAACATTGAAGTTGCCTTGAACTATTAATGTTAATTGCTTTTATAAATACATAAATAAAGTTATTACAAAAAACAAATGAAACGAAAAGTGTAATCAAAGATAATGCCTAAAACATATTGTTGAGATAACATAAAAAAATTAAATGTGACTTAATTGAACGGAAAAAATACTATTGTACATTCTATAGATATTTTGTAAAATAGATTTTTAGACCGGAAATGAATAAAAGTAAAGAAATAAAACTTAAATGAATAATGTTGCTGGAATCAATATTCAACATAATGTGAATGCTTATTATGTGAAATTGGAGCAAAGATGTTGACACTATTTGAGAAAGTGCGCACATTTCTATTTATTAAATTTAAAACAAACATTTGTGATGCATCTTATGAATGCAATAATGTGCACAATAACACAATAAGTTATATTTTAATGTTATATTTTTGAAAGGGAGTTGATTTAATGTACAATATTGTTGAAGGGGTTTTGAATCAGTACTGTAAACAAAGCTGTCAATTTGAAGACAATACACATTTTTATCAGTACAAAAACATTCATCTTGTTACAAACAATTTAAGCACATTTTTGTGTTAACACCTTTACACGCGACATATCGTCTTTTGAATTTGAAATCACACGTGGGCGTAATATAACCAAATTGACTAAATGTCATATGTTCAGCGCTGATTGTGAGAAAAAGAAAAGTCAAAATTAGCAACGAAAATGTATAATCCAATTTAACATCACATTCCTGTTTTTGTGTGATAAAATATTATGAAATGAGGATTTATTTGAATACATAATTTGAAATGAATGAAATCGGAACTTCCCGGAATATTTTAAATTCAAATGGCTGCAGCAGATATTTTAGAATTTTATTACTCTCTTCAACGAATGCTATATCCTGTTTGTAGAATTTATATAGTTAAGGATTTATGGGGACAGCAGAGTTGAATTAATAATTTTAAAACTAAATAAAATTAAATTTTATCTGATTTATGTAAATTTTTTAAAGTTTTTATTAATGAATAACGAACCACTTAATAACTTTTATGATGAATGCATTGGGAGTTATAAATGGACGCTTGCTTGTTTTATCTTTTGTGTTCTTTATCACAAATTTAAAAAACATTTCAAAAAGAAAATGAGTAAGTCTTCTGAACGACAAAAAAACACACAAACACATAAATATTATCACAATATATATTGTGAATTGTGATGAAGTAACTAAAAAAAATTATTCAAAACATCTAGAAAACAACACAAATGCCATAAATAGACATAAATCAGATTAAAACCACATTTTGCATTTAAATAAATTAGGCATGTCACTGAAACTAACATTAAGAATGATGACATTTGAAGACTAAATGGTGTATCGATCCAATTCAGGTTTCACCCCCTCCAAAACCTCGTAATCAATAGGTTGGTGTTTTTTTTTATCCACTTTCGACTAATGCTAATATTTATCAGCAATACAAAGCAGTCCAAAACACATTAAATTCCAATCTCAAACACACTCCACAAATCCATCGCGCGCCATCATCTGCACATAATCATTGACAAGAATGACATAACACTCAAGTGGCTATTACCGATCAAATTTATGGTTATTTGAGGCGCTCAAACTCACAATCTGAGCCATTGTGAATCACCTGTTTGATGGGAACCTGCGCGAAGCCCCAGCCGCGTAATCAATGGTGGGTTGTTTGCATTTTAATTAAAACAAAATATATATAAAGAAAAAAAATCTTTTGTACAATATTTAACTTGTATATTGATGCGATGGCGGAATTGACAAACAATTTTTGTGGTGGGGCGATGATAATACCGAAAAAAACAAACAAACAACCAAGGACTTTATGTGTATATAATAAAATATACGTCAATTTAATTTTAACAACACCATTTTATTGATTTCATATTAAAATGCCCATCGCCAACGCTTTAAAAAGACGCTGCAACCTTGAGAAGAAGAAGCAAAATTGAGGTTTTACTGCTTTTTAAAGAAAGACCTTTTTGATATTACATTTTTTATTTAATTACCATGAAGCTGCGGAATGTCACAAACGAATTATACTTGGTTGATGTGCTTTTGCACTTATGTATTTGCAGTTTGTTACCAATTTTTCAATTTAATTTCGTACACAGCAGCTTAAGGTTGAATAATATCCTGCAAAAATCCATGCCACAACACAAACACAAATAATTGAAAATGTTGTTGTGTGTCCAAATGTGCGGGTGGTTTTGTGTTTGCAAACCAAAGACATCCACAGATTAATTGAATTTTCTTCTGCCCGAAATTGAGTAAAGCTATTTCAAGCAAATAATTTAAAATGGAATTGCAATTAGAATTTGAACGCAAACCCCCACAATGACCGAAGCAAAGTGCAGCGTTGGCTGGGACGCAGAAATGTATAACTGCCCGGTTGTGTTGCATGCTGTGTTGCTTTTTAATGAGATTTTGTAAATTTATTATAAAAAAGAATTTTATGTATTTCTGGCAATTTATAAGGAAGAAATTGTTTTTCTTTCTTTTTTTTTTGGAAGTTGTGGTAAGTGGAAAAAAGTAATTTTTAAAGCGGAAATAGTTGACACACACATGGAGATTGGAGAGTTATTACAAAAAATGTTGCCGAAGAGGAGGAAAAGTGTCTTTTTAATTATCTAAATTTGTTTCTGTTCAATTTTAACGACATTTTTATCGTTTTCAAATGTACAAAGTTCTCCCATATTTAATTTAGGGGGACATTAGTTAATTAATAAATAAAATTACGTAAGTAATAAATACAATTACTTAAGTAATCACATTAAAAATGCCAGTAATTTGCCATACTTAAGGTGATATTGTGTTCGAAACCATAAATGCAGAACTTGTTTGCGTTTTTTACGTACGAAATATTCTGTTCGAAATATTTGGAACGTAATTATAGCGCCGACAAAGCACTGTACTTAAGCTCGTACTTAAATATACGAAACTAAGCTTAAGGGTCTAATACAAAAATGTAAAGTAAAAACATTTTGTAAATAAAATTTCTGATTTTCAATAGTTATTTAAGGGACTTCAACATTTAATTTAAAAATAGTTTTTACTTTGCAGAAACTTCGTTCACATTTTTATAAAATAAAAATTATTAAACAATTTCAAATGCCACGACAGTTTTTTCAAATCAAATTATATCCATCAAAGAAAACCACACGCATGAAATGAAAATTCACACTCAAACTCTAATTCATTGCAAAGAATTTAACACTTACATATGCCACCTAATTCGATTAAGTATTATGTATTATTATTTATAAACCCCACACAAAATGTGTGCAAAATAGTGCCAAAAATTAATTTTCAAAACCGATTTAGCAGCGCCCGGACTATAATTAATTGAATGAATATTAGATTGCACATTTATGCATAATTAAATAACATCTCTGGAAATAATTTCGAAGTGAATCCTTTATGCGGATATTGCGACGTTACAATATTTGGCAGTCAACACCAAATGCGGGAGGATGTGTGTACGAGCATATTGTCGTGCAAAATGTGGGTTTGTGTGTGCTGAAATTTGGAAGGCGGCAAAATATGTGGTATAGCACAGTGAGTGTGTAAAATTGTGTATTTGTGTGGCAGTGGTGAATTGAGGCAGAGGCCCGCCGCCGCACACTGAATTGACTCTTCAAATATTCATGCGAAATGTCAAATGTGAGGGAAAAGGGACTGACAGGCTCGACAGTAAAAGATCAATTCACTTAAGTTTGGTAGATGATCAAATCAAACATATTATACACATCTAGACGTGTATATCTGCGATGAGCATAATACCATTGAATTATGTTGCGCTGTTATAGGGGATGGAGCGCCGTGAATTTCAGTGAAAAATGAGCACAATGCCATATTGAATAAATTATTGTTATTGGCACATTGAAACTATAAATACGAATATGTACAGCGAATATTTAGGCCACTTTGTAGTTATAAATAGAGGAATAATAAATCATTGTACACTGTAACCATAGATGAATCGATTATCAATTAGATGCGAGAATCCAAAGATATTTGTTCACCTCAATTCAATTGGGAACATGTTATTTAAATTTGTCTTGAGTTGCAAAGTTGTTGAATTAAGAAGTTGGCTAATTTCATTAAATAAGTAAAACGCTTTTAAGAAACAACAACCCAGAGTTTGAACCCCCAAAGGGGTCAGAATTTTCAGTGGAGGTACATTTTCCATTAAAACCCCTTAATTTTATTCCTTAGAAAATAAATCTCATTTATTGTAGAACAAGAGTCCGTAATTAAAAATTAATATTCCCAATCAAGAATTGATCATTCGAATTATTAATTAGGAGTGCGGGGAGTTGAACCTTTAGAAAATGAAGAATATTGTCAAAAACTAAAATACAATTTTTTTTTTTTAACTAAAAATGTCATTTAATTTAAGAATGGACAAGTTAAAGTTTATAATTTACATTCTGACATTAAACAGAATTACGTTTGAACATCAAATGAAATAGTAAAACATTTAATTTGGCAAAGAACAAGGACGAAATGTAAAACAACATGAAACTCCACGTGTTTTGTTTCTATGCGGCGTTATTTTGTCCCAACATAAAAAATTCATTCACCCACTACAGAATTGAAGACACAAAAAACTAACAACAAACTGGTTTCGTCTAAAATTGAAACACAAGACTCCATTCAACAAATCATGTGTGTGTGTGAGTGTAGTGTAAAAAAATAAATCTTCTTTTAAATTTTTAGACAACACACGAAGTATATAGTTTTTTGCATTTCAGATATTTTCAGGAAAAAAATTAACGTGTTGACAATTAATACTCTTAAACAAATTGTAGGAAAAATAATTAGAAAAAAACAGTACCGTTAATCGTGTGATGTCATTCATATCTCAGGAACTACTTGACCGATTTATATGAAATTTCGAAAATTAATATTGAAATAAATTTTATTGGTTTCAATTTCCATTATTTCAAGGTCACATAATTAAAGGTCATGTTATTTATAACAATAAAAAAAAAGTGTTTTCTTTTAAATATTTGAAAACGATTTGTTTAACGAATTTGATCATTTTTACATTAGTTATTAAATTTTTGTACAAAATTTCAAGGTCAAAATTCAAAAGTTTCAAGGTGTTTCTTATCACAGAACTGGTTTACCATATATATTTCAACAACAAAATATTTTTATTGTAAATAGAAATAAGCGTGACTAAAAACTGTGCTGAAGATTTCAAGGTCAACACATTTAACATTAAAGGACAATCGTCTGCTTTTTTTTGTAATGCCTCCTGTAAATGTTTGCATGGTCCTCCCTGCCACAATTAATTTTTTTAACAAAACTTTGGCTATCACCCATTCGATTTTATCATCACCATCATCATCATCATATCATATGCATGCGGCGATAGAACAAGTTTCATAATTCATGCGTCATTAGACCGACGAAAGGATAAATATTAAATTAAGAGCGCGGTTTATGCAAAAATGAAGCTTTAATTGCATTATATTGACATATTCCGCATTGAAAAGCTTTCATCTCACAACCGCAGGATATATTTGGATCAATTTATACGCTCGTGTATTATAATATTCTAAAAGCAGATTTATGGACATACATGCATTAACAATAAATGCTGCATATTAATAGATACGTAGGAGCGCAGCACATATTATAAAATGTATTCATATGAAGGGTGGAAAAACAAAAGCAACATAAAAATATCCATTTTATATACAGGATATTCAACTTAAAATTATTGGAAAAAAAAAATAGGCAAAAGAAAATGTGAGTGCACACACACACACAAAAACACACTCGCGAACAATGCGATATTGAAAGCATTTTCAATTCAGCTACTTGCTTTTATTTTAACATTTCCGAAGGGGGTGGGGATGGGTGGAAGGGGTGATAGAAGTGCAGACTATATGGAATATATAAATAAATACATACACACCCCTTCTCCCCCTCCCACATGTTAAATGTATATAAGAGGACAGACTTTGTGAGTATGCGGAGGCACATGAAAGCCTCTCTTTCTCTCTCTGTGCCTATTTCGTGCCATTTTATTTATTAAATATATGTATGGAGCTCAAAGAATAAATCAATTTTCATTATTTTGACATTTTCTATTAGATTTTCGTGAAAAAGTTTTTCCCGGTTGGCTTATATATGTGAATGCGTTGCCTGCCCACCGCTGCTGCTGCTGCTGCTGCTTCTGCTGCTTGCACACATGACACAGGTACAGGTAACGTATATCACCGGACGACGGTAAGTTTGACGTTGATAACGGACGCGCAAAGAGAGCAAAAAGAGGGATGCAAACCGAGAAAATGTGAAAAATAAACCGAGAATAGCTATCAAGGGATGAAGTATTTAACGGTAGTGGAGAATGACTCAACTTCTGTGTGTGATTGATAAGTGCTTGTTTATATTTGGTTTCTTTTTCATTCTGATCCAAATCTATCAAAAAAAATGATAACGTAGAAAATCAATAAAAGACAATCAAATAACAATTGTACGTGATTTTCAGGAGAATGACGAGCAGATATTCGTGATTCAAATTATTGGAAAATATCCAATACAAGTTTTATGATCACAATTTTATCATTTTGGCCAATAAATTTGACTAAAAATATTATAAAAACATTAAATATTCAGCACAATGTCCAAAGTAGCACACACTCTGTGCATATTGTAAGTTTGTCACCACATTACAGTTTTCAATTGATCCCAAATGTATCAATTGAAAAGCCATTAACATGTTCGAATCTCCCCACAGTGTATAATGCAAAAACAAATTGTGACGGCAACGAGGGAAACACCCAAAGGACTGCCAGTCACAAGAAACAATTCAGGAGTTTCTATTGCAAATTTTCAACAACCCTTACATTTTCCGAGTAAAAATGGACAAGTGGTGTGGGTAAAACTAAACAGTTATATTTCAAAATATTTGCCAACGTGGCAAAGTACATTCCATGTTTCATGATTTAAAACATTATTCAACAAATTTAAATAGGTGAACTGCTTTTGAAAATTAATGTTTGTTTACTTTTTTGGGGATTAGAATAAAAACGGTAAATAAAGTAAAATTACATTAAAAGTACGATACATCGCATGGAAACTTTTACAATGCTTAAGGTTTTCAAAGTTGGAAAATGCTTTCAAAATCAATAAAAAATATAAAAGTAAAAATTGCATAGATTGGCTCTGGATATGGGAATTTCGAATTTTTGAATATTTTTTTTTTGAAAAAAAAGAAGATTTTTGGCCTTGAAGGATTTTGAAGGAAAATTTAAAAAAACATGCCTCATTATGTGACACAATTGCAGAACTTATGATTTTACCATAATATTGGACCTGTTCGACTAGTTGCCAATCAAGTAAAGTAATATTTCATGCCACTGAACATTTCAAAAGCGATCAAAATTGTTGCAGAAGTTTTCGAGAAAATTGCTTGAATTAAAAACAATTTATCTTGATTATTTTTTAAAGCGACACAATCATAAGCAAATAAATGTTTTCATGGATGAAAAATTGTTCTACAAGTAAGTATGATTTGTATGCTGTAAACCAACATAGGACACAATTGAAAATAAATCAAGGTACAAATATAAACAAGAAATTTGAAGTCAAATTGCATAAATGTCACAAAACAATGTTTATCATCTAACTGTTGAGAAGCTTTCCTAAGACAACCCATGTTTTTGCACAATAGCCCAATTATTATAATGTCTGCCCAAATAACCACAAACTAATCCAATAAATGTTTTACATACAGTCAATTAACAAACAATTTTTGCCCACATGCATTGTAGTTATGATTACAAAGTTTGACTGAATTGTCAGATGCATCTTCCGTCTTCAAAATTGAACTCAAACTGCAATACTATAAACAAACTATGTTACAAATGCAAATCAATTTTAATATTAATGCAACTGAATGCATGAATGCATTGCATTAAGACAAGTTGTGCAATTGATATGGCTTAGTAGAGCATCCAACCATACACGAGAATAGCACTTCCAATTATTAGAAACCAAGCAACTGCAACATAATTTAGGTTAAGAGTTTACCGTGGAAGAGGCATCCACCATTGGCAATAAAAACCCACCCAACTGGTTCGAATGATTAAGTCCATAATATCTCAGTAACAAACATATTAACTATTTAGAAATACATATGCTGCAAAAAAAGAAGAAGAAGAGTCTTAGGACGAGTATAAAAAAACAAGGTGCGAGACACAATACGGTGGTGATAAGAACCAGTATCACTAAATATAAATAAATATTTCTCCCAAAAACCAGTTATAATACTCGCATCCAAATTCCAATTCAATCAAAACGGTTGCGATGGCTACCGTTTCCATATTCCTATTCTATATTTACATGTCTCGTTAATTGAATTACAGTCACACATTCACAAGACAACGTGCCATCCATCAATTTGCGGCGTGGATGGTTGGTTTTAGGCGTTAAAAATTTAATTTTGCGTCTTTTTTCGCTGCTAACTAATTATTATTGTCGTCTTTTCGTCCATAGATGAATGATGATAACACCGTTTTGGTGTATCAATTATTGTCGGAATAAAAAGGTGAAATTGAATGATTTAAAAATAGAATATCTAGTCAACTTTTGGGCTTACCTTTCCCTGCATTATTAACCGTATGGTCAACGTGACGGATGGGTCATCATGAGCTTTGGGATCCATATTATTTCCAGAATTCTCCATAATATTAACAATAACTGTATTGATGATCAATGATTATAAATTGATGTGGGTGGGAGGGAGGTCAACGCGGCCAACTTCCTTTGTTTAATTACAGTTGTTGTTCTATAATAATTGTTGTATCGCGGCTTTTTTTTATTGATATGCGACACTCACTTCTTACTAGCAGTATATTATGAATAATGTCGCTTTAAACTTTATGGGGAAAAGTTTTTGGTGCCGGATTTAAATTTAAAATAGTTGAGTTTTCTTATTTAGTTTGTTTTGTTCTTTTTATTAAATCTAGTTGAGCATAAATATTGAATTTGTCCTTATGCTTTTAACCGTTGTTGATACGTTCTATTGGGGAAATACACTGGAAAGACAAAAGAAAATATTATTTGTGAGAAAAATGTGTCAGTTATGATTATTTTTGATATTGAAAATTGTCAATTTGAAATAAAATAAAAGTCATACACAGTAAAAAGTAATAATGTTCGACGCATTCTTGTGCTGAGTTGCAAGTTGTGCATTCTGAAAATAAAATGCATAACACCATTGCTTCAAGATACTTTTATGTATTAATGCCATACATGTAACTTTACTTTATGTGAAAATAGTTGCATGGTTCGTGGCTAAAATGGCAACAAAGAGGTTTCCAGCATGAAGTTGTAGTGATTCTTCTATTTAGCTTTATTCTACAATCTGAAGAGCTTCATATTCCCAACATATTATAAAAGTTAAAACCAAACTGCTCGATATTGTATATCTTCCTCGTACATACCAACATCGTGTACAGCCACATAATATTATAAAATAGAATTGCAGAGAAGAACGCAAGAGGCGGATGAACTCTGATTAAATACACAAGTAGTATGGAATAATACTTTTCTACAAGAAGAATTTTTGCAAAAGACACTGCCTGGCAGTTGGGTGCGAGCATTTTTTTCTTTTTTTTCAATTTACAATGCTTTTTTCCCCTCCGTCATTCGCCACACATTATATTCCGCGTGCGTCGTCGCTCCTTCTTCATTCATCTGTGGCTCGCGGATTTCTCGCCACTTCTACACACCACTCCTCTGGTGGTGGTGGTGTGTGATTTGAATGAAGCACGCGGAGAGAAGGGATGGGGCCACCGCAGCTACAACCTTATCTTTATCATGTATTCCTGGCGGCGCATCGAGCCGTCTTTGTTACTCACTGGCCGTTATGTGAACTTGCCGAGTTAGCGATGCTTTTTTTTATGTTGTTGTTGCTGTTTGTGTTTTCTTTTTGGCTCCAATTCTTGTCGAGTTTATGTTCTGTTTTCTAGTCGCGGTGCGGCGTGGCTGCTAGTGCTGCTGCTGAATGCGCGCTTCTTACCATTTTATGCGTCTGCATAGTACGGGAGGTTGATTCTTTTCTTTTTTATAGAAACATGTGCGCTTATATACTACTACCATTGGTATGTGGTGCTTTTATTTATACACATAGAATGTTTTATATGCGGATTGGATGATTGCTTGTTCGATCGGTGTTTGGTTGAAATATTTATGGTAATTAAATGCTTAAAATCGGTGAGTTCAATCGATTGAATGAATATTGCAGATTCTAAAAACAGCAGCGGCAAGAGCTGCAGTAGAAAAAGCATCAAATTCAAAGCAGCGATGCAGCGATTTAATGATAGGCATCATTGAGATAGGGCAGTATCAATTAAGATAAGCATCGCTGCAGTTAAACGGAATGTGTATGAGGTTAGGGTAAAGTAATTAGTCTAATCAATTACATAATGCAAACAAATTAGCAATTTGAAATAAATATTATGAATGTTCATTGGTAAGGTTAATTACAATTTTACTTCAGAAAAAATAATTTCAATTAAAATCGATTATTTTGCAATTGATAAAAAATTCGACCAAGGAAATAAATATTTGCCCGGACAATGTTTAAAACAGTGGTATAAAATTTTGCCTATTTATACATCATCACCACAGATAGTTAATGAACATCCCAATTCCTATCCACATATTATTTTGGCTCGGACATTGTTCAAATTCCGTACAGATTAAGATAGAATAAAGATTGTTTGTCCTCTTTGTCTATGAGTTCTTCTTATTCCACGATGGGCATTATGAAAGCGAATGCTTCGACTATTCAAAAGCATCATACATATAGCTAAAGAATGGAATTGAATTCAATTCAATTGTAGGAACAACTGAACTCGAAAAGCAGGAATAGTTTGCCAATTATTGAACTCAAACAGGTTTTATGCCTTGTGCCGAAATGTGTCCCCCTCCACATTAGAAAATATTTTCCACCGCACAATAAATATTGCTATCGCATCAAGAAGGGGTTGCTTGGATTACATCACAAGTCTGTCGAAAAGGGGGAAGGACCAGCAAAATTGCGTTTACCAAAACATATTTTGAGAATGAAGCGCGCTTATTTAAATTTTAAATTGTTATTCAATGAGTAACGGAAGATTTACACAACTTGTTTAACATACATAGTACTGTTGCATTTTGTAGAAGGACAAACTTTAGGGTTTCCTACTCTTCAATCTTCATAGTAAAAATAAGCAACTATAGGCTTCAAACACAGAACTTGTATTTCAAGGATGTCTTCCCAAAAATGTTTATTGTTTTCATGCTTCAAAAATTTAACAATAAAGCTGGTTCCTATCCAACTCTTGGTGATTGTGGAAAAATACTTCATGAAAAGGGACGCTTTACTTGCGAGGAAAACGTAAAATATTAAGTCCCAAAACTTAAGGAGGGGATTATAATATGTAGGTAAGGATATGAACAAGTATAATATGCATTACCATTTTCTTAGCTAATACTGAAACAAGTTATCTTACAAGATATAAGCAGAACTTATAATAATCGCATCTACATAACACAATATTAAAGTGACATGTTTCTTGAGACTAAAGATGGAAGACCTTTCTTGAATTAATATATAAAATATATAATATTTTAAAGACATTCTTCGACTAAAGCTCGAACGACTTCGGAATTTTAAATTTGTTTCCATGAATATTAAGTTTTAATCAGGTTACTGATAAACGCCTAAATGAAGACAATTGCATAGTTAATGGCGTTATTATTACAAAACAATGATATGTAGTTGTAACAGTACAGTTACATTCTGTTTTCAAATCAAAATTTCATTAAACAATTAATTAGCAATATAATTTAAATACATAATTAAACGGAATTGGAGTTGGTGCTACATTGACCCAATTTATGTTTAATTTTAATACGAAAATCGGATTGTTGCATTAAAAAAAGAGTTTAATGACTTTTTTTTAAACTATAGAGACAATAAATTTATTATACTACCACTGTAAGAAAAGTTTACATTTTTACAAGATGCAGTAGAAAATTTTGAACGTTAAAGTTTAAAAATTTCAAGGTCACATATTTAAAGCAAATTGTTGCATAGTTCCACATAAAATTTTACGTGACTTTCCCTGTCATGTAACATGTTTTGTTCTATTTGTTTAAACTCATTTAAAGATGCATCTCATTAATGTGCATTATTTTAAACTTTAAATGTCAATATTTTAGCATAGCAATGCGCTCGCATAAGTTTCGGTGGCCAAACATGGGCAGTTGAAAAACAAATAAACGAGTCTCACGATAAATACATAATATTATGCCCATTTCAATGTCAATGATATTTTCATAATAAACAAAAAAATAATGAAGATTAAAATAAAAAACTGAATCATTTGAAAGAATGAATATTTAAAAAACACGAAATCGGCGAGGTATATTATTGAGTATTGACACAATACAGTAAAATGAGTGGCATAACCGTTTTAGTCACTTTAGTGTAAGATTATGATAATTTGGCGCGTTCATCGGCCGACATCCACTTTGCACGGCCATTGACCGTGCGAATGCCCTACTGAAGCGGCCAGGTAAGTAATAACTAATAATATGTACGTCTATGTATTTTAGCATCGATAAGTGGAATACAGGCAAGCACAACTTCTAACGAGATTACAATAAAAAAATGTGCTTACTTGCAAATACTTGTACAAAAAAAACTATTAAAATTTAAAGTATGCAAAAAATTACCAAGAGGAAATATGGTAAGTGTATTTTTAGTTATTTAGTGTGTGGACCTTTTTAATGTGAAGGTTTTATGACTCCTAACCTATTAAATTTGTGAATTATCAAGAGTTTTTCTTACTCTTTAGATGAGAATGTATATGAAGGTGACATAAACACATTCTTGATTGATTTAATCATAATATATGATACGACGATGATATTATGTTAAACACAAAAATGTTTTAAGTTATTTATAGGGCTTTTAGGGAGTGGTTACCCATTGCAGGTAAAATCAATTTTAAAAACACGTCATGGCAAATAGAAAGCAAAACACCAAAGTGAAAAAAATTTAACGCTTTTGTATTTAAGTTTTAAATTTAAAATGATATGAATTACTGTCGAAATTCCATAACTCCACCAATCACCATAATGCATAAATGAAGTTCGACTTACCTATAAAAACAATGACTTTAATAGAAAAACAAAGTTTTGTAATACTCATTTACAAGTAGCTACCACATAGTAAGTAGATGTATTGAAAAGATTAGGCGTTTTATGAACAAAAAAACTTCCATCCTTTGTATTTATACGTGTTACGATAATTAAAACGCTTTTTAATCAAACAAAAAAAATTAAAATACCGGAATTGAATTTAATTTTGATAACATTTTTTATCAACAGTAACAAATTTTAGGTTCGACTACAACAATGTTTGTTGTTGACATTCACAAATATCGCGCCTATATAAATACGGATAGGCATGTAGTAAGAGCTAAAGAATTAAAACTCCGTTGTTTGGGTGAGCAATGCGTTGCCGTTGCATTCCACAAAAAAGTCTCAATCTTTAACCATGAGATAATTAAATTTCACTGGGAATCATTTTTCTATTTATCCAACGCTATTATAGCCACCTCCTCGGAGTGCTCACATATTATTATGTTGCTGTAAAATATGCCATGCCATGCGAAGAACATAATATTCATTATATGTAATATTATTTCATTCGTTCCCATACTTTTTAAACCGCCGTTACTTTCAGCGGAAATAAGAGCACAACAACAAAACGGTTGCACATAAAAAAATAAAAAATCCACATCGAAATATAAATGCACATGTGTACAAAAATGCACACAATTTTTTATGCTTTGCGATAATATTATGTCGTCAGCGTGTGTACCACACCACATCATCAGCGCATACATTTGTTCTTCTTCGTTATTTTTTATTTTTTGCATAAATAAAATAATTTGTAGCATTTTAGTTCGCATGGGAAGTCTCAAGTCAATGCGCCGCGGTTATGTGGATATTGTGGTCTGACAGCCGCGTGCTAATCAAATCTGCATTATCGATCGCAGTATGAAAACACACACACACATTACAAACCTTAATGCATGTGTGTGAATGAATCACTGATTCACACAAAAATGCACCAACACACATCAACTGCCTGCCATTGAATTCATATAAATAACGTGTTCTCTATTATAAAATAAATATATCGCTGTCATATCATTAAATGAGCCGCGACGCATTCATGATTCAATAAACATTTTGCGGCAATAAAATGTGTTTTTTTTAGTGTTAACACACAGCGTCTTTACAATACTCCTCCAGAAGCGCGTGTGTGCCTGATGAAATGGTGCAGAAACGCGGTTTTCTTCCCCGCGTTGCCACAGTCACATCGATTATTCGTGTGTTTATGTGCACTTTTAAATATAGCGGTGTTTTAGCGTCGCTATAACGCATCGCAAAACTTTATTATATGCACACAAAAAGCGTCACTGAAACTGCAGCACATTTTTAATGACGAAGTCTTCAAAATTTTTGAGTTGCGATGGGCATCCCAATGTGTACGGTATTGTCCAAAACGTCAGCAGTGGGCCAGCGGCGGCATTAAATGGCGGCATTTCGCCTCATCAAAGTAAATCAATATAATTTGTAACGTGATTGCTGCTGCCGGTGTAATGACTCCTCGCGGATTCACTCTTTTGCATTAAATTCGCATTGCAACTTTGCACTTGGATTAGTTTAACCGCGTTTAGCACACTCACACATACATTTAAATTAAATTTTTGCACAAACCACACAATAATACAGTCGTCAATTACATTCAATTTGCATTGCGCTAAACAACATTTAACGAATTAAAGGAAATTTAATAGGGAAAATTCAATCAATTACCTAAATTAAGCTGTTATCATGTTATATTGCTTATTGTACGTGACTTTAAATGCCTATATTTTAACACTGGGCTTAATATTTAATATAAAATAAAAAAGAACTGTGAGAAATTGAACCACTTTGCTATTAAAATGATTAATGAATATAACAGTAAAAATATGTTCCACGAAAGAACGCGTTTACGATCCGACCAATAACAAAGATTCAACTAAACTGAAGAGGGCGCCATATTTAATATTTCTATTTTTCCTCAAGCACAGTGCAAATTCACACATTTTGACGGACGCACGCAGTAGCGCAGTGCAGCGTCGTCGTATGTTTTTTTGTGGTTACCGGCATTTTTGATTTTTGTAATTTTGTTGAATAATTTCAGTTTGTTTAAATACAATTTGATGATTTTATTTGGTTCTACAACTGTGGTATTTAAGAATTTAAATTTTTACTTTTAATAAATGATGTTGATGCTAGTATTTTGTAAAAGTAAATAAATAAATCAATGACTTTGTGTTTTGCATTTTACGGCTGCACTGCTTACGTTGACAGCTGAGAAAATGCGCCGCATTTTGACTATTTAGTACAAATTGTACTAGAACGTTTAATGTTGGCGGTTTATTTGAATTTAAATATATTTTTTAAACAATTTTTTTTAATATATTATTTTTTTAAATTGACTGATTTTAACACGTTTAGACAAATAAATTTAAATGTAAAATAACAAACACTCACTTATTTTACAAAATTTAATTATTTTATTACACTTTCATTTATTACGGAAAAAGTGTTCATCCTTCTTTCGATTTACTTAAATAAATTTTTTTTAAAGTCCCTTAATGTACGTTACGGACAGTTTTGATGATTTGGAATTTACACCATCCAGGATTAAATTAGGTGGAAAATTAAAAGAAGTTAATAAGCCGCATTTTCCGTAAATTATTGCTGGACTAATTCTTTCAAATTTGTTTATACTGGAAGATCTCAACCAGGGAAGGATCCAAAGATTAAATGTTCTAAAAATTAACAGGATTCGAAAGTTAGGACTTAAGGATCACAATTAATGAGAATTTAGTAGCAACTTTCAACCCAGCACTTCTCCTTCAATTCAAAAAATCATCAGATTATGTTTCCGAATCAGAAAGGAGTGCCGGGGAAGATAACTGCATTTCAGCATGCAGCGTGAAATCATTATATCCTACAAAGGTCCTAAAATTCTTGAAGAAACTGAAACTGAAAGATGTGCTGTAAGAGCGGAACCACATTGAGGAAAAAACAAAACAGCAAGGTAAAAAAATCCACAAGGTGGCAGAACAAACTACACATCGGAATTCTTAACCTAATTTCGTTTTATTCTTTTTTAAATTAAATTGAACAAACAATAAATATTAACAAATTACATTAATTAAAATTTATCAGAGAATATAATTAATTTTTTGTTTAAAAAAAAATGCAACGAAAAACATTTTGGCCAAAAAAAGGAGAAAAATCCATCCGATTTAAAACAACCAAATTTAAAATCAATTCAATGACCACAAACATGAATTCGGCATGTTAATTCCATTGAAAACATCTCATGTAGATTACATCGTATCGCACACCGCACCGACATGATCCAAATTCCAATGTTATGGCAACTACATATTACAATGGCATCACTCAAAAGCAGTTGAATCATCTTCACTCATCCGAAATGGACATTGATGTAATCCCATAGTTCATCTGCTCTGAACTTCGACGTCATAAAAAATCAGTTCTCATGTACTCAGTCACCTTTTGTTTCCAGTTGTTAGGTTTCCTATATCTGCAGTTCAAAAAGCGTTTATGACGAAATATTTTTACTTGTACGTTCATCAAAATCTACAATGTTCAATGTACACCTAGTATCTCTGCAGCCACCTATAAAGCAGCGATAAAAGCAGTTACTGCCACTCAAAAGATCAAATAGTTTACAACACAATTTGCAGATTGTAAACATAATATGTGACACAAAAACACATATGTATCATGGATGTTGTAAGGGTTGGGACGTGGCATGTTGGTAACACGGTATCCTAAACCCTTTGATATTGCATTTCCCGGGAAACATATATTTTCAATCCACATGACTACGTACGAGTTTTAGTACACACCGTGTTTGGGAGTGAGTGTGTTTGTGTGTGCAGAAGTTTATCCATTTGAATTGGCCGTATATTCCAGACTGATTTACAACTATAACGGTATTATTGTTTTGTACATCCTATGAATGCAATGACATGCTGTGGGGAAATTGGAATACAAAGTACGAACAACGATAATGCGAGTGTTGGTACAGTTATGTAGGCTGGAGAATTATACAGTTAGCCGCATCGTAACCAACATTATGGTCCCAATTTACTCATATAAACTTTAATCAGTGGCATACTAACAAGCCATATTAATGAGGTGTAATGCCTTCATGTCGACCTACCAGTTACCAGTTACCACCCTTAACGTTGTGTTTACCGCGCGACGTACGAGTGTAGCACCGTTCAGTATACAGTAAAATAAGATAATTGGATATTGTTGCTTGTTTCTGTGCCTTTATTTTATTTATTACGACCCAGAAATGATTGTAATATATTCTTACATTCGCAAACTTTTTCGAAAATAAAGTTAATGAAACACTTTTTGACACCTCCTGAGTCCAAAAAAGAGTTCTAGAAAAAATGAGTGTGTCCGTTGACCGTTTCTTACGTTCGGAAGATTTCTCGGAAACTACTAATTTTGTACCAGGGCGTAATAAATTCCAACCTCGCTCTCCCTGCGATGTAGCCTTTTTTTGTTAATGTGTTAAATATTCATTTAATAACAGGTTATATAATTTCAACTCCTTCTTGTATTATTTAAAATATTTTAGCAATGCATTTTGTTGAATCCTCAACTCACCAGCCACCACCGGCACGTGTCACAACAAGCTGAATCCAAACCCGTCCACATCTACTACACTCATTCATTTAAAAAAAATCCACATATTCATTTGAACTATTTGTGCACCAACTAAGAGAGTTCATGCAGTGCCAGCGCACTCATCCACTCCCGTAAAAGTTGCAGCCGCCTGCAAGTACGGAATAGACCGCAAACAGGCGCGCAATGAGTTATAATGTATCGCTTAAACTCTACAGTTATACTGTGCTGAAAACGAGTGTGTGTTTACAAAGTACAATGTGCAATAGCTTATGCAGATGAATGCCACAAATCGTGGCAACTCTGAGAGCTGGATTTCTCATTCTCAAAGTCACTGCAATATATTTGTGCTTTTGAGTCAAACAATATATCTCAATGTTTTGACTTTGTTTTGTGGGTTTGGTGCAGAAGTTTAATAGCGGATTACGGTGTCAAAATAATGGTTACACATACTCGTAGCAACCTCTCCGCAACTTCAAACTCATCTCTTTGCCATCTCATCTAATTAGATCGAGTTACGAAAAGCACTCAAAAATAATGTCACCTGATGAAGATTGTCGCGTGTAAAATTAAATTATAAATACATTTAAGTGGTATTTATTGATTTTTACATTATGTCGCTGTATGCTACTTTCATGCTGAAAGCATAATAATATCTTAATGTGAAATTTTCGAATAATGGGGCGGTCCTGGTACATTGACTTCAGTGTATGTTATAAAATGTTTTGTACATAAAAATGAAATTCACTTCAGACGATGTCAAGGGCAGTTTGTTGTGAAACGAGTGTCGGAGAAATGTGCTGAAATTTTGTTTCATTGAGTTAAAGTAATTTTATCTGCAGGCAAAAAAGGAACAGGAGCACTCGGATTTTTGGGAAAACGTAAACATTATATTGTGTTTTCTGAAAAGTGAATTATTGTAAAAATTTTGCGCGTATTATTTCACAAAGGCAAGTCCTTTTAAGATGAATTGAAGATGTTCTCATATTTTGTAATACATTTAAACCCGGTAATTTATTTAAGATAAATTGAGGTTACCCTCTACTTTAATGAACATTAATTGTATGCAGTGTGTTGAAAATTTAAGGATTCTCAAAAGGAAGCTTGTATTGCAGTTTAAGGATATTTTTTCGGTTGAAAAAAAATTCTATTGCTTTTTCTTTTATCACAGTAATGAAAAATACATTTAAAATAATATATTTAGTAACGGTTAAATAAACATGCAACTAAAAAAGCGCCTGTTTTTATTTTAAAGCAGCAATTTAGGCGTTTTATGAATTTATTCACAAGAACCTCAAATATTACTTTAACTTCGCTTCCTAATTATTGGCATTCACCCATAAAATTTGCAAAACAAAAGCTTAATCATTAATTATAATTAAAAATGAGCTTACTGAAATCATAATAGAAAAATAAATATAAACGTTTACCCACAGGCCACACACATAAATAAAACGCAACATTAATATTTTGTACACGCAATTTAATAATCTTCAACCCAAGCAACTTAAATGAAAAGGCAACGAAAGCCCGCAACCAAAAGGTCCGTGTAATAGGGTCCTTTTCCTTGAGATGATTGCCGCACTTCAATGATTTACAATACACTATGTATTGGCCGCAGCACAATATGGTTTTTGTTTCTCATGCAAAGAAAATGCGACGGACCATTTTGTTGCTTAAACAAAACACACTCATTTTTATTAATAATATGTACATAATTCATATTATGGAAAAGAAAAAAAAGCAAGAAAAGGGGTTGTTCTCCTTTGAACGTGGTGAATTACAATTTTCGTTTTAATTTTGGCTCTCAAGCACAACCTTTAATCAAAATAATTAGAATTTGCTTAAAATTGCTTTGTAATTATGGCTTCATTATAGATATTGTTGTTGGTTACAGTACATGGGCTTGTGTTTCAAGTAGGAAAAGGATTGAATGGCAATTTTCTTGTTATCCGATATGTTTTGCGTGAGTGTACGATTTTTCGATGTGAAAAGTGTGCTGTCTTTTTACGCCCTTATAATCAGCCTATGGGTTTTGAAAATGGTGTCCCAGAAATGATAATGATCAGCTTTTAGATGACAAATTATTAGGTTTAATGGACAAGAGAATGTTGTCCCTTGAAATCCCTTTAATTAAAGACTTTAACTGAAGAGAACAATGAATTTCACATGAATTCCATGTAAAATGTTCATCAATCTAGCAACACAGAGTGCATTCATGTTGTAAAGCTTTAAGTAGAACACGATTCGCATAAGATATTTCACAGTGAAATTCGCGTGGTTATTTAGTAAAAAATATGTAATGTATTCACTTCACTATTATTTTTTAAATCAACATACTTTTTATTTAAATAATAAAACTCCTAAAGTTATGCAACAAACATTCCAAAAAAAATGTATTAGTGGAGTAAATACAAAGGCGACATTTGAAGCCTTACGGGAGTTTTTTTTTACCATAGTCCTCTTGAAGTCTTAATCTCAAAAAGAACACATATTTCGTGTGAATTGAATTTCACATGAAAATATTCAAACATATTTCGCTTGAATTTCACATGAAATTTAATCAAACACATTTCACACGAATTTCACATGAAATTTAAAAACGAAATTCGAGTGAAATAATTTTTTTTTGAACACAACATTTTATGAGACACACTGTACTTCTCAAAAGCTTTCAAGATTAACACCACGCACACATTTTGTGTGCATTGTGCAATGCAGTTTTTACCGCGCAGTCAATATATTGTAATATGGAACACATGACGTGTCCGGATTGTTTGTTTGCACCTACTTATATGTCATAGGGTTTCCTTCTTCACGTCATGTTGGAGTGATTAGGCTTTATGAAGTCAGCATGGAAGCCAGGTAATTATAGCTGTTTGTTTTCTATTTCAATGATTTTTTCAGTTCTATTTTTCTGTTGTATAATTAGCTTTAAAGTATAGTGTTTTATTTATGCATTGCGTACATTGCAAAATAAATTTTGTAAACTATTTTACAATAGTTTAAATTGTTTTGAAAATATTTTTCTGAAAACATAAATTATAAAGCTAATTTTTTTTGTTAGTAAAAATTACGAACAGTCATCCCTTTTTACAGTAGCTGCAAGAATTTCCCCCTGTTGCTGTTAATCACACAACATTACACTCGTGTCACAGAAAAATAATATAAAACCAAAATAAAATAAAAGAAGTTATGCACGTTACTGGTTACATGAATAATGAATTACACCACCAAAAATATAACACACTCCTCCAAATTAGAAAATTAATATCGTGTCAACGAAATCCCTGCAGCGCACCAGTTTGGGCCAATTAATAATAATCAACCAAGCACATAGCAGTCATACTCCTCCCCAGCATATTATACTACACTTTACCAACGCGCTGCACTGATGCCCGGAACTATGAAACTTTTATCGACTACAGTGCACACTGTACACCCCAAAAAATTGGCGGGGGGGAAAACATTACCTAGTGCTGCATAACGTTTTGAAATATGCAGGACAAAAATTGGAAAATTCAACAAAACTATGACTCGAATACACTCACACCCAGCAAAATGTTGCTTCGAGGAAAAATGTGCATAACTGACGACGATGTGTGTTCACCATCCGGTGTATTCGGGTTTTGACACCCAAAAAAAATAAAATGTTTTTAAAAAAAAAATAAAATGGGAGGAAAACCGAGCAAAATATTATAGCAACAGAAGCAGGATAATTTTACACACACGACAGTATAACTGAATTGCGGTCGTACTGCCGCGACACATCAAGCACACATTTTCCAGTATATTAAATAATTTGCCGCACGACTTCTTGCCTGCAAAGTGCATATCATTAATACCTGGCAACGAAACATGAATATGCATCCGATGTAACCGACCACAGAATCTAATTAAGAGAAATTGCAAAGTTTTGCGCCGCATCTGCATTTCAATCTCCATAAATTAGGCACCGGGCGAGGTGATTGCTCAAAAGAATATTTTATAAATGTGGTTTATTGGTCGTAACATGAAAAACGCAATGTGCAACGTGTTTTGCAAATATCAAAAACATTTTCAAATTTTATTAACCTCGTTGAATTATGAGAAGAACTCTTCATCTTTCACAAAATTCCCAGCTGCAATTACAATCATCTTTTGATCCACACAATCTTGATGGTCCTGAATGGTGTGCGTTTGGGATGAATGCAATTTGAACAAACCAATCGACATCAACTCAATAATAATGTGGATTCATTAAAATATAAAAGCGCAATTATATGGGTGAAAAGTTTTTCATATTCCACCAAAGTGGCCCTTATTTAAATGTGGATGGATAAAATCAAAATGCACGTATTATACCTTTGACCGTTAAAAAAAAGTCGATGTACATTGTGGAAGGAGAATGGTGTCCCAAGTGTACAAACAATTAAGGTAATGGTATACATTTTCCATCCCAAAGCACAAAAGTACATTACCCAAAGTTAAACATTAAAACATACGGAAAGTATAAAGCGAGACTATAAGGATTTGTATGTTTTGTATCGATTTTACAATTTATTATTTATCTGAAAATCAATACGTCCTATAAGTTTCTAAACATTTTGGCCACAAAAGTTTTAATTTACTTTGAATATGTGGTGTTTATTTTGTGGACCAAGGGACGATTTTAAAAGCTTTTTTTTTATTGAACAAAAAAAATTGAGTACGAGAGTTATGAAACTTCTTCATGCTTTGGAAAGAAATGCGTATTCTATGTGGAGTGATAGAAAAAAAGTTTAGCCTCAAGTAGCTCCCTTTCAATGTTTACATAAGACGCATAACATAAAGTTTGATGTTTCTT
This sequence comes from Sylvicola cinctus, assembly GCA_963854165.1. Taxonomy (NCBI): domain Eukaryota; kingdom Metazoa; phylum Arthropoda; class Insecta; order Diptera; family Anisopodidae; genus Sylvicola; species Sylvicola cinctus. Next base: position 39,315,666 of record OY974084.1, read on the forward strand.
GTAAACTCTGGGAATTAAATCAGTAGACTGTCATTAAGTTTTGATTTTGTGTTTATTTTCATTTATAAATGTCAATTAAATGAAACTTTAAATGACTTAAGTCAATATTTAATTAAATTTAAAATAAATGTATGCAAATATAGGATTGGAAATACTCATGTTATTATATCACAATAAAGATTATTCCTTAAGCAATGAATTACCAATTCTTTCTTAATAGCCAATAATTACACAATATCTCACTATGGATCATAAGTCATTAGGGGATGTCCATAAATTATGAAACAACAATTTACACTTTAAGAGAGGCGGAGAAGTCACCACAATGTTATGATTTTATTACAATGGGGGGTCTAAACACACCAAGAATAATTCGTGCTTAATTTATGGACAGCCCCTAACTTATACAATTAATTATTGTTACAATGGATCGGAAGGACAAATACTATGAAATAATTTTAGAGTCATATGACAGCGAACACAACACCGCATTTTTCCAAATATAAGCGACTTAAGTCACTTGCTGCACTATAGATGAATTCTTTATTTAACTACAGGGTGGTCCATTTTATTATTTCTTTTGAATCGTGTACTATGGCAACAGTAAAAATACAGTAAATTGATATTATTCTATTTTTATTTTGATGGTTTCATTATCAGCGTTTGGAATGAAAAATTTATTCAAGTAGCGCCCTCTGCTGACCTTGTAACACATCATCCTGTGCTTTTTAGCGCATTTCCTCTAATTTCACCAAAAATGTCGTCAATAACTGTCGCAATATTATGTTTTAAAGCTGGAATCATCTCTGGATTATTCGCATAGCATCGGCTTTAACGGCACCCTACAGAAAAAATCCAACTGTGTCAAATTGCTGGTTTTAAAATGGAACTTATTAATAGACTACCCTGTATAAGATAGAATTCATATCGGCTAATCTTGATTGTGATATTTAGTGTAATTGTTCTGTCAATAAATGTGAATGTTTATTTTTAAGTTTAATTAAATGCTAAAATTAAATGAAAAAAGTGGATATTGAATTCAGTTGAATTAATTTTTTGTGTAAGCATAATTGTATTTTAGGTCAGGAATTGAAAGTCAAACAAATATTTGCGAATAAAGTTCGAACTTCCGCAAGCTTTAAACCACCCACAAACAATTTGCAGCAATATTAAACTTTGAACGTAAAATCCAGAATGCTTCAAACTGAACGAAAAGTATATAAAATCAATTTCCATAAGACGATTAATTCTGTTCCAAATCTCTGACATGATGAGGAACGAAACAAAACAACACATCATCTCATCAACGTGCTGAATTTTGGCAATTACACACAGATCCAAAACAGAGCTTTCACCCAGTGGAGAGGAGTTCAATCTGCACACACACACACACACAAAACGCCATACTCGTAGAACAACAACTTCAAAACATCAAAGATTTTACATGTCAATTAGGGCTGTGTGTGTGTGGGGGAACGTGGGCGAGAACTTGCAGCTTCACGAAATACTAGTAATCTAATACCGCACCATTCCCGCATATTATTGTGTTATCCGCATAATATTGTATTTTGTACCTCTGGCAGAGATCAAACAATAATATATGCAAATGCTGAGTACACCAAAACACCGACGCATATATTAAACGGTTTGCCGAGACAAAAGTCAAGAAATCTTTAGTCGTTTCGTATACATTACAACGACGCCGTGCCGCTTCAATGTTGCTGCACGATGGCAATGTGTTTCTCGTATTATTTTGTAAGAGCTCGTTTCTCCACAATATTATGCTGATATTTAAATGAGGCTGAATTCTTAAACCTCGACACACACACACACACACACACACACACACAAGACACATCCTAAATGCCACACAAATAGGGTATCGCATTCACCACACCATATGCGGGCATCGTTGTACAAAGTGTAAGTACATTTACCGCATTTAGAAGGACGCACAATGGATACCGCCTCATCATCCTAATTTGATTGCAAGTTTGTGTTTTTAAACCGTCAGGACGACAAAGCCTAGGGGCGCAAGATGTCTGCGCATGACATTCCTGACGGAATTTAGCATATTAACGCTTTTGTATGCTGTCACTTTTGAGATGTGTTGAAGAATGCTGATGAATTGCTGTGGCAAATATCATGTTGTTTATAGTCACTATCTATTAAGTCGGATGCAACTTTCATGTTGACTCTGCTACGGCATATTATGAACGGGGCTTTACGTGCAGTTTTATAAAATAAAATAAAATAAAAATACTCACACATTTAATAAAAGGATAAAAGTAAAAAAACAACTTCAATGCAATGGGCGGTAAAAGACTTTTGCAAAAAATAATTATTTCTGCAAAACTGTGTGTTTTTTCTTTTTTGTTTCCCTTTTTTTTTATTTGTTGTTTGTTGTTGCTGTTTCATCCCTTTCATGTAAAACCGTTTTTTTTCAACCCCCCACCCCCACCCCCCCATTTCATTTTCACCGTTGTGTAGTGATTTACTTGGTGAATGTCTTTTAACTTGACTTTTCTTTCAATCATCCAGAAAACTCGCAACGCCATGCTTGTGTGCCTTCATTTTGTTTTTTTTTCGTGTTAGTGTGTGTGTGTGTGTGTGTGTTTCGCTCGATGAAGTGCTGCGGTGTTTCCGCATCTCATTTCCTTTGACGCCATTCAGAAGCTATACTTTATAACGCTGCATCTGCACTGTATGTTACTTTATAGGTTGAATGTGGCTTAAACAAATGTGCCTATATTATGGCGTTTTATATTTATGCGCCCTTTTACACACTTTTGCATGGGAAAAAAAAAGAAGTGTACTATGAAAAGTAATTTCAATCATCGCGTATTCATAAATCATAATACCGTACCTTTACAATTTATGTACATGCAACTATATATATTAATATGTGCAATGACGGTGTACATGCCTGTGCATTTTATGCGCATTTTATCGATATTGATTTTAAATTAATTGAGTGTTTGCATTGCAGCTAGTTGCCGTCGAGCGTACATGTGCTGCCATTCACATTGTCGTCTTAACAAACCAGCCAATTTAAGCACTTTTCAAGTGTAAATGCATTTTCCACCCGCCTTTCTTTCAACAATTGGAAAATGTTACTTCGCAATGTATATATGTATGGATTCATGCAAAAACGAGCACCTCGATACCAAGTTTACTTATCATTTTATTGTTTGAACGAATTACATGTGTTTGCATTTCGATGAAGACCAATTTAAAATGCCCATCCCCATAGTTGCTGCACAGACACAAATTTCCACAACGTTTTCATTTAATTTGGAAATAAATTTACTCACGAATTTAGTTACATAAAGAAAAAAAATTAAATTTTCTAGCTACCTCTAGGCGTTTATCTATTTTTCAAATTTTCTGGCACTACCTCTAGGCGTTTGTTTTATTTTTAATGCATCAACCCTTTTCAACTGCTTAAAAACATCAGTTATGGGTTGCCCCTTTATCAAGGATAATTTATTTTGACCTGTGTGTAAGATTCTGAAAATTGAACCCCGAAGTGTAAACGGGAAACTAAAAAGTTTTGTAAATTGTGGCCTCACATTGTGTAAGTTAAAAACAAAAAAAAATTTGAAAAACCAAACAATAATTTGTATGCAGATTCATTTCAAATTTGGCTTATTCCTTCTAAAACATAAATGCACACTACATAACTGTAAAATCATTTCTTCAAAGCTCAATTCTCAATGGGGATTGTGAATGTGCAGGCTAAATTCAACGAGCCTTTTCATTTGCTCCCTCAATTTGATGAGTACAACTTGTGAAAGAAATAATTTAATTGAATGAAACAATGGTGTGTGTGTGTGTGTGTGTACTTGTGTTATAACCCAAAAAAACTTTTGCAGGTTTTCATTTACTGTGTGTGTGTGTGTACACCGCATGCATATTTTTATTTTTTCATTAGCATGAACACAGGCAGCATCAGGCAGCATCGAGCAAACATTGTGCTAACGGTACACGAAATGGACGTACGATTACACGTAGCAGTCAGTCATAGGCCAAACGTGGATGGAGGTAGCGCGGTTAGGAGGGGGGAGGTCAATGGAGAGGGGTCTTATGGGGACGGGATTAAATCACTATACAAGAGCTCTCTGTAATATTTTGCAAACCCAAAAATAGTTTTCTCTATTGCCGTGTTATTTCGTTGTAAAAAAAAAAAAGACGGAATAAAAAGGGTTAAGCTCACTCGCACTCACTAAACTTAAACGTGCTTAATGCATTAGTGCAGCGCCTTGCATGGTGTGTAGTGGAATGGAACGGTGTGGCTGTGATGGGGCATGGGAAGGTACAGGGCATATCATGATCAGCAGAGCTACTACTGCCACACATATATTATACTGAGGACTGAGTTGTGTGATATTTGGCTTTGCATCCACATAGTTACATGCGCGCACACAAATAAACATCAAGTTTTGCATTTGCAGACTAACTGTGTATGCACTGACTCTTGTTTTCCGTCCATTTTAATGAAAATCTGATTTGCATTTGAAAGTAAGTCCTCCCGGGGATTCATTTCTTCATCTCCGTTTGGTTATATTCTTCGCATGTAAGCTATAAAATATAAAGCATTGCATCGCACTCGCTGAATGTTTGTTTTATTCATTTTTTTGTTTGTGTGTGTGTTTATGCAAAAAGTACTCGAATATAAACTTTGAAATTTGAATTGCCATTCAATCGTTTATAAGAAAAAAAAAACTCTTTTGTGGCGAATCGTCTAGGCATATTGCCTTTTACAATTTGCCAAGTAACTTAAGCTGATGCTGCCTGCCTAAATGCCTGAATGTATTCTATAAATGTACAAAATTTAAATATGTATATGTTGCAGGCGAATAGCGATTGCAATTAAGTGCAGAAAAAATAATTAAAATTTATCTCGTGCTGTTTTTGATAGTAGCCAGCAGCTATGGCAACAACATCGGCGCTTTAAAATTATTTTAAAATGTAATACTTTGAACGTGACAGTGCATTCGGTGTTCATTTATTTTTTTAATTGCTCAAATGATTTTCAATGGATTGTGATATGGTTTATTAATAAAAGGGGATGAAATTTTAATTTTTTGAAATTCCATTATTTTCTTTATAATTAATCATTTTAAAATATGTTTGGAAAAGCTTAACCAGCTAGGCAAGAACCGGGATTTCCGGGTAGCAGTAAAAACGAGAAGTTGACTCTCTGGAGCATCTAGACCATTCTTAGGGTCGAATAATTCTATGGTGTGGGACTTAAACACACCTGGGAAAGGATTATGAAGAGAATCTAGAGAATTTGGGCTGCAGCTGAGAGAAACACTCCGGGGCTAGAGCCATTGAAGGCACTACACGGAAGACTTAACGAAGATATGTTTGTCACAAAATAGGAATTTAATCTTATGGTACTAGAAGGGTATTTTAACTGACCATTCCTAAAGTAATGACACACTTTAAGATCCTTTCACTTGTAAAACACAATAAATACAAATACTGTGAGTTTCTAAGGAGAAATTTGCACACCTACAGATTACAAATTACAATTGACCACAAGGTCGCTGTACAGTTGTCAACTCACAATGTAATTTAATCTAATTAATTATTAAAAGGACATAAGCTTCCCAATAATCCCTATTAGTAGAAGTCCCGATGTTAAGTGAATTTAAATTGTTTCCGCAGCAAAATTTAATTTTTTAATTTTCATCCCTTAAATTTTTTTATGAAATTTAAAAGCATTTCTAATTTTTTTTAAAAGCTCTTAAAGCTTAAATTTTAATAAATTTACAACAACAACTGCATTTCTCATTGCTCTAATTTCTTGAAGACTTTGATTAACTTTAAATAGTTAAGTCAGTTTAATTATTTAAAAAAAACAAAATCTTTAATTGAAATCAATTCATAAATACTTTAAGTACTTCCACTACAGCTTAAAGTTCATCTCGTAACAATTTAAAATCTATTAACGCAGCAGCGAAGCGTCAAATCAAAGAAATAAATTCACAAAGCACACAAACAAAATTTATATGATAAGTCAAGTAGAAAGCTTCAATTTGGCTGCCACCATTTGTTTCATTTATCATTCTGCGACCGTATCAACCCTCACAGTGCGACCGCACGCAACCAAAGCTTATATCATTACCTGACACGGCAGGGGAGGACGGGAAGTGGTGCGGATTGAAACAAATCGATTTACCCCTGATGCCCCATAGCACAGATAAAATATAAAATATTCATAGAGTTGCAGGCAACCCCATGAATTTCAAGTTGAATTTAGAATTGAGGCGTTCGTCGCGCCCGTTTAAAAAACATTAAATTTCAAACAAGATGTTTTGTCGTATAATATATTTTTTTTTTTTTGCAACCCCCCGCATCATCGCCGCACGAGCATATCCGTTTACACAAATTGCTTCCAATATTACTGATGAAATTGTGCTATATGTTTGTGATGTGCTGTGTGTGTTGTGTGTGCTCACAGGATGTATCCACAACGGGGAAGCAAAATCTATAAACTGTCTATTTGAAAGTGGTACTTGCAACGATAAGCAGCTTACATCACTTTAACGTGCAGTTTATTTTTATATGTACGATACGGTGTGTGCTGTGTGTGTGTGTGTAAGCTTCCTCCACCGCACCCAGAGCTTCTCTTCCTCCTCAAAATCCCAAAGTATATTAAGTTGAATTGAAGAAAAACGCCGCAGACAACTTTTAGCGCACGTTATAACGCCTAATTACGTAAACAAATTTGTTAGAGAGACGTGCAGCACATTATTTGCCACTCGCATTTACATTGAGATTGTCACAGAATGTACTCGTACTCGTAGATATTTTATGTTGTACACTTCGGGGGAACGGAGTGCTTAGGCGCGTATAATAATGTGTTTAAAAATAAGTGGTTTAAAATTGAATTTTCTGTAAACACCCTGCTAAATATTTTGATTGTGATGATGAAGCAATGTGTACTTAGAAATATGTACGTGGTCTCAATGAGTTTCCGTATCAATATTTGTATGAAGGAAACAAATAAAAATCGAATTTGATGATTGATGATGCGATTTTGGTTGGAAAGTAGGTTTTGTTGATGGAAGAAGTTTTTAGATTGACAGAGATAACGTGAAATGTATTAAATAAAGTTATGTTCTGTGTATGATACTAATCTGTTGATTTTATTTGTCGAGCCCTTTTTGTAGCTACATATTTGTTTCGATGACTTCATTATTTAGTCCTTAAAGAACTATTTGTTTTAACAGTTGTTTTGGTTGCTGAAGTAAACATTCCATTTTTTTAAAGGATCCCTTCAATTAAATTAAATGCACTTTTGTATTCAAAGAAATATGTTTTAAATAGTTTATTTGACATTGTAGTCGAATGACTAACAGTTTGAATACAATTTAATAATTTCTGATTATGCATAGACTCGTTTTGGCAATTCCCAAATTCAAAAAAAGTTGCTACAAACGTTTTTTTTTAGTTTTTGATGTTCGTTAGTAATGAAATCAGTGGAAATTGTGGCTTTATTTGCTTTTGTTATAATTCGAGAACGGCTTAACCAATTTTCTACAAATTAAAATACGGAAAAAAAACTGTAATTTTTTTATGAATTTCTTCAAGGTCACTTAAGGTTATTTTGTGTCCAAAGTAAAGTAAATTCCAAAAAACGATTTAAATTAAAAAATATACAGACAATAAATGTTCCTAATTTTTTATTATTTCTGAAAGCTATCTAGAATAGAGACTGTTTCACAAATTTTATAAACCATATATTTAATTGAAGGCATTAACGAGATGAACAACATTACAAAACGCTTCAAGGTCACAAAGATTTTATTTCAATGTCAAAAATTTATTTTTCTAAAACAGACGAAACCTTTTTTGGATTTTTTATTTTTTCATTGTGTTTTGGAAACATCTACAACTTGATCATCAACTAATAATTACATTTCTTTGAGTAGCATTTTTTTAATAAGTAATATTTAAAAAATTAAAACTAAAAATATTAAAAAGGTTAGATTAAATTTGGTAAGTAAAGATAACCATTTCTTTACTCCGATATAAATTCAATGCAATCTCAGTAGTTACACTAAACATTTACGCAATTTTAAACAAACAGATATAATATGATAATCCCTTTTCCTGCTAAATAAAATGCAAATTGATTCCAAAACTTACAAAACTTCTAATATTTGTGGTAAAATGTGTGTTTACTTTAATTTTGTTTTGTGATTGAATTAAACGTGTGTAAAATTTAAAGTTAAATAAAATAAAATATTAATTATTTAATAATAATTGGACGTAGTTTAGGTACTAAATTTTAAATTATTTAAAAGCATTCTCAGCTCCATGATAAAATGAAGGATTTTAAATCATTTTAAGTCATTTAAGTTACATTAAGTCACATAAAGTTACTTCACAATAACATAAAGATTATTTCAGGAGCTAAAGTGAATTCCTTAAAACTAATTCTAAAAATTGATGTTGATGCCGATCTTAATTAAAAAGACAGTCAATAAATTGCTGCTCAATCTTGAATTGTCTTCTCACTTTTATTAAAACCCCGAAATTTTTTTAAAAAATTTCTAATTAAACATAATGTTCTTAGTTTTGTAAAATGAAAAGTCAAAATCTCTAAATAATAAATAAAAAGTAATGCAAAGTGTAGTAGTGCAAAATTGCAACGCACCACACAACTTTAATTATTTAACCTTACATAATAAAATACAACGAGAGTAGACACTCGCTCGTCGCACAGCAATTGTGAAAAATGAGAGTAAACTGCGAAGCTATAATTTCAAGGACTTTCAAGCTGAACCAGCTATTTTGAAAAGCGATCCACATTGAAAGCATCCCATTCTGAAAAACCACCCACAATCCAAATCTCTTTATACAATGCAACCGCCCCACTCACACAAAACTCTCCATGGCTGTATAGGAATCCAAGTTAGACGATAGTCATTCCGTCGGCGATGTCTCGACATGCATAGTTGAATATTTTCGCATATGAGTTACACGTATGTGGCCTGTTTGTTGAAGGGGTGAGGGATTGGGGGTTGTAAATGGCATGAATTCAAAAAGCTACACTACATTTTGCCACGTACATGCGGGCATAGTGATGAAAGGAGTGAATGTGTGTTTGTGTGTGTGTGTGTGTGATTATTGTCAGCGAAAGAGGGTAGTTTGGGGTAGCATAAAAAGCTTGCGAGCTTTTTCATGAATGCACACATTGCGTCTATTTACAAGTATGTTTGTGCAGTTATGTGTGGCAGTAAAAGCATGTATGATGCGAATGTTAGTGTCAAAGAATTCAGTGATATTTCTGTAACTAAATGTAAAATACTCGTACAGTAATTTTTTTTGCATCACTGAAAACATGTACGTTATAAATATGTGAATATTTTGAAATTGTTGATAAAGAAATCTGTCAGGTGAATATGTACGTTTAACATAACTGTCACTGTGTTTTGTATTATGTAAAGGATGATGCACATTGCACACATTTTCGAACTTGCAAATGCATCAATAATAATCAAAATGTAGGCAAAGCCAGGGTGATAACAATGGGGGTGGTGATGAGAAAAATACAACTACATGAATCCTTATTTATAGAACACAAAGTTAGACATATCACATTATATACCTTTAGGAATGAAGAGATGCAATGCACCTCATGTTATTAAATTATTCGTGTACACTGGATACACGTTTAAAATTGATTTATGCGCATTGCTCATGTACACCAAAGTCTATTTACATGCAAAGTTAATATGCAACATTGCAATGTCATATCATAATTCAAGTTATGCCATCGCATTCATTTACATATAGACATTTCCTTTAATCTTAATGTCGAAGCTGAATTGTAACAAACAATGTAGTAATGTTCAAATCGTTTTTTTTTAAATACCGGGTATTAACTAGTACTATAATTACGATAACTGGTAATAAAAACTTGTGTAAATACCCAGTGTTTCCTCACTAGTCACTACTCACAAGACTGAATGCGCAGTGTTTTTGTCACATAATTATAGGGGTTCCGTTCTTTTCGCTGTTCCCATTTCAATAACAAATTAAAACAATTTGAAAAAAATGATCGTCGTCAGGGAGACGTAATAGTGGATATTACAACTTACGTGGTACTTTTTTAACGATTGCACACCTACAAGAGTGCCTAAAACAATAAATATATTATACTACGAGTAAAAACCAATTACATACTAATTGTATTTTAAAATATAGAAAAATACACGCTTTTACAAATTCGATTGAATTATATCTTGTATTCGCTTTGGTTTTAATCAGAGTTTTTTCATAAGTTTGTGCCATCCTCTTGGACTCGCACCAATTATTTAAATTTAAAAGTCAAAATGGAGGAAAATACAGTTTCTAACAAACAGTGAAGTGAAAAGGACATGACGATGTAGATTAGCGTTGTTCTTGTATTGTAAGTAAAATTGACAGTGAAAGACGTACTACAATGTACATGATGCGCGAATAGAATGCTACAAGTATTGTATTATTATAACTATTTTAAGTTGTATCTGTTCAGTTTTAATACTTAGTATTATTCTACCTATGATTTACATCCGATATTTGCAGAAAACATTTAATCTCTGCATTGCAATGAGAAAGATGATTAAAAAATTTAATAATACTTAAATAAAAGAGAGTATTTTTTTTGCCTTTATAGCCTTTAGTATAATATGTTTGCAAAATTAATGTTATGTTTCTTTTGAGTTTTATTATATTGGAATTTTGTGCATCAGTGAGGTGTCTGCTAATAATAGTGCAATCAACGCACTGCTGAAAAAATCCAAGTACACGTTTTTTGTTGAATACCCGGTATTTTAATAAGTAGTTCAAAATACCTGGTATTAAAATTGTAACCACCACTAGTACGAACGCATGTAAATGATACGAATTGAGATGAATACGCCATCGCTTAACTGGCACGTAAATAAGGAGGCGCGTAATATATTATGGTGTTGCAAAAATCACACAAACTTTTATATGACGTGCACATTGCACAATGCCAAGGGATGCATCAGCGTTTGTCAGAGCGATGCATATTATGCGAGGAGCAGGGCACCACCACGCAAACTGCTTCATTATTTTTAATTTAGGGCAGAAAGTATTTTATGCTGCTCGTGTATGTGATGATGATGCATTACACACATTTTTATGTTTTCACCATATTCGCACATCTTCGCGTTACATAAGGATCGTAAAATGCATAAAGCATACAGCACATAAAAAGCTCTTGTTCGGAATGATGCATGCATTTTGATTTTGATTTTAGGTTCTTATATTGCCTTTTGATGCGATGCAATTTAGACTGCTGTATAAATGAGCGGGATTTGTGCAATTTAAATCGTTGTATTTATTACGACCCACTATTATTACTGGAGTAATAAATTAGTGCAATTTAGTAAAAAAGTGTAAATTAGTTAATGATGCAGAAGTGTGATGTAGAAAGAAATGCGTGTAAGTATTTACGTTCTTTCGTTTGTCCGATTTCTATGAAATTACTGTTAGAAATTTTGATATTTTGTACAAAATAAAATTTAAAAACTATACGAAAGCTCAAAAACGTTTCAAACAATTTTGATCATTTTAGTAACGTTAAAAGCATCCTAAAAACATCTGCATTTACCGTATATCCCTTAAAGTAATTCAAATTTTATAGAGATGAACGCAGACACACATTTTGTATTTCAGAATATGATTATTACACAATATGATAAAAAATGTTTCACATAATGAATAATGATGGCCTTTTATAAAAAAAAAAAAACTGTCATAATTAAAGGTCAAAATCTCAAAATTCAAGGTCGTACTATTTTTATTTGGGAAACGTTAAATATTTTTGGAAATTCTATTTCACATTATTAAAGCTCATGACAAAATAAAAAGCCTTGTTTAAGACTTAAAGGTCAGAAAATTGTGATTAAAGGTCATGATTGTTTTAATTTCAAAAAGTGTATTCAATTTCATTATCAATAACATTAAATTTCTTAATTAAGTTTAGTAGCAGTCGTATTTAAATTGTTAAGTGAACCTCCCTGCCGCTGATAATTTTTAAAACACGAATTTAAGCTTTTGTGAATTAGATTTTACATTTCCAGATAAAACGTACTACTTTTTCAACATACTTTATGTTAATAAACTTTTCAATCTATTCCTAGTGAAGGATTTAATAATGGAAAACTGCACTTACAACTAAATTAAACCAACGCACGCAGATATTATATTAAGTATAATAATGATACCTGCACATAAGCAGAAAATATTTGAATCATTGTAAATTATTTTCCTATTAAAAAAAACTATATTAACAACCTTTTCGCATGATACCAACCAGTAAAGTATGCTGTAAAATATAATAAGTAGTATAATGTGCTTTACCATTAACGTCTGTACTGATGATAATGCTGCAGCACAGCGTAATAATGCGATAACCAACTCTTTGTATAAGTAATATTATGTACAAAATATGATATTGTTATACTTGCTTGTACATATTGCAAAAGGCATTAGCAATTTTTACGAGAAAAATGTTACATTATATTATAGAAAGAAAGCTGAGCCACACAACAATAAAAATGGTCTTCGCTTGTGCAGAACATGCGAATTTGAGAAAAGCACAACGCTACAGGCTACTCTCAACAAC